>JAWPHD010001445.1:0-322172 GCA_037043455.1 Cyrtodaria siliqua | reverse complement strand
TTAGAGTGTTTTATCTATGTCCTTCGTTACCAGATACTTATAATATCCAGACATATACGTATGACTTATTGATTGAAATGTGCTGCGGTTTTATATGGATTAGAATAACTGAAATGAATAAATCGTGCAAATAACGCAAAATGTCGGAAAGGGTACTTACCAGCACGCAGACACATAATGTAAACATATGTAAACATTACAAACCGTATCACCAAACTATTATACGATTATGTTAATCTGCTCAATTCGTGAAACTCTAAAATGAACAACAGTGCATAGGCGTAGGCATACCAGTAGGCCTGTTCCTCCCAATAGTTTGGGTGGGCCAGAGTATGGTTTGACGCCCCTCTCCCCAATAATGGACGGTCCCGGGCCGTTTCGCCTACAATGTCGTTTCGCGCATACACATATTCGCCCGCCATTTATTATGTTTTAATTAGTAAATATAATTATACTCTATTCTTACACGACCTCCGCAGTCTTTCATATACACAAAGAAGAGAGACAGCTGTATGTTATTCTACGATAAAATACAGCTGTTCCATTAATTCCCCGCGTATATTTCATCCGTCGGAAGCGCCACGTTACATGACGTCACTTGGTAAAATATACGTCACGAAGACAAACTCAACAGTAATTTTAATGAAATGTTAATTACAACAAACTTGCCATGCCCCCCCCCCCCCCCCCCCCCCCCCGTACGATAAAATACAGCTGTTCCATTAATTCCCCGCGTATATTTCATCCGTCGGAAGCGCCACGTTACATGACGTCACTTGGTAAATATACGTCACGAAGACAAACTCAACAGTAATTTTAATGAAATGTTAATTACAACAAACTTGCCATGCCCCCCCCCCACCCCCCCTGTAAACATAGCAGCCTGATTACCTTGACCTCCGAGATAATATATAGTGCCCAAACAATAACGGGTTATTGTTGTGTTAGAATCGAAATAATAAATACGTTAGTCGTTCGGATGCGAGTAATAATACCACGAGTGCGTTAGCACGAGTGATTTAATTACTACGCATCCGAACTCCTAACTGTATTTTATTCACCGGTAAACACAGGTACATATTTATTATTTCTTAAATAGATCATGTATACTGATGTACATTACAGACAAAGCAATAAATTAATTATGCTGAGGCTGCAGAAACAGTTCAGTATCCTTTATGAAGAAGGATTACAGCGCCTGTCTATTCCACGTGTGGCTATAAAAGATCAGAGAATAACATTTTGTAATCATCGAACACAAGTTAGTATTCCTTCCGAGCAAAAATGCAAAACACCAAGAATTTGTTGATGGTTACCAAAATAATCTGTTTTAACATGTGCTCTAAGAATTTGTTGACTCAATCTGCCGGACGTCTTTACTGCCGTTTAGACACCGAGTCCGGATGTATAATACATGTTAACGACTGTAAACCCAGTCTCAAAGTAGATTAACATCGCGCTGAACGATCCCAGTTGAAACAAGAAAAAGAAAAAGAAAATTGAATTAATTTGAATTGAATACTTCATTTTAAGAGGATAGCTCCAGTAGTAAAACTACCAATATTTCAATGCACAACACATATGTTTAAGTATATATCAACACAACGAGATTAAAAAAAAAGTTCACCAAATTATACATATTACGATCCAATTTAACAATTTTAGTTACACGTGTCTTTCATCCATTTTATACACTTGTTTGAAAACATATTTATCCGACATGAAATATCGTATTAAAGACGGCTAGTAGATCTACTGCCTAGAAATATCGTATTAAAGACGGATAGTAGATCTACTGCCTATAATTAAGCTCCTTATTCCGCTTAGGGTCGTACAGATTACAATGAGAGAGTAAGTTTTGTAACCTTATGTTATGTTACTCAAACCTATGAAATTTATTTGAGACAACAAGCTGTTTAGATACTTTAAACATACTTTAGCTTCGTCTTAACAATATTTGGCGTTCATTGCATCATTTTAAATGTGTTTTCGGTGCCTACTATAATACGATAAGCTCTTCTTTGTATGTTTTAATGTTACATTTCGTCGTATATTGCAATATTGAAAGAGTGGCTGGATTTAAACCTTAGAGTAAATAATTCTATAGTTAAATGGAATATATACATTGTGCATATATGAAAATATTCTGTTTCTAATGCGTGTTTTATGGTAAAGTGGGTTCCCACTGGGATCTCGACATGTAAATGAGAAAGTGTCGATTGTTACTGAGGGTAGGATTAATACAGTACTGGTTATACCCAGGAATAAATGCTGGTGTATCTCCACGACCGTCATACGAAGTCCAAAATGTGCTGGAAAATAAAGTTAAACGCTATGTTCATCCCTAATATAAGGTTTTCATTCATACCTAATACGTTTTTTTGCCAGAGTTCAACTGAATATGAATTTTATTGTAATTTAAAGACATAGGTGAGTTTTGTAGTCTTGCACGTATTTAAAGTGTTAAACTAACAATACTTATTTTTTTCAGTGTTCAGTACTATGTCGTTTTTAAGCACCAGTTTTGCAATATATGAATTGCAGCTTGCAGATTTTATTTTCATTAGTAATGACTGTACGTCAGACACAAAACATGTTAGTTTGGTTCAAGCTCTGTGAGAGTTTGCTGTCTGGCGGAAAAACATATCTGATGAGAAATTTCAATCTTCATCTCATCTCCGTCTGAGGATGCTGTCTCAGTGTAGCCTTATACAATGTGTTAATAGTGCATAAAAACACATTTAATTTCATTACTCACACACCATTTGAGATAATGAAATGACACTTGGTTTATTTATGTATGTAGCGCACCCAAATTAAGAGGCATGACCTTGCATGTCAAATAGAGTCATGGTTTCAGACAAAGGGAAGTAGGCGTTGAACATCTATGAACAGAGACAAACAAGGCGTATGCTGCTTTACAGACAATACTTGGTTATTTGCATAATCTTTCCAGATTACATCGCTTCATTTGTTATGAGAGCCCTATTGGCCAGTAGAGTGTTCACATGGCTCTTGGGTTGCTTTTTAAACTTTACAGGCTTTGCTCTTTATTATGGCAAAGAAGGTTTTCATTAGCTCCATAGTCACCGATAGCACTTCTCATACGTCAAACATAGATACGTCACCGTGTGTTCTAGAGTTACTGCCCTTGTTTTATTGCCCATGATTCTGTAAACTGTTCAGGTAAGTAGACAAGCAAGGCATATGCTGTTTTACAAATGACACTTGGTTAGTTTGTATTATATTTTCAGATTACCTCTTCATTTATTGTTGTAAGAGCCAAGTTTGCCAGTAAAGTGTTCACATGCCTCTTGGATCGCTTATTAAACTACAGACAT
This sequence comes from Cyrtodaria siliqua, assembly GCA_037043455.1. Taxonomy (NCBI): domain Eukaryota; kingdom Metazoa; phylum Mollusca; class Bivalvia; order Adapedonta; family Hiatellidae; genus Cyrtodaria; species Cyrtodaria siliqua. Next base: position 318,831 of record JAWPHD010001445.1, on the reverse strand, counting down.
TTCTCAAATTATTATGGCAATGGCTTTTATCAGCTCCATATCTAAGTCACCAATAGCAGTCACCGATAGCACTCCTCATAATTCATACACTTATGCGCGTTTAGGTAATATAAGCTTATGCGATGGTCCTTTGACATGTGTGTTCTAGAGTTAGTGCCCTTGATTATTTAACAGAAATCTACTCGTGACCACGATAACTTCAGTAAAAGGTTTATGAGTTTCATCATATTTATTTTAAGTTTAGGTTTTAATAAAATACGCGCAATTTCGACATGAGCAAATTCAATGCATGTGTTACAGAGTTATTGCCCTTTATTATGTTTGATCATGTGAACATGATAACTTCTGTAAACTTTTTCGGAGTCGTGTGTCTGTTCCCTAACTCTATGGTAATGAGGTGAACCTGTTATGAGTGTATGTATGAACTTGGGCTCACGCTTCAATATCACAGGTAGTTTGGTTCAAGCTTCATGTGGGTTTGCTCCTTGGCGGATGAATGTCTGATGGTACGTCACCCTTCATCTCATTTCTCTCCGATTTGCTGTCCAAGTATAGTCTATTATATGTAAATAGCCCATACAACCCCATTAACTTACATTACTCATACACTACTTCAGGTAATAGGAGGATTATCAATAGACAGCTTGTGGCGCACTAATTTCGAGGTTTTCATTTTGATGAATGACTCCCGAAGAATTGAGATAACGATTTGTGTACGCATGTAACACACCACATTGAGATGCATGACATGTTTATGATCGTTTATGTCCAATAGAGTATTGTATTACATTGCTTCAGTTATTGTTATGAGAGCCATGTTAGCCAGTAGAGTGTTCATATGACTCTTGGGTCGCTTGTTCAACTAGAATTTGCTCTAATAGTTATGGCAAAGAAAGTTTTCATTAGCTCCATCACTAAGTCACCATAGCAATCCTAATATTTCGTCACAGAAACGTCACCTTGTCCTTTTTAGGTCAGATAAGCTTATGCGATGGTCCTTTGACATGTGTGTTCTGGAGTTACCCTTTGATTATTTAACAGAAATCTACTTGTCATTAAACGGTTTCTGAGTTTCAAAATATTTTATTTTAAGTTTAGGTTTCAATAAAATACGCGCTATTTCGACATGAGCAAATTCAATGCATGTGTTGCAGAGTTCCCGTGAGTATGTTAGATCATGTGAACATGATAACTTCGGTAATCTGTTTCGACATCGTGTGTCTGTTCCCTAACTCTTAAGCCACTTATGGTAATGAGGTGAAAATGTCATGTGTGTATGTATCATATCGCGGGTTCAGTGCAAAACTGTTGTATCTCAGTCTTTATTTATATGTAATTACAATAGTTTTCGCTGACTCCTCGATATACAGACTTTGTGTGAGCTCGCGTTTTAACATCACAAATAGTTTGGTTCAGGCTGCATGTGGGTTTGCTCCCTGGCGGATGAATGTCGGATGGGACGTCACCCTTCATCTCATTTCTCTCCGATGTTGCTGTCCCAGTGTAGTCTATTATCATATGTAAATAGCCCATACAACCCCATTAACTTACATTACTCATAAACTACTTCAGGTAATAGGAGGATTATCAATAGACTGCTTGTGGCGCACTAATTTCGGGCTTTTCATTTTGATGAATGACTCCCAAAGAATTGAGATAACGATTTGTGTACGCATGTAACACACCACAGTAAGGCATGACATGTTTATGATCGTTTATGTCCAATAGAGTAAGAGTTTGGGGAACATATTTCATACAAATGAAGGGCAAGTAGGTGTTGAGCATTGAGGTAAATAGACAAACAAGGCTAATACTACTTAACAGATGATACTTGATTATTTTGCATCATATTTCCAGATTACATCGCTTCAGTTATAAGACCCATGTTAACCAGGAAAGTGTTCTCATACCGCTTGGGTCACTTGTTCAACTATATATACTTTGCTCTAATTGTTATGGCATACATCCGTAACTGTATTGTTTATCAGCTCACTGTACGTCTTTAAGTCATATACTTTATATGTTTAATCTGTATGGTGTTTAATGAAGCTTCTAATAATTTTTCAGTGATGTCACGAACGTCACGGGGTTTACTTGTTGCAGTCAGCTCTATGCTCAACTTGTTGCTCAACTTGTAGTATGGCCGGTGACATTTCCTTTGATGAATGCAAAGCATAAACATCGTTTAATTTAGGGTAACTAAAGGGGCGTGGCTATATCGTACTACAACTACCAGATAGAGGAACGTCACTCTGACGTCATAGTGTTACTAATTACACCATGTTACAAAAAAGATAGAGTCTGTCTCAGCTCGCTGGTTATTTAAACATCTCGATGGGGTACGCCCATCTCGGTGTTTAAAAAAGTTAACTCGCTGAGACCAGACTCTATCTATTATTTTATAGTACTGCCACGCTGGAATACCATGCCGAAGACACATGCATTGATTTCTCACCCAGTCACATTATTCTAACACCGGAACTATCCTTTATATGCTGAACATCTATGTAGGTAGATACTAGTACCATTTTTATGAAGTCTTTGGTATAATCCGGTTGAACTCACGACTTCCCGCTTGCGAGGCGGACGTTTTGCCATTAGGTCACGCCGTGGTCAATATTTACATGCACACTTTTGTCTCGCTTGTGTACCATGACAGACACTTAGGGCTCAATATGTTTCGACGTGGCCTTCACACTTTTTTTTATGTTCAATAACTGGTGAAGGATTGCACCCACCGTCTTTAAACTTTATAACCTGATAGTTCTTGGTAAAGAGTATGATCTCTATTGATTTTAGGGTCAGTAGGTCAAAGGTCAAGATCGCTATTATCCAAAAAGGATAATTTAGTTTCTGCTCGATAACTTGTGAATGATTGCACCCACCGGCCATACATTTTATAACTTGATTTTCCTTGGTGTCAGGATGATCCCAGTTTATTTTGGGGGTCAGTATATCAAAGGTCAAGGTCATTGTGATTTGATAATGATAAATGGTTCCGGGTTTCCGCTCACTAACTTATGAGTCTTCAAGCTTTATCATACTCCTCCACTCAATTTCTCCTACATTTTCATGAACAATGGTAAGAAGTATGAGTATGATGTCTTTTAGTTCATATTGTCAGGAAGTTTACGTTGCATGATAAATGGTGGAGTTATGGACAATGTAAAGCGTTTCCGATCAACTCCTCCTACCTTGCAGTGTTTACCCCGCGTCCGCCCGTCTGTCTGTCCTCCACAATAACCAGATCCTACGATTCCATGAACACTATTTGAGCTTTGAAAGAAAATTTAGTCTGTCCTGTATGGTGACTATGTACTGACTATATGCTACCAAGGCTGACAGTCAGTCTGTCCGTATGGTGACTGTAAAGACTATATGCTGCCTAGACTGGCAGTCAGTCTGTCCCGTATGGTGACTCTGCACCGACTATATGCTACCTAGACTGGCAGTCAGTCTGTCCCGTCTGATGACTCTGTACATACTATATGCTACCTAGACTGGCAGTCAGTCAGTCTGTCCCATTATGGTGACTGTACTGACTATATGCTACCTAGACTGGCAGTCAATATATTCCGTATGGCGCCTATAATGACAATATGCTACCTAGACTGGCAGTCAGTCTGTCCTGTCTGGTGACTCTGTACAGACTATATGCTACCTAGACTAGCAGTCAGTCTGTCCAGTATGGTGACTAAGTGCTGACTAGACTGGCAATCAGTCTGTCCCGTATGGCGACTGTACTGACTATATGCTACCTAGACTGACAGTCAGTATGTCACTTATGGCGACTATGTACTAACTATATGTTACCTAGACAGGCAACTAGTCTGTCCCGTATGGTGACTACGTAATGACTATATGTTACCTAGACTGGCAACTAGTCTGTCCTGTATGGTGACTGTACTGACTATATGCTACACAGACTCGCATTTAGTCTGCTATCTAGACTGGCATCCTGTCTGTCCCATATGGTGATTGTACTGACTATATGCTACCTAGACTGGCAGTTAGTCTGTCCCGTATGGCAACTGTACTGACTATATGCTACCTAGACTGGCAGTCAGTCTGTCCCGTATGGTGTGTGTACTGGCTATATGTTACCTAGACTGACATTCAGTCTGTCCCGTACGGAGACTGTACTGACTATATGCTACCTAGACTGACGGTCAGTCTGACCCGTACGGCGACTGTACTAACTATATGCTACCTATACTGGCAGTCAGTCTTCCCGTATGGTGACTGTTCTGACTATATGCTACATAGACTGGCAGTCAGTATGTCCCGTACGGCGACTGTACTGACTATATGCTAGCTAGACTGGCAGCCAGTCTTCCCATATGGTGACTGTACTGACTATATGCTACCTAGACTGGCGGTCAGTCTGTCCCGTACGGCGACTGTACTGATTATATGCTACCTAGACTGGCAGCCAGTGTTCCCGTATGGTGACTGTACTGACTATATGCTACCTAGACTGGCAGTCAGTTTTCCCGTATCGTGACTGTACTGACTATATGCTACCTAGACTGGCAGTCAGTCTGTACCGTATGGTACTCTACTGACTATAAGCTACTTAGACTTGCAGTCAGTCTGTCCCGTATGGTGACTGTACTGACTATATGCTACCAAGACTGGCAGTCAGTATGTCCCGCATATAGTCAGTACGTCCCTTATGGCGATTATGTACTGACTATATGCTACCTAGACTGGCATAGTTTACCTCGCAACGGGTAAACAAACAATTATCAAGTTGTCTCCAGCTGTCTTTAATGCAAAGATGCAAACGCCAAATGGCGATGGCATACTTGCTACCAGACGCCCATACAACTATATAAATTGTTTGAGGAAACCCCGCTCGGGAAAACTATGCAGGACCACCTCCACCCCTTTTCTGTACTACTCCACACGAATCCGGTTTATCAAAAAAAATAGTGTGTCTATACTATAGGTTGGATTATTTTAATCCACCCTCTCCTTTTATAAAAAACTAATAACTAAAAATATTTGAAATCATCAAACAAAGTCAGACGGAACCGGACAGTAGTCTTCATCATCGTTGTACATATCATATTCCTTATATGGAAGTTCCTTATACGCTAATGTATCTTACCCATTATCTAGTATGTGCATTTTATCATCATAAGCTGACAAACCGTTTTCGTTTATAAATAACTGTTTAGTTCATTTTTTTTGATCTAATAACTTTATGTTGTGATAACTTTCTGTTACTGTAAGTAAAATATTCTTATGGTTATCATGCGTTATATTTTTTAACAACACACTTTTTAATACCCTTACATTTCTTTGTACCAGTCAACAATGGTTATTCCACAAGTTTCATCTTTCATTTTACCAATAAACTTTTTATTGACTTTGAAATAAAATCGATTCTTCGCATTATAATCACTATTATCAAAAAGATCTTTATCCTTATAAAAATCTGCATACACATATTTTGTTTTAATTTCTTAACACAAAGAATCAGTATCAGGAAACAAAAATTTAGCTTTCTTGCCATATTTATTATTAATATAGTTGTAATGGAAATCATACATCAGCTATTTTGACAGGTCTAAAATACACATACCAAAATAACAAGGGCGATTTAAAACTAGTTTTTATTTTATTTTGTTTATGGCAAATAAATGTTCATGAAACATTTTACAAGAAATAAACGAAGGTCTTACTGCATATTTTAAAAGAACCCCCTCATCATGAGTCAATTTGACATTAACTCCCATTCACATTCCCAGAGTCTTACCAAATACTGAATTGTTAATTAGTTTAAAAAAATCATTTTCAAAAGCGTTGTTACCGACTGTACTTTTAGCAGTGTTAAAGTCTATAACCCTTCTTTTCTTGATTTAGATCTCTCGATTGAAAATGGTGAAATAATTAGCAAAATCTATGACAAGAGAGATGCTTTTAATTTTGACGTTGTTAATTATCCCCACTTGGATGTGGATGTTCCACTAGCAACTTCTTATGGGGTGTACGTGTCTCAACTTATTCGTTTTTCAAGAACTTGTACTCGAGTTGAGGAATTTAATATTCGCAATTTTTGTATAACTAAAAAGCTACTCAATCAGGGTTACCGTTACCATAAACTTCGTAAAACCTTTGCACAATTTTATTATTGTAACCCTGATCTTCTTTCCAAATATAAAAGTTATTTAGGACTCTTCTGCGACAAGGACTATCACAACCTGACTTTTATGGTGATGCGATTTATAAACTTCGTAAGAATGTTCCCATGATCACTTTCATACTATCTTTGTTAAACTTGTTAAAAAGTTTAACAAAAGAGGTTATGATCCTATCATTTTGCAACGTACTGCATGCTTGGTGGTGGACCCTTTTACAGTTCACCACTATGCTTTCCTCTCTAATTGTACGATTACCGGACAGGCTGTGGACCCTATGATGCCACCTACCTAAAGCCCATTGGGACGGTGGCGTTTGATATTTGTCTATGATCTTTCTTGTCGTGCCCTTAATGGTTTATTCTCTTATTGCTCCGGCTTCTCCCAAGTCACTGAGTACATTCATTGTGGCTTTCTAGGCTATTGTTTTTTGTATTATATTTACACAAGCATATTTGTGTTTTACTTATATTGCCTATTGATGTTGCCTTGTTGGTTAGAGATTAGATCATGGCGGGGATTTCTTTATTTACACTCTCCTGTTTTAATGGGAGGGATGATAGTAGGGTTAGTGTGAGGTTTGGTGCACCCTAGAACCGGTTTAAACCCACAGTGGCCTACTTTGCCACTGACCGTTCCAAGGCGGTAGCCCTATTGTCAACCCTTTTGTGTTTGTGATGTCGTTTGCATTTATTATTACGTTTGCCTTCTTGTTTGTCTGTTTGCGTGTTTGTTTCTGTGTTTTGTGGTTGACTGTCCTCCTTGAATGCTACTTCCCCTGTCCGATCTTTTTATATTTCTATGTATACTTTTAACCGCTCTGTAGTATTCTATGTATAATCCCAACCCTTCATACAGTTTCTAGTTTTTGTAATGCACAACATGTTTCGTTTTATCCGTTAGTGTTGTAACAAGTTTGTTAACTCTACTAGATCCTAAATTAAACTTTTCCTTTATAGTCTTATAATAATCTGACAACCACTCATATTTTATATTTAATCTCTCAGGAGCAAGAGGGCAGTCATTATTAGAGTCATGTAGTTTTTCAGGATACTCAGGATTGCACTCAAGAATATGGTTTGATTTTCCTTTTTCAATCTTACTGGCCCATAGGCATTGGTTGGCACATAACCCACCCATACAAGTTATTTCCATCGAGGTATATTATGTATTTACTTTCTTTCTCACTGTTATAATATTTCATGTATTTATTGTTAGCCTTTGAGTATCTATTTGCAATATAACTTATTTCACCTCTTAGTCATTTTTCTATAAACAAATATTGATCAATATCAGTTATTAAATCAAGCTGAACATGCATCGCAAGCTAATCCAGGACTACTAAAGTAGTGGCAATATGATCTAATTTGTAATACTCAAAACACATCATTCTAAAGTTTTCAAAAACAGTAACATCACTTCAGTTTTAAGATATAGATCATGATATTCTCCCATGTTTTTAATATTAAATGCTTTCCATATTTATTTCGCATGCTTGTAATGTGCATTTGAAATATGTTCATCATTTACCTTAGAATAAAAGCTATTTTTATCAGGTTATTTAGTTTCTTTAAAACTTTAATACTATCCATGTAATCATAAGGATAAGCACCTTCTGTTTTTACTAACTCTAACTTTTCTCCAGGATACTCTTGTGATGTATATGTATATGATGGGATGTTTGTTACTAAATTATCAAGTGATTGAGACATAAACTCTTTTCCTAACATAAAAGCGATTTATTTTTCCATGTTATTTGGTATAACATTTATTACTTTTTTAAAATTTCCGATGTGTTGCATTATAAATTGCGAATCAAATGGTGTTGCAATTTACATTACCCTCATGAACAGACTCAATAAAACCGAGTCTGCTGCTTTTATCTCTTGCTTGTGTTTGTAGTTTCCAAGGGATTCCCTTTTCAGTATTTATTATCATTCACACTAACGTTTGTTTAGTACTGTTTTGCGGCCTTAAAAGGTTGCTCCGACTACAAATCAGTAGTGTTATTACTTACTGGTCCTTATATTTATATTTATTAATCCTTTTTTTAGCATTAGCAAGTTATTTTGGTAACTTTAAATAAGAGCTGACTCGTAAAATCTTATATTTTACCCCGCATGATTCAATTGTCCAACCACTTTTTTCTGATCGAATAAAAGAAATTTTCAAATCAACATTTATTTTAAAATCGTTTGTTCTTACTAATTCAGTTTCAAGAAATTTTGAAACTATTTTTTTTTGTTTACCAAAGTCGAGCACGCGGTCTGTTTTATCTACAATAACACCTTGAACAACTTTGCTATATTGTTTTGGGGATTTTTCAATTTCTCTAACACTCGTTATATATATAGGTATTTTTTCTTTAAAAAAGAGTATGATAATGGACCTTTGGAAACGGCCGAAAACGACACATACGAAATATTGCAGTCTCGGTTTGATTGAGACTGTTCATGAGCGGTAGTGATTATTGAATCTCTTTATATCGCTCTTTCTAATTTTTCATGCTAAGTTTAGCTCATGTGCTTTGGTTATTATCTTTTCAGCTAACCCATCTAAGTTTACACAAATTAACATCTCTCTGTTATGTCTACTTAAATGTGTAAACTCAATCTGTGTGGTTTTAAAGTAGAATATCGATTAAGTCGGTGCTATGAGGCGTGAGAGGTGTTGCGCTACACATTACCTCTCATGAACAGACTCAATTAAACCGATTTTTGATCTCTTGTTTGTGTTTGTTGCTCCAAGGGATCCACTTTTCAGTATTTATTGACATTCACACTAGCGTTTGTTTAGAGCTGTGTAGCGGCCGTAAAAAGTCGGGGCTCCCGACTACAAATCAGTAGTGTTATTTCTTACTGGTTCGTTGGGATCATCAAGCCTAATCTGTGTGGCTTTAAAGTAGAATATCGCTTTAGATCAACCTGAAGTGTATTTAGATTTTTTCTTTTATGAAATAAACAGTGTCAATATTGTGTCGTAAGTAAGCTGTGTTACAAGTGTACTTATGCGTGCATTAATTGTAATGGTACATGTGAAAATGAGATATAGGGTCCTATAGAAACCACAGCGTCCGAATGCAATGGCATCGTAGGTCCGCACTGTACTGCAAACAAGGACTTGAAAATACAATGAAAGAGACAAAAAACAACAGAAAGGGTGGTGAAGACAGCGTTACCGACTTGGAACGGTCAGTAGGCAATAAGGCCTACTGGTAAGCTTAAATCGATTTTTTATGCGCACAATCCTCGCTATTATCCTGTCTTCAGAGCCCAAATAGACAAGACAGTGTAAACAAAACTACATCCCATCAAAAGGAATTATCTAACAATAAAGTACACATCCAGAGAAACAAAGTAAAGAAACACATACAAAATAATATACATCTCAGGATGTATCCAGAAGTTAATTATAAAGAACATATCTGTTTTAACTGTGGGACACTTAATGGATACACAATGGATATGACCTCATTACAGAATATAATTACAATCGTAAGAAAAGTATATATCATAGAAAATATCATTTGGAAAAACATCTGTTGAAATACAATTTATCTCCTACAAAATTGTAAAGATTTTAGATAAAATAGAAGTCCGGAAAAGATCAATCAAATTTAAATACATTTTTCAAAAATATTTATAATGTTAAAGGAAAAAAAGAGAACCAAAACCGATTAAAACAAATGCTACTAGGGAAAAGTACGATAGGATTTGGAAAAAAGGTGGAAAAGAATTATGATTGGATATTATGCTCACTCAGCCTATACTTCTTTATGTTCATTTCCAGAGGTTCTGTAAACATATGATTTTTTTTTATCTTTAACATTTTATTAATGGCATTTCTGATTACCTCATCGTCATTTTCTAGTCCTATAGTTGTTTAGACATATGAAAGAAGTTGTTTAAAACTCCTGTGATGTGTTTTCAAAAAGTATTTTTTTCTACTATTCTTGTTTTACTCACTAAAACAGCAACTACTGGAGGAATGCAACAACTACAGCAACAAAAACAGGAATTGCTGGGACAAATACTAGAACAGCACCACAACCAATTATTCGTAATCTATAATGTTGTGTTTATAATACCACACAATTTATGACTACGCCTGTATGCAGCCACAACTCGTGTCAAGTGATCAATTAATTCTCTTTGTTTTCAATTGTTGTCATGTATAATTATAGTTAGTTAAAATATTTAGAAAATCATTGTTAATGTTCTTCAGGTTATATTTTTCTATTTTTAATAATTCATCTCTAATGCTAGTACCTTTAATTTATTAACTGTGGTCTATTATTTCCTGATTCGATACTTCCACATACTAACTCCAGATCATTAATCAAATCATCGGGACTATTGATATATTCAAAGCAACCTCCTAAAATCTTCTTGAACTTTGAAGAACTTTTATGAATTAGTAAACCAGATAATTCGGTCAGTTTCTTGGAAGTATTTTAGGACAGCCTTGAATACGTTTTGTTATTATTGTAATGCTTTGTTACCAAATCAATAAAATCACTGTCTACTTTTTGATTTAATACAACTGTTCCTGCTTGTCTAGCAATTAGTTTGTGATGACCAGTAATAGTTCTTAAGCTGGCTGTAGACCCCCTCCCCCCCTCAGGGGGAATTTTGTAGAGTATGATTTTCTGAAAGAACAGATCAAAATGAGACGTGTGTGCCATCTGAGCGTTGGGGCTTTAGTGAGTTTTTGGGGAAAACGTTGCGTTTTTAGACGAAAATCGCCGAAATCTGGAATTATTTTTTAGAAAAAGAATGGAAGATATTAGAACCAATTTGAATTGATGGAGTCTTTCTCGGAACGCATCTCTACGTGTCCCACTATATAATTTATGGATCCGATACTTAAATATTGAGATTTTGGGTAAAAATGTTAAAAAATTGAATAAAATCGCTGATTTCTGTAATACATTGGGGGTATTTAAATACAAATTAGAAATATATCTATTACAATACCCTGCCCAAAAAGGTTACAATATTTCATTTTTCTATTGTATTAGATATATTTCTAATTTTTAGTTAAATATCCCTAATGTATTACAGAAATCAGCGATTTTATTCAAATTTTTAAAATTTTACCCAAAATCTCAATATTTAAGTATTTAAGTATCGGATCCATAAATTATATGGTGGGACACGTAGAGATGCGTTCCGAGAAAGATTCCACAAATTCAAATTGGTTCTAATAGATTCAATTCTTTTTCTAAAAAATAATTCCAGATTTCGGCGATTTTCGTCTAAAAACGAAACGTTTTCCCCCAAAACTCACTAAATCCCCAACGCTCAGATGGCACACATGTCTCATTTTGAAACTTACTGTATGTTTTTTCAGAAAATCATACCCTACAAAATTCCCCCTGGTGAGGAGGGTTTCTCCTACTAGCTCACAGCCTATAAGGTCAGGCAAATCAATTTGTAACAGATTGTGCGCATATAAAATCGATTCAAGCTAACCAGTAGACCTTATTGCCTACTGACCGTTCCAAGTCGGTAAACCTGTCTTCACCACCCATTCTGTTGATTTTTTGTCTCTTTCAATGTATTTTCAAGTTCTTGTCTGCAGTACAGTGCGGACCTACGATGCCATTGCGTTCGGACGCTGTGGTTTCTATAGGACCCTATATCTCATTAATACTATAATAACCATCTTTACCAACTTTATAAGAATTTCTATTTTGTTGTAATCCTTTCCCTGAAAAAACAGAAGCATGCTTATGCATACCTCGAAGTCTATCTCTATAATTATCTATAGTTTTTGACTTTTTTCTAACTGTTCACGTTCTTGCCTAAGTGCATATTTTTCTGTCTCACTAGTCTTCGAGCTATTTATTTTTGTAGTAAGAAATCCCTTTTTGGCACCGATTTTCTTAATTACTTTGCCAGCATCTTTTCTATTTTTTTAAAGCATCATTATTTGTTGGAGACACTGATGATAATAATGGTAAATTAAACTCTCCTTATACAGCTTTATCCAAACCCGCATCTAGATTACCAGTAAGTATTTTTGGCTCTTCGTAAAATAACTGAGGTAATCATTGATACTTGGTTTATCTGTACTTCCTCGACTATTGCTCTTGGAAGAGCAGCTAGTTATTGGCTCATTTCTGAAAGGGTAGCTAACTGCTTAGTTAACTGTTCTGATTGGCTTTTTATTTCGCTAGTTATCGGTTTAAATACTTCGTTTTACAAATCACGACTAGCTCCTTTTTCTATTAGTTTTTAAATTATTTTATTTTCAACATCTTTAAAAGTTAACTGAGTTTTTGCATTTTACCTTCTAATCTTTTCCATTTACATGTATAATAAAGATTAGATAAAAATAAAATAAGTTAAGTTAAGATAAGTTAAGTTAAATATGATATAACTATTTCTTATTTGATGTCTTCTGCTTAGAAGCTGCACTCTTATTTCTATTACAGAAATATTTGCTCTTGCTTTTTTTTTTTTACTTCTTCTCCTATTTTTACAAGTCTATTTCTTAGACGTGCTATTTCCCTGTCTGTTTTTGCAGTCTTTTTTTAATTTAATGACAGTATTTCTACGCTCTATATTTAATCCACCAAGACAAATTTCGTTAGGATATTTTTTTTATTCCGCAGTAAATTTTAGACATATATACTAATAATTAGATAATAATAATATTACCCAAGTATTATTATAATGATATGAAGACAGAAAACGGTAATTTCAAACAGATGTGGAATTGTATGCCAGACTCTTGTTTTAGAATGCTTATATGCGGTAATTTCGGTTATGTTAAAACAAATACATTAGTTCATTTGTTGTTAAAGCCTTTAGTGTACTATGACAAGATTTAATTATTTGCTAACAACTTGGAATAGTCAAAGTATCAAGTCTTGTCATACAACCTTGAAAAAATAGCAAAACAGAATAAAATTTCCATTGAAGACATATTAGAATGTTCAAATGATGAAGTTATGTTTGTGAACGTAATCAAAACGATATTATCAATTATTTTATCAAAGGTAGACATAAAAACTGCTGTGTACTTTATTTAACACAATCTTATTACAAAACTCCTAAAGACATCCGATTAAATTGCTCTCATTATATTTTCTTTGCAACTCCAAGTAAAAATGAAATTAACATGCTTTCTAGAGAACAAGACGTAAGTAAAGATCAGTACAAAAAAGCAACTGACAAACAAACCCAGGAAGTAAGCGAAGAGTAACTTTATAGGTGAAATGTAATCTAATCATAGTATATGTAATGGGACTTTTTTAATGATATTGGAAGCAAGGAAGTTAGATCAAGCAGAGTTAATATTGTCATTGTGCTATCTGAGTATGTGAAACAAGAAACACCTTTTTAATTCTCTTCACAATGGTAAAAACCAGGAAAATATTTTAAAAGTGATCTTAACTTGGATAATAAAATAATTATCAATCCAGCTGATGAAGGAAACAATTTACTTTAGGAAGAATGACAAAGACATTAAACGATTAAATAAAATAATAACGATTTTAATATTGACAAAATTCCAGAAATGATTAAAAAGTTAACAACAGGTGTTGATGACAAAATAAGTCAGGTACAAAATCATTTACAAACAAAGCGTGAGAAAATGATTGAAATTCAAAATGGTTGAAAAGATTAAATAAAACTGTTGGTTGTTGCTTTAAAAGAGTTAGAAAGGAAAGACTCTGGAGTGGAAGATAGCGAGATCTATTAACGGTTAGTTGGTGTTGAAAGTATTAACAAACAGATTGGAGATATCCATAAACAAATGGTAGACAATAATGAGCTTGAAGTTTCTATTGCTGATGCTTCAAGACAAATGAGAACTGCTTTTGATACCGAAAATACTCAAATTGTGAAACATTAAATGAGCAGATAAACACTAACGTTGAAGATATCATCAAATATTTTAAAGACATCAACAAACGAATGGTTGACAGCAAGACGCTGGAGGCTATTTTGAAAAAAATGGCGGACAACAATGAACTAGAAATTGCTATTAATGAAGTTTCAAGACAAATAAGAGCTGTCCAGGAAGAAAGAAGCACAGCTTTTGATAATGAAATAGTTTTTTTTAAAGAGTTTAATCAATAGTCTGATAGTCGCCACACAGCACTTTTTGGGATAATTGATGATTAAGAGTAAAAGTGGAAATGCAAGTCGGATTCTAACTTTTGAAGCTACAATAGACGAATAAGTATTATTCAAGATGATGTTGGTGGTTATGCATCGTACCCAACACGTAAACCAATTCAAAGAACCATTCTTAAGAATAATTTTCTCGAAGCATTTACTGTTGTATATAGCTCATTTGTAAAAAGGAAGAATATGCTAGAGAAGAAACTGAGGGTTTGAAAATTGTAAAACCCGGACGCTATATAGTTGAATCAGACCTTACATATACAGTTACAAATAAAAAAATCTTTATAGAATGGTTTAGTTTGTTTAATCTAATTCCTGGTACTGATGAGTCACATGCACAACCAAAAATAGAAAATGGTAAACGAATTCTAAAAGGAACATTTGAAGCATATCTTTCGAAATCAGAATATTGGACCATTTTTACAAGCATAAAAAGTGACGCTACTCAAGTTTTCAGTTTTGAAAAATCAAGTTTTAAACTGTATTACAAAGGCAGTTAATTTTACAAAGGCAGTTCATTTTATCTAGTAATATTATATGGAACAAAAAATTGTATTATCCTCAGAAAAGCTGCAATAATTAATAGCTCAAATACACCAGTTGATACTGAAAAGGTGATCCATTGGACGCAACAATCACGAACAAGAGAGAAAAGCGAGTTAGAGGCTGGAATGGATACCTTAAAATCGGTTTTATTGAGTAATTTATCAAGTAATTTTACAACTGTATTTGACAGACCAGTGATACGGAACAAAAACAAACAGTATGGTATTGGACTTGATAAGATTAATTCTATGACCTACTCATGGTATAATATTAGGGAGGATTTTAATAACAAAACGATAAGGTATTTAATGGAAAAGATTGGAAAGATATTATTTTTAAAAATGGAAATTACTGTTATGCTGATATCGATAATTATATAAAAGAAACATTAGCTGTAAATGGTGATTTAGCTGCTGACTCACATGTTCCAATGAACAAAAATGAATTAGATTTATCAAGATTCAAATGTTTAGTTACTATTTATAATAATTTTATACTTGATTAAAGGTGGTCAAACTTTCACACCTTAACTGGTTTTGACAAAGATGCATTTATAAGTGAAACTAAATTAGAACACTAACACCAAAAATAACAAATTCTATCGATACATTGTATATTCACTGTGATTGGATAAGAAATGTTATTGTTGATGGATCGTATGGGGATTTTATTTATGCAATAAGACCTTACAAGGTCATATATTTTTAAAGATGAACCGTCAAGAGTTGGGTACTGCGAAGTAAACAAAACAATCATTAACAGTATTAATATTTATATAGCCGATTTCTCTTGTAACTTTATCAATCTCAATGGAGTCCATACAACATTTCGATTTGTTTTAAAGTAATTAATGTAACATAAGTTATAAATGACGTGTTTAAAAAAAGTTTATGTCACTAGTGCAGGAACATATAATTAAGTAAATAGATTGATTGGGGCTGGCATATTTGGTATATTTTCAAAGGTTGCCTCAAAAATATTTAGTGAGTCTGTAAAAACAGCATGCAAGATACCATTAGAAACTGTTGGAAAACAAATCTAAAGAAAGTAGGTAAAGGGCTGCTGATAAACTGGTTTCAGTAATAAAGCCTAAACCAAAAGGTGAAATAATTTTAAAAAAAACTTACAAAGGCGAAATAAAATATAAAAAAAGAAATAAAAAGATATTGTAGCTGAAGAAGATGTAAATACAAAAATTAATAGTTTACTATCCGGACGGGGAACTAAACTTATTCATATGAGAATTAAACAATTAATTAATAAAAAATAATCTAATTAATAGTATATATAGATGTTTCGATGTGAAAAATATAATACTAGATTTGAACATGTACTTATGCAATTAGACCACTATAATAAGACCCGGAAATGCTACTAGACAAATAAAAAGTGGTTATCAATTTACAATAAATGATAGAAGTTCTCACTTTGATTGGTATAACGCATATTTTGAAATAAGTTCTCAAATAATCAAGCTTGCTGATGGAGCTGCTTTCGCAGACGCTGATAGAATTGAATTGCTTGAATTAATGATGCAGCATCACTGATTGATCAAATGCAAGTAAAGCAAAACGGAAAAATAGTTTACGACGGTAATAGTCTTCATAGATTTGTTAACGTTAACATTTACTGAAAATATCGGACCATTATGCAAAAACAACCGGAACAAATGAATACTTTTATTTAGACACCACAGCTGCAGCGGAGTCCCGAAATGGCAAAGATGGTTATAATTTAGGATTTGCAGCTTGTCATGCTTTAATCATAACTAAAATACACAGACAATTACACTATGTGGACTTGCCAAGAAGTTTGTGAAGCACTCATCTTCCTATTAGATAATATTTTCGTCAGGTATGGACGACCGTTTATAGACACATTGTTGGTATCCCTATGGGTACGGACTGTGCACCCCTTGTCGCAGATTTGTTTTTATATTGCTATGAAAGAGATTTCGTCTTGTGTATTACACCAAATACCCAGGAAGATGTTATTGAGGCCTTTAATGACACCTCTCGGTATCTGGATGACATATTAAACATTGACAACCCTTTCTTTTCTACTATGGTTAATAATATATACCCTAGATAACGTCAACTTAACACAGCTAATATTTTTGATACTTACTCTTCTTTTCTTGATTTATATCTCTCCATCGAAAATGGTGAAATAATTAGCAAAATATATGACAAGAGAGATGATTTTAATTTTGATATTGTTAATTATCCCCATTGTCACAAAATGTCACGGGTAGAGCGTATTGGTCGTACATAGCTCTTGTATGCTGTTAGTTACACCCTAATTCATTGTTTAGTTGAACCAAATTCACAATGTTCATGATATATTCAAGTAATACGGAAAACCGTGCACATTTTAGGTGGCCGCCAGAGGGCGTCCGGAAGGGCCGTTTAATACGTTTAGGTTTGAGCTAATGCATGTAAAAGTTTTGGTCTATCTCCTTAAACGGCAAAATTGTGTAAGGGTCCTTTCGTGTAGATTCAATACTGCAGATTTAGCCACGTTTGTCACGGATTGAACGGGGGAAATAATGGTTTGGGCGTAACGTTTGCTATAAATTCCAATGTCTTCTAGTTCTGGCCGGGATTGCTTGATAGTTGCTTTGTTTGGAGCAGGAGTTGGACGGCGAAATTCACAGGCAATATGTGGTCAGTATTTATTTTATTAACTTGTATCGTACATTTGTATTCAGTGGGCGGCGCCATCTTGTTTGGCGGTTACGACATCCGGTTAGCTTTGAAGTTTCTCAAACATTAACTTGAGACTAGCATATGATTTTGAAGTTACTTTATTAGATGTAATTATTGTAATTGATCATTAATTGTAGAACAATATTAATTTGATAACAGTGGATAATAGGTGCATTAGTTAACGTTGGCGTATAACTCAGTGATTGTAATACACGATTGTTAACATTAGTTAACAATGAGATGAGTGACTAGTATAAATGTTCGACGCGTATGCATAGCGTTGTATAATATGGGCATTAGTTGACATACATGTGTGCATGCATAACTCAGTGAGTGTAATATACGGGTGATTTGATAACGTTGTATATTACATGTATTAGGGGCATTGGTTAACAGCGACGTACATGGCGTATACATGGCGTTGTAGAATATGTATACATTGCTACTCATCATTAGTACAGTTTACATATATTTATTAAATAATGATTGATAATTATGCAAGATGGTTATGTTTATCAACTGACGTCTAAAACGTATGTATAATTACAGCCTAAGCCATCCAGGGTTGGATATAAGCCATCCAGGGTTGGAGCTAAGCTTCCACATATAACGTTTACGAGCGGTGGAGACGGCCCCCGTACCTGCGCAACATGTCCAGGTTCTAGTAGCGACAACCCCCGGGACACAAGGTGGGCCCGTTATCAGTCCTCACTGGAGGAACATCATCCACAACCTCAGAGGAGGTTAACCATCATTACATCGCGTCATCAACCCTTATAGAAGGCATTTGATGACAATCACTCATTGGATTCGCGCATCATCATCTTCATGAGCTCTCGCGCATCACAGTTATCGCGCTAGATCATAGATCAACATTGTTATAACAACACGTTAGTGTCGTATATAATCAGTCGACACATTCAGTATTTGTAATAATACTAAGAACGTCTTAAACGTTTATGAGAACATTCTTTTCATATTTCATCTGTGTATTCGCTTGTTTTTTTTAAGATAATTGTATATATATTTATCATATTTTAAAATTATGTAAATGCAATCACCGTCATTGATTCTTTCCTGAGTTAGCCCCAACCACTAGGGTCATCCTGCGACACCCATTTAGATGGGGATGTATCCCGAGCAACTTCTAATGGGGTCTATTTGTCTCAAGTTATACGTTTTTCTAGAGCTTGTACTCGAGCTGAAGATTTTAATATTCGTAATCTTTGTATAACTAAAAAGCTACTCCATCAGGGTTACCGTTACCATAAACATCGTACTTTGCAAATTTTTATTATCGTAACCCTGATCTTCTTTCCGAATATAAAAGTTATTTAAGAACTCTTCTGCGACAAGGACTATCACATGCTTGATAGTCCTTGTTAAAAAATAAGCACTACTTATATCAAATTAATTAACGCCATCGCAAAGAAAGAAGAAATTCTTGTTGTCCTGTTAAACTAACAAATGAACAACAACAAGACGGAAGGTTTCTTGGACTTCTTGCATCACTAGGAATTCCTTTAATTGGATCTATGTATTAGTGGTTTAACAGGCAAACGTTTGCAAATAGGTAGAAAAGGGAAAGGACTAAGAGTTGGAAATTGTTTACAAGTACACTCACAAATTAGATACACAGAAATATCCCATTTGTAAAAACAAATTAATTTTCATTTCTAACTTAGATCTAATAAAATGGATTAAGCAGTTAGGTATCAAAAACTTCAGGGAAGTGTTTAGTAAAACAAAATTACCAACAAAACAAAATAAACAAGAATGTGTTATTATTAATCTTAATGATTTTACAGGACCTGGTATACACTGGACTTGATTTTCAAGAGCTTGTACTCGAGTTGAGGACTCTAATATTCGTAATCTTTGTATAACTAAAAAGCTACTCAATCAGGGTTACCGTTACCATAAACTTCGTAAAACCTTTGCAAAATGTTATTGTCGTAATCCTGATCTTCTTTCCAAAATATAAAAGTAATTTAAGGACTCTTCTGCGACAAGGACTATCACAACCTGACTTAAAAAGTTTATCAAATGAGGTTATGACCCTATCATTTTGCAACGTACTGCATGCTTGGTGGTGGACCCTTTTACAGTTTGCCCCTATGCTTTCCTCTTTAATTGTACGATGACCGGACAGGCTGTGGACCCTATGATGACGCCTACCTAAAGCCCAATGGGACGGTGGCGTTTGATGTTTGTCTATGATCTTTCTTGTCGTGCCCTTAATAGTTTATTCTCATGTTGCTCTGGCTTCTGCCAAGTCATTGAGTACCTTCATTGTGGCTTTCTATGCTATTGTTTTTTTGTATTATATTTACACGAGCATATTTGTGATTTACTTATATTGCCTATTGATGCTGCCTTGTTGGTTAGAGATTAGATCATGGCGGGGATTTCTTTATTTACACTGTCCTGTTTTAATGGGATGACAGTAGGGTAAGTGTGAGGTTTGGTGCACCCTAGAACCGGTTCAAACCCTCAGTGGCCTTTGTTGCCGCTGACCGTTCCAAGGCGGTAGCCCTATTGTGAACCCTTTTGTGTTTGTGATGTCGTTTGCATTTTTCTTTATTACTTTTGCCTTCTCGTTTGTCTGTTTGTGTGTTTGTTTTTGTGTTTTGTGGTTGACTGTCGTCCTTGAATGCTGCTTTCCCTGTCCGATATTTTTATCTTTCGTGTTACTGTAATAAGTATTATGTTGATCCGTTTGGTCTAAGTCCACATATTAAATATCTAATATAAAATACAACACTACTCTGTATCAAAATAAAACAAGTGTTTTATGTGGGTATTTCTGTATATTATATATCAAAATGTTGCAAGAAGGAAAAAGTTTGTACTATATTCTTTATAAAATATTGAAAAATGTTAAACCAATAGGAAATGAATACATAATACGATCATATTTTATCTAATTATACTTATATATGAGTTACTGTGCTAAAGAAAAGGTGGTTACGGATAAGGTTAATCTCAGCATATGTTAGCAAAAAATGGTAGATCAATGTTAAAAGCAACATATGAATCTTGTGGCATTACTAAAACACAATTTGTCAAAAGCACACAATGTGGAAACATTGATATACAAAAAGCTTTACTCCCTCTATTATCTAAAAAGGGGTTAACAATTTCTGGTTATAAATATTGCGGTCCGGGTAACCAACCTGACAGTGGAGAACCATCAAATCAATTAGATCCTATTTGTCAAGAGCATGATTATTATTATGACGAAAATCCTAGTAATAAATCAATGTTTGATAAAAACATGCTGATTGGTTTAAAAACTAGTAAGTCTAAATCATTTGGAGAAAAAATCGCTAAGAATTTGATTGTTAAGCCGGTTATTAGTACTCAATACAAATTTGATCTCGGAGCATCAGAAAAGAAGAAAAGGCGTTGAGATGGAGTGATAATACTGAAAAGTGGATCCCTTGGAATCAACAAACACAAACAAGAGATAAAAGTAGCAGACTCGGTTGTATTGGGTATGTTCATGACGGGTATTGTTAAGTGCAACACCTCTCACGCCTCCTAGCACCGGCTTAATATTAAAGCGTTTTTTACTAACGACAGTTTAGACAATTAAACTACGTGGACTTGCTATGAAAATTGTGAAGCACTCATCTTCCTATTAGATAATATTTTCGTCAGGTATGGAACCACCGTTTATAGACAAATTGTTGGTATCCCTATGGGTACGAACTTTACATCACTTGACGCAGATTTGTTTTTATTTTGCTATGAAAGAGATTTCATGTTGAGTCTTTCACCAGATACCCAGGCAGATTGTATTGAAGCCTTTAATGACACCTCTCGGTATCTATATGACATATTGAACATTGACAACCCTTTCTTTCCAACTATGGTTAATAATATTCATCCTAAAGAACTTCAGCTTAACAACGCTAATATATTTGATAATAACGGTTCTTTTCTTAATTTAGATCACTCGATTGAAAATGGTGAAATAATAAGCAAAATCTATGACAAGAGAGATGAGATGATTTTAATTTTGACATTGTTAATTATCCCCACTTGGATGGGGATGTTTCCCGAGCAACTTCTTATGGGGTGTATGTGTCTTAACTTATTCGTTTTTCAAGAGCTTGTACTCGAGTTGAGGACTTTAATATTCGTAATCTGTGTATAACTAAAAAGCTACTCAATCAGGGTTACCGTTATCATACACTTCGTAAAACCTTTGCAAACTTTTGTTATCGTAACCCTGATCTTCTTTCCAAATATAAAAGTAATTTAAGGACTCTTCTGCGACAAAATAAGACTATCACAACCTGACTTCTATGGTGATGTGATTTATATATCATTTTGCAACGTACTGCATCTTGGTGGTGGACACTTTTACAGTTTGCCACATGCTTTCCTCTTTAATTGTACGATGATCGGACAGGCTGTGGACCCTATGATGACGCCTACCTAAAGTCCATTCGGACGGTGGCGTTTGATGTTTGTCTATGTTCTTTCTTGTCGTGCCCTTAATGGTTTATTCTCTTGTTACTCTGGCTTCTGCCAAGTCATTGAGTACATTCATTGTGACTTTCTAGGCTATTGTTTTTTTTGTATTATATTTACACGAGCACGTGTTTTACTTATATTGCCTATTGATGCTGCCTTGTTGGTTAGATATTAAATTATGTCGGGGATTTCTTTATCTACACTGTCCTGTTTTAATGGGATGACAATAGGGTAAGTGTGGGGTTTGGTGAACCCTAGAACCGGTTTAAAACTCCAGTGGCCTACTTTGCCACTGACAATTCCAAGGCGGTAGCCCTATTGTGAACCCTTTTGCGTTTGTGATGTAGTTTGCATTTATTATTACTTTTGCCTTCTTGTTTGTCTGTTTGCGTGTTTGTTTCTGTGTTTTGTGGTTGACTGTCCTCCTTGAATGCTACTTTCCCTGTCCGATCTTTTTATATTTCTTTAAGCGATATTCTACCGGTTGACTGTCCTTCTTGATATGCTACTTTCCCTGTCCGATCTTTTTATATATAAGGAACAGCAAATAATAACACTACAAAATTGTAGCTGGGGGGTAGTGGGGGTGGGGGGGGGGGTTGGGTGGGGGTCGGGGGGGGGACTTTTTTCGGCCACCACACAGCACATACAAACGCTAGTGTGTCAATAAATACTGAAAAGTTGATGATTAGCCGATGAACTTCATAAACCTATACGAAGAAAGTTCACTCAACGCCGCTTGATTGTTAATGAAATTGATAAATTATGATCGGCTGATTTAGTTGATATGCAATCATTTTCAATGTAGCATTCTGTTCTTGATGTTTTTGGTAAATTTGCTTGGGTTATGCTTGTTCAGAATAAAACTGGTTTAGAAATTACTAAAGCGTTCCAAAAAATATAGGTACAGGGAGACAACGTAAATTTCTATGAGTTGATCAGGGTGTAGAATTTTATAACAAAACATTTAAGCAATTTCTTGATTATATTAATATTTAAATGTTTAATTATGAAAAAGCTGTAGTAATTGAACGGTTCAATCGAACATTAAAAGAGAGGATGTTGAAATATTTTACAGCAAACAATACAAATACATAATTAGACGTGTCACAGGCAATGGTTGATAAGTATAGTAATACAAAACACCGTAGTATTAAAATGACACCGATTGAAGCAAGTAAGGAACAGAATGCAGGACAGATGTATTTCAATTTGTATGGAAAGATGAAAAACAGTAAATATTTACCTAAGTTTAAAAGAGGAGACAAGGTTAGAATCAATAAATATCAATGAACGTTTAAAAAGGGTATACACCAAACTGGACGGAAGAAATATGTGTTATTGATGAAATTCAATATACAAATCTTATAACATCCAAAAAAAATGATTTAAACACTCAAAAGATTGACGGGAGATTTTACGAATTAGAAATGATAACAGCTGACCAAGAAGTATTTGGAATTGAAAAAGTTAAAATACGTGATTATAAAAAGAAACAAGCTTTGGTAAAATGGAAGGGCTATAATGATGATTTTAATAAAGGGGTTCCATTTTAGGACATTCAAAAAAGAAAATAAGGGCTTAAAAAATAAATGATATATAGTATTATTATATATACTTTAACAAAAAGGTATAGCAAAGATATGCATTAACTTAAAAATGTAAAAGATAAATATAGAAAAAAATGAATGAAATGCAAGCAGCTCCAAGTAGAACATGAGGTAGTCCGTGATGATTGTATAGTTATTGTATGTACCAAATACACCCAGGTCAATACGCGAAAACGATTGCTGGTTGAAATAGATAATTATGAAAGTGAGCTGGGTAAAAACAGGGAAGAGCTTCTTGAACTAAAAAACAAAATAGCAGAATGTAAAAAAATATAATAAACTTAATAGAATATGATATGTACAGCGATGATGAATACTCCTGTCCGGTTCCTTCTGACTTTGTTTGACGATTTCATATGTTTTGAGTTGTTAGTTATTTATAAAAGGAGAGGGTGGATTAAAATTATAGTATATACAAAATATTGTTTTTGATAAATCGGATTGGTGCGAAGTAGTATAGAAAAGGGTGGTGGTTGTGAGTAGTGGGGGTGTTCCTGCGTAGTGTTTCGATAGGGGTTTACTCAAGCAATTTATATAGTTGTAGGGACATCTGGTAGCAAGTATGCCATCGCCATTTGGTGCATCTTTGCATTAAGGACAGCTGAAGACAACATATAATTGTTTTTCCCATTGCGAGGGAAATGTGCTAGAACCCCCACCCCCCTTATATAAAACTACTGACTATATACTACCTAGACTGGCAGTCAATCTGTTCCGCATGGTGACTGTACGAACTATATGCTACCTAGACTGGCAGTCAGTTTGTCCCGTAAGGTTACTGTACTGACCATATGCTTCCTAGATTGGCAGTCAGTCTGTCCCGTAAGGTTACTGTACCGACTATATGCTACCTAGACTGGCAGTCAGTCTGTCCCCTAAGGTTACTGTACAGACTATATGCTACCTAGACTGGCAGTCAGTCTGTCCCGTAAGGTTACTGTACCGGCTATATGCTACCTAGACTGGCAGTCAGTCTGTCCCGTAAGGTTACTGTACCGGCTATATGCTACTTAGACTGGAAGTCAGTTTGTCCCCTAAGGTTACTGTACCGACTATATGCTACCTAGATTGGCAGTCAGTCTGTCCCGTAAGGTTACTGTACTGGCTATATGCTACCTAGACCGGAAGTCAGTCTGTCCCCTAAGATTACTGTACCGACTATATGCTACCTAGACTGGCAGTCAGTCTGTCCCGTAAGGTTACTGTACCGGCTATATGCCACCTAGACTGGAAGTCAGTCTGTCCCGTAAGGTTACTGTACCGACTATATGCTACCTAGACTGGCAGTCAGTCTGTCCCGTAAGGTTACTGTACCGACCATATGCTACCTAGAATGGCAGTCAGTCTGTCCCGTAAGGTTACTGTACCGACCATATGCTACCTAGACTGGCAGTCAATCTGTCCGTATGGTTACTGTACCGACTATAGGGTACCTATACTGGCAGTCAGTCTGTCCCGTAAGGTTACTGTACCGGCTATATGCTTCCTAGACTGGCAGTCACTCTGTCCCGTAAGGTTACTATACCGACCATATGCTACCTAGACTGGCATTCAGTCTGTCCCGTAAGGTTACTATACCGACCATATGCTGCCTAGACTGGCAGTCAGTCTGTCCCGTAACATTACCTTACCGACTATATGCTACTTAGACTGGCAGTTAGTCTGTCCCGTAAGGTTACATTACCGACTATATGCTTCCTAGACTGGCAGTCAGTCTGTCCCGTAAGGTTATTGTACCGACCATATGCTTCTTAGACTGGCAGTTAGTCTGTCCCGTAAGGTTACTTTACCGACTATATGCTACTTAGACTGGCAGTTAGTCTGTCCCGTAAGGTTATTGTACCGACCATATGCTACTTAGACTTGCAGTCAGTCTGTCCCGTAAGGTTACTGTACCGACCATATGCTACCTAGACCGGCAGTAAGTCTGTCCCGTAAGGTTACTATACCGACCATATGCTACCTAGACTGGCATTCAGTCTGTCCCGTAAGGTTACTATACCGACCATATGCTGCCTAGACTGGCAGTCAGTCTGTCCCGTAACGTTACCTTACCGACTATATGCTACTTAGACTGGCAGTTAGTCTGTCCCGTAAGGTTACATTACCGACTATATGCTTCCTAGACTGGCAGTCAGTCTGTCCCGTAAGGTTATTGTACCGACCATATGCTACTTAGACTGGCAGTTAGTCTGTCCCGTAAGGTTACTTTACCGACTATATGCTACTTAGACTGGCAGTTAGTCTGTCCCGTAAGGTTATTGTACCGACCATATGCTACTTAGACTTGCAGTCAGTCTGTCCCGTAAGGTTACTGTACCGACCATATGCTACCTAGACCGGCAGTAAGTCTGTCCCGTAAGGTTACTATACCGACCATATGCTACCTAGACTGGCAGTCAGTCTGTCCCGTAAGGTTACAGTACCGACTATATGCTACTTAGACTGGCAGTTAGTCTGTCCCGTAAGGTTACTTTACCGACTATATGCTTCCTAGACTGGCAGTCAGTCTGTCCCGTAAGGTTAATGTACCGACCGTATGCTACCTAGACTCTCAGTCAGCCTGTCCGGTAAGGTTACTGTAACGACCATATGCTACCTATACTGGCAGTCAGTCTGTCCCGTAATGTTACTGTACCGACTATATGCTTCCTAGACTGGCAGTCAGTCTGTCCCATAAGGTTACTGTACCGATTATATGCTTCCTAGACTGGCAGTCAGTCTGTCCCGTAAGGTTACTGTACCGATCATATGCTACCTAGACTGGCAGTCAGTCTGTCCGTATGGTTACTGTACCGACTATATATGCTACCTAGACTGGCAATCAATCTTTCCCGTAAGGTTACTGTACCGGCTACATGCTTCCTAGACTGGCAGTCAGTCTGTCCCTTAAGGTTACTATACTGACCATATGCTACCTAGACTGGCAGTCAGCCTGTCCCGTAAGTTTACTGTACCGACTATATGCTAACTAGACTGGCAGTCAGTCTGACCCGTAAGGTTACTGTACCGACCATATGCTACCTACACTGGCAGTCAGTCTGTCCCGTAAGTTTACTCTACCGACTATATGCTACCTAGACTGGCAGTCAGTCTGTCCCGTAAGGTTACTGTACCGACTATATGCTACCTAGACTGGCAGTCAGTCTGTCCCGTAAGGTTACTGTACCGACCATATGCTACCAAGACTGGCAGTCAGTCTGTTCGTATGGTTACAGTACCGATTATATGCTAACTCGACAGGCAGTCAGTCTGTCCCATAAGGTTACTGTACCGGCTATATGCGTCCTAGACTGGCAGTCAGTCTGTCCTGTAATGTTACTGCACCGACTATATGCTACCTAGACTGGCATTCAGTCTGTCCCGTAAGTTTAATGTACCGAATATATGCTACCAAGACTGGCAGTCAGTCTGTCCCGTACGGTTACTGTACCGACTATATTCTACCTAGACTGATAGTCATTCTGTCCCGTAAGGTTACTGTACCGACTATATGCTACCTAGACTGGCAGTCAGTCTGTCCCGTAAGGTTACAGTACCGACTATATGCTACTTAGACTGGCAGTCAGTCTGTCCCGTAAGGTTACTGTACCGACTATATGTTGCTATACTGGCAGTCAGTCTGTCCCGTAAGGTTACGGTACCGACTATATGCTACCTAGACTGGCAGTCAGTCTGTCCCGTAAGGTTACTGTACCGACTTTATGCTACCTAGTCTGGCAGTAAATCTGTCCTGTAAGGTTACTGTACCGGATATATGCTACCTCGACAGGCAGTCAGTCTGTCCCATAAGGTTACTGTACCGGCTATATGCTACCTAGACTGGCAGTCAGTCTGTCCCGTAAGGTTACTGTTCCAACTATATGCTACCTAGATTGGCAGTCAGTCTGTCCCGTAAGTTTACTGTACCGACAATATGCTACATAGACTGAAAGTCAGTCTGTCCCGTAAGGTTTCTGTACCGACCATATTCCACCTAGCATGGTAGTCAGTCTGTTCCGTAAGGTTACTGTACCGACTATATGCTACCTAGAATGGAAGTCAGTCTGTCCCGTAAGGTTACTGTACTGACCATATGCTACCTAGACTGGCAGTCAGTCTGTCCCGTAAGATTACTGTACCGACTGTATGCTACCTAGACTGGCAGTCAGTCTGTCCCGTAAGGTTACTGTACCGACTATATGCTACCTAGACTGGCAGTCAGTCTGTCCCGTAAGGTTACAGTACCGACTATATGCTACCTAGACTGGCAGTCAGTCTGTCCCGTAAGGTTACTATACCGACTATATGCTACCTAGATTGGCAGTCAGTCTGTCCCGTAAGGTTAGTGTACCGACTATATATGCTACCTAGACTGGCAGTCAGTCTGTCCCGTAAGGTTACTATACCGACTATATGCTACCTAGATTGACAGTCAGTCTGTCCCGTAAGGTTAGTGTACCGACTATATATGCTACCTAGACTGGCAGTCAGTCTGTCCCGTAAGGTTACTATACCGACTATATGCTACCTAGATTGGCGGTCAGTCTGTCCCGTAAGGTTAGTGTACCGAATATATGCTACCGAGACTGGCAGTCAGTCTGTCCCGTACGGTTACTATACCGACTATATGCTACTTAGATTGGCAGTCAGTCTGTTCCGTAAGGTTAGTGTACCGACTATATATGCTACCTAGACTGGCAGTCAGTCTGTCTCGTAAGGTTAATGTACCGACTATATGCTTCCTAGATTGGCAGTCAGTCTGTCCCGTACTGTTAGTCTACCGACTATATATGCTACGTAGACTGGTAGTCAGTCTGTCCCGTAAGTTTACTATACCGATTATATGCTACCTAGATTGGCAGTCAGTGTGTCCCGTAAGGTTAGAGTACCGAATATATGCTACCCAGACTGGCAGTCAGTCTGTCCCGTAAGGTTACTGTACCGACTATTTGCTACCTAGAATGGCAGTCAGGCAGTCAGTCTGTCCCGTAAATTTAGTGTACCGACTATATGTTACCTAGACTGGCAGTCAGTCTGTCCCGTAAGTTTACTGTACCGACCATATGCTACCAAGACTGGCAGTCAGTCTGTCAATATGGTTACAGTACCGATTATATGCTAACTAGACAGGCAGTCAGTCTGTCCCATAAGGTTACTGTACCGGCTATATGCGTCCTAGACTGGCAGTCAGTCTGTCCCGTAATGTTACTGCACCGACTATATGCTACCTAGACTGTCAGTCAGTCTGTCCCGTAAGGTTAGTGTACCGACTATATGCTACCTAGACTGGCAGTCAGTCTGTCCCGTAAGGTTACTGTACCGACTATTTGCTACCTAGATTGGCAGTCAGGCAGTCAGTCTGTCCCGTAAGTTTAGTGTACCGACTATATGTTAGCTAGACTGGCAGTCAGTCTGTCCCGTAAGTTTACTGTACCGACTATATGCTACCTAGACTGGCAGTCAGTCTGTCCCGTAAGGTTACTATACCGACTATATGCTACCTAGATTGGCAGTCAGTCTGTCCCGTAAGGTTAGTGTACCGACTATATATGCTACCTAGATTGGCAGTCAGTCTGTCCCGTAAGGTTAGTGTACCGACTATATATGCTACCTAGACTGGCAGTCAGTCTGTCCCGTAAGGTTACTATACCGACTATATGCTACCTAGATTGACAGTCAGTCTGTCCCGTAAGGTTAGTGTACCGACTATATATGCTACCTAGACTGGCAGTCAGTCTGTCCCGTAAGGTTACTATACCGACTCTATGCTACCTAGATTGGCGGTCAGTCTGTCCCGTAAGGTTAGTGTACCGAATATATGCTACCGAGACTGGCAGTCAGTCTGTCCCGTACGGTTACTATACCGACTATATGCTACTTAGATTGGCAGTCAGTCTGTTCCGTAAGGTTAGTGTACCGACTATATATGCTACCTAGACTGGCAGTCAGTCTGTCTCGTAAGGTTAATGTACCGACTATATGCTTCCTAGATTGGCAGTCAGTCTGTCCCGTACTGTTAGTCTACCGACTATATATGCTACGTAGACTGGTAGTCAGTCTGTCCCGTAAGTTTACTATACCGATTATATGCTACCTAGATTGGCAGTCAGTGTGTCCCGTAAGGTTAGAGTACCGAATATATGCTACCCAGACTGGCAGTCAGTCTGTCCCGTAAGGTTACTGTACCGACTATTTGCTACCTAGAATGGCAGTCAGGCAGTCAGTCTGTCCCGTAAATTTAGTGTACCGACTATATGTTACCTAGACTGGCAGTCAGTCTGTCCCGTAAGTTTACTGTACCGACCATATGCTACCAAGACTGGCAGTCAGTCTGTCCGTATGGTTACAGTACCGATTATATGCTAACTAGACAGGCAGTCAGTCTGTCCCATAAGGTTACTGTACCGGCTATATGCGTCCTAGACTGGCAGTCAGTCTGTCCCGTAATGTTACTGCACCGACTATATGCTACCTAGACTGTCAGTCAGTCTGTCCCATAAGGTTAGTGTACCGACTATATGCTACCTAGACTGGCAGTCAGTCTGTCCCGTAAGGTTACTGTACCGACTATTTGCTACCTAGATTGGCAGTCAGGCAGTCAGTCTGTCCCGTAAATTTAGTGTACCGACTATATGTTAGCTAGACTGGCAGTCAGTCTGTCCCATAAGTTTACTGTACCGACTATATGCTACCTAGACTGGCAGTGAGTCTGTCCCGTAAGGTTATTGTACCGACTATATGCTACTAGACCGGCAGTCAATCTGTCCCGTAAAGTTACTCTACCGACTATAAGCTTCCTAGATTGGCAGTCAGTCGGTCCCGTAAGGTTACTGTTCCAACTATATGCTACCTAGACTGGCAGTAGGTCTGTCCCGTAAGGTTACTGTATCGACTATATGCTTCCTAGACTGGCAGTCAGTCTGTCCCGTAAGGTAGCATGATAACTAGACTGGCAGTCAGTCTGTCCCGTAAGGTTACTGTACCGACTATATGCTACCTAGACTGGCAGTCAGTCTTTTCCGTTATGTTACTGTACCGACTATATGCTACTTAGACTTGCAGTCACTCTGTACCGTAAGGTTACTGTACCGACTATATGCTACCTAGACTGGCAGTAAGTCTGTCCCGTAAGGTAACTGTACTGACCATATGCTACCTAGACTGGCAGTCAGTCTGTACCGTAAGGTATATGCTCCCTAGACTGGCAGTCAGTCTATATAGTAAGGTTACTGTACTGATCATATGCTACCTAGACTGGCAGTCAGTCTGTCCCGTAAGGTTAGTGTACCGACTATATATGCTACCTAGACTGGCAGTCAGTCTGTCCCGTAAGGTTACTATACCGACTATATGCTACCTAGATTGGCGGTCAGTCTGTCCCGTTAGGTTAGTGTACCGAATATATGCTACCTAGACTGGCAGTCAGTCTGTCCCGTACGGTTACTATACCGACTATATGCTACCTAGATTGGCAGTCAGTCTGTCCGGTAAGGCTAGTGTACCGACTATATATGCTACCTAGACTGAAAGTCAGTCTGTCTCGTAAGGTTATTGTACCGACTATATGCTTCCTAGATTGGCAGTCAGTCTGTCCCGTACGGTTAGTGTACAGACTATATATCTACCTAGACTGGTAGTCAGTCTGTCCCGTAAGGTTACTATACTGACTATATGCTACCTAGATTGGCAGTCAGTGTGTCCCGTAAGGTTAGTGTACCGAATATATTATGCTACCCAGACTGGCAGTCTGTCTGTCCCGTAAGGTTAGTGTACCGACTATGTGCTACCTAGACTGGCAGTCAGTCTGTCCCGTAAGGTTACTGTACCGACTATTTGCTACCTAGATTGGCAGTCAGGCAGTCAGTCTGTCCCGTAAGTTTAGTGTACCGACTATATGTTACCTAGACTGGCAGTCAGTCTGTCCCGTAAGGTTACTATATCGACTATATGCTACCTAGACTGGCAGTCAGTCTGTCCCGTAAGGTTATTGTACCGACTATATGCCACCTAGACCGGAAGTCAATATGTCCCGTAAAGTTACTCTACCGACTATAAGATTCCTAGATTGGCAGTCAGTCTGTCCCGTAAGGTTACTGTTCCAAATATATGCTACCTAGACTGGCAGTCGGTCTGTCCCGTAAGGTTACTGTACCGACGATATGCTTCCTAGACTGGCAGTCAGTCTGTCCCGTAAGGTTATTGTACCGACTATGTGCTACCTAGATTGGCATTCGGGCAGTCAGTCTGTCCTGTAAGGTTAGTGTACCGACTATATGTTAGCTAGACTGGCAGTCAGTCTGTCCCGTAATGTTACTGTACCGACTATATGCTACCTAGACTGGGAGTCAGTCTGTCCCGTAAGGTTATTGTACCGACTATGTGCTACCTAGACCGGCAGTCAGTCTGTCCTGTAAGGTTACTCTACCGACTATATGTTACCTATAACGGCAGTCAGTCTGTCCAGTAAAGTTACTGTACCGACTATATGCTTCCTAGATTGGCAGTCAGTCTGTCCCGTAAGGTTACTGTACCGACTATATGCTTCCTAGACTGGCAGTAAGTCTATCCCGTAAGGTTACTGTACCGACCATATGCTACCTTGACTGGCAGTCAGTCTGTCCCGTAAGGTTATTGTACCGACAATATGCTTCCTAGACTGGCAATCAGTCTGTCCCGTAATGTTACTGTACCGACTATATTCTACCTAGACTGACAGTCAGTCTGTCCCGTAAGGTTACTGTACCGACTATATGCTATCTAGAATGGCATTTTTTCTGTCGCATAATGTTACTGTACCGACTATATGCTACCTAGACTGGCAGTCAGTCTGTCCCGTAAGGTTACTGTACCGACTATATGCTACCTAGACTGGCAGTCAGTCTGTCCCGTACGGTTACTGTACCGACTATATGCTTCCTAAACTGGCAGTCAGTCTGTCCCGTAAGGTTACTGTACCGACCATATGCTACCTAGACTGGCAGTCAGTCTGTCCCGTAAATTTACTGTATCGACTATATGCTACCTCGGCTGGCAGTCAGTCTGTCACGTAAGGTTACTGTACCGACAATATGCTTCCTAGACTGGCAATAAGTCTGTCCCGTAAGGTTACTGTACCGACCATATGCTACCTAGACTGACAGTCAGCCTGTCCCGTAAGGTAACTGTACCGACCATATGCTACCTAGACTGACAGTCAGTCTGTCCCGTAAGGTTACTGTACCGACTATATGCTATCTAGACTGGCATTCTTTCTGTCGTATAAGGTTACTGTACCGACTATATGCTACCTAGACTGGCAGTCAGTCTGTCCCGTAAGGTTACTGTACCGACTATATGCTTCCTAGACTGGCAGTCAGTCTGTCCCGTAAGGTTACTGTACCGACTATATGCTATCTAGAATGGCATTTTTTCTGTCGCATAATGTTACTGTACCGACTATATGCTACCTAGACTGGCAGTCAGTCTGTCCCGTAAGGTTACTGTACCGACTATATGCTACCTAGACTGGCAGTCAGTCTGTCCCGTAAGGTTACTGTACCGACTATATGCTATCTAGACTGGCATTCTTTCTGTCGTATAAGGTTACTGTACCGACTATATGCTACCTAGACTGGCAGTCAGTCTGTCCCGTAAGGTTACTGTACCGACTATATGCTTCCTAGACTGGCAGTCAGTCTGTCCCGTAAGGTTACTGTACCGGCTATATGCTACCTAGACTGGCAGTCAATCTGTCCCGTAAGGTTACTGTACCGGCTATATGCTACCTCGACTGGCAGTCAGCCTGTCCCATAAGGTTACTGTACCGGCTATATGCTACCTAGACTGGCAGTCAGTCTGTCCCGTAAGGTTACTGTACCGACTATATGCTACCTAGACTTTCAGTCAGTCTGTCCCGTAAGGTACAGTACTGAATATTTGCTACCTAGACTGGCAGTCAGTCTGTCCCGTAAGGTTACTATACCGGCTATATGCTACCTAGACTGGCAGTCAGTCTTTCCCGTAAGGTTATTGTACCGGCTATATGCTACCTAGACTGGCAGTTAGTCTGTCCCTTAAGGTTACTGTACCGACTATATGCTTCCTAGACTGGCAGTCAGTCTGTCCCGTAAGGTTACTGTACCGGCTATATGCTACCTAGACTGGCAGTAAATCTGTCCTGTAAGGTTACTGTACCGGATATATGCTACCTCGACTGGCAGTCAGTCTGTCCCATAAGGTTACTGTACCGGCTATATGCTACCTAGACTGGCAGTCAGTCTGTCCCGTAAGGTTACTGTTCCAACTATATGCTACCTAGACTGGCAGTCGGTCTGTCCCGTAAGGTTACTGTACCGACTATATGCTTCCTAGACTGGCAGTCAGTCTGTCCCGTAACGTAATATGGTAACTAGACTGGCAGTCAATCTGTCCCGTAAGGTTACTGTACCGACTATATGCTACCTAGACTTTCTGTCAGTCTGTCCCGTAGGGTACACAACTGAATATTTGCTACCTTGACTGGCAGTCAGTCTGTCCCGTAAGGTTACTGTTCCGGCTATATGCTACCTGGACTGGCAGTCAGTCTGTCCCGTAAGGTTATTGTGCCGGCTATATGCTACCTCGACTGGCAGTCAGTCTGTCCCGTAAGGTTACTGTACCGACTATATGCTACCTAGACTGGCAGTCAGTCTGTCCCGTAAGGTTACTGTACCGACTATATGCTTCCTAGACTGGCAGTCAGTCTGTCCCGTAAGGTTACTGTACCGACTATATGCTATCTAGAATGGCATTTTTTCTGTCGCATAATGTTACTGTACCGACTATATGCTACCTAGACTGGCAGTCAGTCTGTCCCGTAAGGTTACTGTACCGACTATATGCTACCTAGACTGGCAGTCAGTCTGTCCCGTAAGGTTACTGTACCGACTATATGCTATCTAGACTGGCATTCTTTCTGTCGTATAAGGTTACTGTACCGACTATATGCTACCTAGACTGGCAGTCAGTCTGTCCCGTAAGGTTACTGTACCGACTATATGCTTCCTAGACTGGCAGTCAGTCTGTCCCGTAAGGTTACTGTACCGGCTATATGCTACCTAGACTGGCAGTCAATCTGTCCCGTAAGGTTACTGTACCGGCTATATGCTACCTCGACTGGCAGTCAGCCTGTCCCATAAGGTTACTGTACCGGCTATATGCTACCTAGACTGGCAGTCAGTCTGTCCCGTAAGGTTACTGTACCGACTATATGCTACCTAGACTTTCAGTCAGTCTGTCCCGTAAGGTACAGTACTGAATATTTGCTACCTAGACTGGCAGTCAGTCTGTCCCGTAAGGTTACTATACCGGCTATATGCTACCTAGACTGGCAGTCAGTCTTTCCCGTAAGGTTATTGTACCGGCTATATGCTACCTAGACTGGCAGTTAGTCTGTCCCTTAAGGTTACTGTACCGACTATATGCTTCCTAGACTGGCAGTCAGTCTGTCCCGTAAGGTTACTGTACCGGCTATATGCTACCTAGACTGGCAGTAAATCTGTCCTGTAAGGTTACTGTACCGGATATATGCTACCTCGACTGGCAGTCAGTCTGTCCCATAAGGTTACTGTACCGGCTATATGCTACCTAGACTGGCAGTCAGTCTGTCCCGTAAGGTTACTGTTCCAACTATATGCTACCTAGACTGGCAGTCGGTCTGTCCCGTAAGGTTACTGTACCGACTATATGCTTCCTAGACTGGCAGTCAGTCTGTCCCGTAACGTAATATGGTAACTAGACTGGCAGTCAATCTGTCCCGTAAGGTTACTGTACCGACTATATGCTACCTAGACTTTCTGTCAGTCTGTCCCGTAGGGTACACAACTGAATATTTGCTACCTTGACTGGCAGTCAGTCTGTCCCGTAAGGTTACTGTTCCGGCTATATGCTACCTGGACTGGCAGTCAGTCTGTCCCGTAAGGTTATTGTGCCGGCTATATGCTACCTCGACTGGCAGTCAGTCTGTCCCGTAAGGTTACTGTACCGGCTATATGCTACCTAGACTGGCAGTCCGTCTGTCCCGTAAGGTTACGTACCGGCTATATGCTACCTAGACTGGCAGTCAGTCTGTCCCGTAAGGTTACTGTACCGACTATATGCGTCCTAGACTGGCAGTCAGTCTGTCCCGTAAGGTTACAGTACTGAAAATATGCTACCTAGACTGACAGTCAGCCTGTCCCGTAAGGTTACTGTACCGACCATATGCTACCTAGACTGACAGTCAGTCTGTCCCGTAAGGTTACAGTACCGACTATATGCTATCTAGACTGGCATTTTTTCTGTCGCATAAGGTTACTGTACCGACTATATGCTACCTAGACTGGCAGTCAGTCTGTCCCGTAAGGTTATTGTACCGACTATATGCCACCTAGACCGGAAGTCAATATGTCCCGTAAAGTTACTCTACCGACTATAAGATTCCTAGATTGGCAGTCAGTCTGTCCCGTAAGGTTACTGTTCCAAATATATGCTACCTAGACTGGCAGTCGGTCTGTCCCGTAAGGTTACTGTACCGACGATATGCTTCCTAGACTGGCAGTCAGTCTGTCCCGTAAGGTTATTGTACCGACTATGTGCTACCTAGATTGGCATTCGGGCAGTCAGTCTGTCCTGTAAGGTTAGTGTACCGACTATATGTTAGCTAGACTGGCAGTCAGTCTGTCCCGTAATGTTAGTGTACCGACTATATGCTACCTAGACTGGGAGTCAGTCTGTCCCGTAAGGTTATTGTACCGACTATGTGCTACCTAGACCGGCAGTCAGTCTGTCCTGTAAGGTTACTCTACCGACTATATGTTACCTATAACGGCAGTCAGTCTGTCCAGTAAAGTTACTGTACCGACTATATGCTTCCTAGATTGGCAGTCAGTCTGTCCCGTAAGGTTACTGTACCGACTATATGCTTCCTAGACTGGCAGTAAGTCTATCCCGTAAGGTTACTGTACCGACCATATGCTACCTTGACTGGCAGTCAGTCTGTCCCGTAAGGTTATTGTACCGACAATATGCTTCCTAGACTGGCAATCAGTCTGTCCCGTAATGTTACTGTACCGACTATATTCTACCTAGACTGACAGTCAGTCTGTCCCGTAAGGTTACTGTACCGACTATATGCTATCTAGAATGGCATTTTTTCTGTCGCATAATGTTACTGTACCGACTATATGCTACCTAGACTGGCAGTCAGTCTGTCCCGTAAGGTTACTGTACCGACTATATGCTACCTAGACTGGCAGTCAGTCTGTCCCGTACGGTTACTGTACCGACTATATGCTTCCTAAACTGGCAGTCAGTCTGTCCCGTAAGGTTACTGTACCGACCATATGCTACCTAGACTGGCAGTCAGTCTGTCCCGTAAATTTACTGTATCGACTATATGCTACCTCGGCTGGCAGTCAGTCTGTCACGTAAGGTTACTGTACCGACAATATGCTTCCTAGACTGGCAATCAGTCTGTCCCGTAATGTTACTGTACCGACTATATGCTACCTAGATTGGCAGTCAGTCTGTCCCGTAAGGTTACTGTACCGACCATATGCTACCTAGACTGACAGTCAGCCTGTCCCGTAAGGTAACTGTACCGACCATATGCTACCTAGACTGACAGTCAGTCTGTCCCGTAAGGTTACTGTACCGACTATATGCTATCTAGACTGGCATTCTTTCTGTCGTATAAGGTTACTGTACCGACTATATGCTACCTAGACTGGCAGTCAGTCTGTCCCGTAAGGTTACTGTACCGACTATATGCTTCCTAGACTGGCAGTCAGTCTGTCCCGTAAGGTTACTGTACCGGCTATATGCTACCTAGACTGGCAGTCAATCTGTCCCGTAAGGTTACTGTACCGGCTATATGCTACCTCGACTGGCAGTCAGCCTGTCCCATAAGGTTACTGTACCGGCTATATGCTACCTAGACTGGCAGTCAGTCTGTCCCGTAAGGTTACTGTACCGACTATATGCTACCTAGACTTTCAGTCAGTCTGTCCCGTAAGGTACAGTACTGAATATTTGCTACCTAGACTGGCAGTCAGTCTGTCCCGTAAGGTTACTATACCGGCTATATGCTACCTAGACTGGCAGTCAGTCTTTCCCGTAAGGTTATTGTACCGGCTATATGCTACCTAGACTGGCATTTAGTCTGTCCCTTAAGGTGACTGTACCGACTATATGCTTCCTAGACTGGCAGTCAGTCTGTCCCGTAAGGTTACTGTACCGGCTATATGCTACCTAGACTGGCAGTAAATCTGTCCTGTAAGGTTACTGTACCGGATATATGCTACCTCGACTGGCAGTCAGTCTGTCCCATAAGGTTACTGTACCGGCTATATGCTACCTAGACTGGCAGTCAGTCTGTCCCGTAAGGTTACTGTTCCAACTATATGCTACCTAGACTGGCAGTCGGTCTGTCCCGTAAGGTTACTGTACCGACTATATGCTTCCTAGACTGGCAGTCAGTCTGTCCCGTAACGTAATATGGTAACTAGACTGGCAGTCAATCTGTCCCGTAAGGTTACTGTACCGACTATATGCTACCTAGACTTTCTGTCAGTCTGTCCCGTAGGGTACACAACTGAATATTTGCTACCTTGACTGGCAGTCAGTCTGTCCCGTAAGGTTATTGTGCCGGCTATATGCTACCTCGACTGGCAGTCAGTCTGTCCCGTAAGGTTACTGTAACGGCTATATGCTACCTAGAC
This sequence comes from Cyrtodaria siliqua, assembly GCA_037043455.1. NCBI lineage: Eukaryota > Metazoa > Mollusca > Bivalvia > Adapedonta > Hiatellidae > Cyrtodaria > Cyrtodaria siliqua. Next base: position 280,496 of record JAWPHD010001445.1, on the reverse strand, counting down.
TGGCAGTCCGTCTGTCCCGTAAGGTTACGTACCGGCTATATGCTACCTAGACTGGCAGTCAGTCTGTCCCGTAAGGTTACTGTACCGACTATATGCGTCCTAGACTGGCAGTCAGTCTGTCCCGTAAGGTTACAGTACTGAAAATATGCTACCTAGACTGACAGTCAGCCTGTCCCGTAAGGTTACTGTACCGACCATATGCTACCTAGACTGAGAGTCAGTCTGTCCCGTAAGGTTACAGTACCGACTATATGCTATCTAGACTGGCATTCTTTCTGTCGCATAAGGTTACTGTACCGACTATATGCTACCTAGACTGGCAGTCAGTCTGTCCCGTAAGGTTACTGTACCGACTATATGCTTCCTAGACTGGCAGTCAGTCTGTCCCGTAAGGTTACTGTACCGGCTATATGCTACCTAGACTGGCAGTCAGTCTGTCCCGTAAGGTTACGTACCGGCTATATGCTACCTAGACTGGCAGTCAGTCTGTCCCGTAAGGTTACTGTACCGACTATATGCGTCCTAGACTGGCAGTCAGTCTGTCCCGTAAGGTTACATTACTGAATATATGCTACCTAGACTGGCAGTCAGTCAGTCCCGTAAGGTTACTGTACCGACTATATGCTACCTAGACTGGCAGTCAGTCTGTCCTTTAAGTTTACTGTACCGACTATATGCTACCTGACTGGCAGTTAGTCTGTCCCGTAAGGTTACTGTACCGACTATAAGCTACCTAGACTGGCAGACAGTCTGTCCCGTAAGGTTACTGTACCGACTATATGCTACCTAGACTGGCATTCAGTCTGTCCCGCAAGGTTACTGTACCGACTATATGCTTCCTAGACTGGCAGACAGGCTGTCCCGTAAGGTTTGTGTACCGACTATATATGCTACCTAGACTGGCAGTCAGTCTGTCCCGTAAGGTTACTATACCGACTATATGCTACCTAGATTGGCAGTCAGTCTGTCCCGAAAGGGTAGTGTACCGACTACATGCTACCTAGACTGGCAGTCAGTCTGTCCCGTAAGGTTAGTGTACCGACTATATGCTACCTAGACTGGCAGTCAGTCTGTCCCGTAAGGTTACTGTACCGACTATATGCTACCTAGACTGGCAGTCAGTCTGTCCCGTAAGGTTACTATACCGACTATATACTACCAAGATTGGCAGTCAGTCTGTCCCGAAAGGGTAGTGTACCGACTATATGCTACCTAGACTGGCAGTCAGTCTGTCCCGTAAAGTTAGTGTACCGACTATATGCTACCTAGACTGGCAGTCAGTCTGTCCCGTAAGGATACTGTACCGACTATATGCTACCTAGACTGGCAGTCAGTCTGTCCCGTAAGGTTACTGTACTGACTATATGCTACCTAGACTGGCAGACAGTCTGTCCCGTAAGGTTACTGTACCGACTATATGCTACCAAGACTGGCAGTCAGCCTGTCCCGTAAGGTTACTGTACCGACTATATGCTACCTAGACTGGCAGTCAGTCTGTCCCGTAAGGTTACTGTACCGACTATAATAATTATGTTACCTAGACTGGCAGTCAGTCTGTCCCGTAAGGTTACTGTCTCGACTATATGCTACCTACACCGGCCGTCAGTCTGTCCCGTAATGTTACTGTACCGACTATATGCTACCTAGACTGGCAGTCAGTATGTCCCGTAAGGTTACTGTTCCGACCATATGCTACCTAGACTGGCAGTCAGTCTGCCCGTAAGGTAACTGTACCGATCATATACTATCTAGACTCGCAGTCAGTCTGTCCCGTATGGTTACTGCTACCTAGACTGGCAGTCAGTCTGTACCGTAAGGTTACTGTAACCGCGATATGCTTTTTATACTGGCAGTCAGTCTGTTCCGTAAGGTTACTGTACCGAACATATGCTACCTAGACTGGCAGTCAGTCTGTCCCGTATGGTTACTGTACCGACTAAATGTTAACTAGACTTGCAGCCAGTCTCTCCCGTAAGGTTACTGTACCGATCATATGCTTCCTAGACTGGCAGTCAGTTTGTCCCGTAAGGTTACAGTACCGACCACATGATACCTAGACTGGCTGTCAGTCTGTCCCGTTAGGTTACTGTACCGCCTATATGCTACCTAGACTTGCAGTCAGTCTGTCCCGTAAGGTTACTGTACCGACTATATGCTGCCTAGACTGGCAGTCAGTCTGTCCCGTAAGGTTACTGTCCCGACCATATGCTACATAGACTGACAGTTAGTCTGTCCCGTAAGGTTACTTTACCGAGCATATGCTACCTAGACTCGCAGTCAGTCTGTCCCGTAAGGTTACTGTACCGACTATATGCTACCTAGACTGGCAGTCAGTCTGTCCCGTAAGGTTATTGTACGACTATATGCTACCTAGAATGGCAAACAGTCTGTCCCGTACGGTTACTGTACCGACTATATGCTACCTGACTGGCAGTCTGTCTATCCCGTAAGGTTACTGTACCGGCTATATGCTACCTAGACTGGTAGTCAGTCTGTCCCGTAAGATTATTGTACCGACTATATGCTACCTAGACTGGCTGTAAGTCTGTCCCGTAAGGTTACTGTACCGACCATATGCTACCTAGACTGGCAGTCAATCTGTCCCGTAAGGTTACTGTACCGATTATATGCTACCTATACTGGCAGTCAGTCTGTCCCGTAAGGTAACTGTACCGACTATATATGTAGACTGGCAGTTAGTCTGTCCCGTAAGGTTACTGTACCGACTATATGCTACCTCGACTGGCAGTCAGTCTGTCCCGTATGGTTACTGTACCGATTATATGCTACCTAGACTGGCAGTCAGTATGTCCCGTAAGGTTACTGTACCGACCATATGCTACCTAGACTGGCATTCAGTCTGTCCCGTAAGGTTACAGTACCGACCATATGCTACCTAGACTGGCAGTCAGTCTGTCCCGTAAGGTTACTGTACCGATCATATGCTACCTAGACTTTCAGTCAGTCTGTCCCATAAGGTTACTGTACTGACCATATCCTACCTAGACTGGTAGTCAGTCTGTCCCGTAAGGTTACTGTACCGACCATATGCTACCTAGATTTGCAGTCAGTCTGTCCCGTAAGGTTACTGTACCGACTATATGCTGCCTAGACTGGCAGTCAGTCTGTCCCGTAAGGTTACTGACCCGACCATATGCTACCTAGATTGACAGTTAGTCTGTCCCGTAAGGTTACTGTACCGATTATATGCTACCTAGACTCGCAGTCAGTCTGTCCCGTAAGGTTATTGTACCGACTATATGCTACCTAAACTGGCAGTCAGTCTGTCCCGTAAGGTTATTGTACCGACTATATGCTACCTAGACTGGCAGTCAGTCTGTCCCGTATGGTTACTGTACCGACTATATGCTACATGACTGGCAGTCAGTATGTCCCGTAAGGTTACTGTACCGACTATATGCTACCTAGACTGGTAGTCAGTCTGTCCCGTAAGATTATTGTACCGACTATATGCTACCTTCACTGGCTGTAAGTCTGTCCCGTAAGGTTACTGTACCGACCATATGCTACCTAGACTAGCAGTCCATCTGTCCAGTAAGGTTACTGTACCGATTATATGCTACCTAGACTGGCAGTCAGTCTGTCCCGTAAGGTAACTGTATCGACTATATATGTAGACTGGCAGTCAGTCTGTCCCGTAACGTTACTGTTCCGACTATATGCTACCTCGACTGGCAGTCAGTCTGTCCCGTAAGGTTACTGTACCGATTATATGCTACCTAGACTGGCATTCAGTCTGTCCCGTAAGGTTACAGTACCGACCATATGCTAACTAGACTGGCAGTCAGTCTGTCCCGTAAGGTTACTGTACCGAGCATATGCTACCTAAACTTTCAGTCAGTCTGTCCCATAAGGTTACTGTACTGACCATATCCTACCTAGACTGGCAGTCAGTCTGTCCCGCAAGGTTACTGTACCGACCATATGCTACCTAGAGTGGCAGTCAGTCTGTCCCGTAGACTATATGCTACCTACACTGGCTGCCAGTGTGTCCCGTAAAGTTACTGTACCGACAATATGCTACCTAGACTGGCAGTCAGTCTGTTCCCGTATGGTGACTGTACCGACTGTATGCGACTTAGACTGGCAGTCAGTCTGTCCCGTAAGATTACTGTGCCGGCTATATGCTTCCTAGACTGGCAGTCAGTCTGTCCCGTAAGGTTACTGTACCGGCTATATGCTTCCTAGACTGGCAGTCAGTCTGTCCCGTAAGGTTACTGTACCGACCATATGCTACATAGACTGGCAGTCAGTCTGTCCCGAAAGGTTACTGTACCGCCCATATGCTTCCTAGACTGGTAGTCAGTCTGTCCCGTAAGGTTACTGTACCCATATGCTACCTAGACATCTAGACTGGGAGTTAATCTGTCCCGTCAGGTTACTGTACCCACTATATGCTACCTAGACTGGCAGTCAGTCTGTCCCGTAAGGTTACTGTACCGACTATATGCTACCTAGACTGGCATTCAGTCTGTCCCGTAGACTATATGCTACCTACACTGGCTGTCAATGTGTCCCGTAAGGTTACTGTACCGACTATATGCTACCTAGACTGGCAGTCAGTCTGTCCCGTATGGTGACTGTACCGACTGTATGTTATTTAGACTGGCAGTCAGTCTGTCCCGTAAGGTTAATGTACCGATTATATGCTACCTAGTCTGGCAGTCAGTATGTCCCGTAAGGTTACTTTACCGACTATAGCTACATAGACTGGCAGTCAGTCTGTCCCATAAGGTTACAGTACTGACTATCTGCTACCTAGACTGGCAGTCAGTCTGTCCCGTTAGGTTACTGTACCGCCTATATGCTACCTAGACTTGCAGTCAGTCTGTCCCGTAAGGTTACTGTACCGACTATATGCTGCCTAGACTGGCAGTCAGTCTGTCCCGTAAGGTTACTGTCCCGACCATATGCTACATAGACTGACAGTTAGTCTGTCCCGTAAGGTTACTTTACCGATCATATGCTACCTAGACTCGCAGTCAGTCTGTCCCGTAAGGTTACTGTACCAACTATATGCTACCTAGACTGGCAGTCAGTCTGTCCCGTAAGGTTATTGTACGACTATATGCTACCTAGAATGGCAAACAGTCTGTCCCGTACGGTTACTGTACCGACTATATGCTACCTGACTGGCAGTTTGTCTATCCCGTAAGGTTACTGTACCGGCTATATGCTACCTAGACTGGTAGTCAGTCTGTCCCGTAAGATTATTGTACCGACTATATGCTACCTAGACTGGCTGTAAGTCTGTCCCGTAAGGTTACTGTACCGACCATATGCTACCTAGACTGGCAGTCAATCTGTCCCGTAAGGTTACTGTACCGATTATATGCTACCTAGACTGGCAGTCAGTCTGTCCCGTAAGGTAACTGTACCGACTATATATGTAGACTGGCAGTTAGTCTGTCCCGTAAGGTTACTGTACCGACTATATGCTACCTCGACTGGCAGTCAGTCTGTCCCGTAAGGTTACTGTACCGATTATATGCTACCTAGACTGGCAGTCAGTATGTCCCGTAAGGTTACTGTACCGACCATATGCTACCTAGACTGGCATTCAGTCTGTCCCGTAAGGTTACAGTACCGACCATATGCTACCTAGACTGGCAGTCAGTCTGTCCCGTAAGGTTACTGTACCGATCATATGCTACCTAGACTTTCAGTCAGTCTGTCCCATAAGGTTACTGTACTGACCATATCCTACCTAGACTGGTAGTCAGTCTGTCCCGTAAGGTTACTGTACCGACCATATGCTACCTAGATTTGCAGTCAGTCTGTCCCGTAAGGTTACTGTACCGACTATATGCTGCCTAGACTGGCAGTCAGTCTGTCCCGTAAGGTTACTGACCCGACCATATGCTACCTAGATTGACAGTTAGTCTGTCCCGTAAGGTTACTGTACCGATTATATGCTACCTAGACTCGCAGTCAGTCTGTCCCGTAAGGTTATTGTACCGACTATATGCTACCTAGACTGGCAGTCAGTCTGTCCCGTAAGGTTATTGTACCGACTATATGCTACCTAGACTGGCAGTCAGTCTGTCCCGTATGGTTACTGTACCGACTATATGCTATTTAGACTGGCAGTCAGTCTGTCCCGTAAGGTTAATGTACCGATTATATGCTACCTAGTCTGGCAGTCAGTATGTCCCGTAAGGTTACTTTACCGACTATAGCTACATAGACTGGCAGTCAGTCTGTCCCATAAGGTTACAGTACTGACTATCTGCTACCTAGACTGGCAGTCAGTCTGTACCGTAAGGTTACTGTACCGGCGATATGCTTTTTATACTGGCAGTCAGTCTGTTCCGTAAGGTTACTGTACCGACGATATGCTACCTAGACTGGCAGACAGTCAGTCCCGTAAGGTTACTGTACCGATCATATGCTACCTAGACTGGCAGTCAGTTTGTCCCGTAAGCTTACTGTACCGACCATATGCTACCTAGACTGGCAGTCAGTCTTTCCCGTAAGGTTACTGTACCGACCAAATGCTACCTAGACTGGTAGTCAGTCTGTCCCGTAAGGTTACTGTACCGACTATATGCTACCTAGACTGGCAGTCAGTCTGTCCCGTAAGGTTATTGTACCGACTATATGCTATCTAGACTGGCAGTCAGTCTGTCCCGTTTGGTTACTGTACCGACTATATGCTACCTGACTGGCAGTCAGTCTGTCCCGTAAGGTTACTGTACCAACTATATGCTACCTAGACTGGTAGTCAGTCTGTCCCGTAAGATTATTGTACCGACTATATGCTACCTTGACTGGCTGTAAGTCTGTCCCGTAAGGTTACTGTACAGATCATATGCTACCTAGACTAGCAGTCAATCTGTCCCGTAAGGTTACTGTACCGATTATATGCTACCTAGACTGGCAGTCAGTCTGTCCCGTAAGGTTATTGTACCGACTATGTGCTACCTAGATTGGCATTCGGGTAGTCAGTCTGTCCTGTAAGGTTAGTGTACCGACTATATGTTATCTAGACTGGCAGTCAGTCTGTCCCGTAATGTTACTGTACCGACTATATGCTACCTAGACTGGGAGTCAGTCTGTCCCGTAAGGTTTTTGTACCGACTATTTGCTACCTAGACCGGCATTCAGTCTGTCCTGTAAGGTTACTGTACCGACTATATGCTACCTAGACTTTCAGTCAGTCTATCCCGTAGGGTACAGTACTGAATATTTGCTACCTAGACTGGCAGTCAGTCTGTCCCGTAAGGTTACTGTACCGACTATATGCTATCTAGACTGGCATTCTTTCTGTCGCATAAGGTTACTGTACCGACTATATGCTACCTAGACTGGCAGTCAGTCTGTCCCGTAAGGTTACTGTACCGACTATATGCTTCCTAGACTGGCAGTCAGTCTGTCCCGTAAGGTTACTGTACCGGCTATATGCTACCTAGACTGGCAGTCAATCTGTCCCGTAAGGTTACTGTACCGGCTATATGCTACCTCGACTGGCAGTCAGTCTGTCCCATAAGGTTACTATTCCGGCTATATGCTACCTAGACTGGCAGTCAGTCTGTCCCGTAAGGTTACTGTACCGACTATATGCTACCTAGACTTTCAGTCATTCTGTCCCGTAGGGTACAGTACTGAATATTTGCTACCTAGACTGGCAGTCAGTCTGTCCCGTAAGGTTACTGTACCGGCTATATGCTACCTAGACTGGCAGTCAGTCTTTCCCGTAAGGTTATTGTACCGGCTATATGCTACCTAGACTGGCAGTCAGTCTGTCCCTTAAGGTTACTGTACCGACTATATGCTTCCTAGACTGGCAGTCAGTCTGTCCCGTACCGGCTATATGCTACCTAGACTGGCAGTCAATCTGTCCTGTAAGGTTACTGTACCGGATATATGCTACCTCGACTGGCAGTCAGTCTGTCCCATAAGGTTACTGTACCGGCTATATGCTACCTAGACTGGCAGTCAGTCTGTCCCGTAAGGTTACTGTTCCAACTATATGCTAACTAGACTGGCAGTCGGTCTGTCCCGTAAGGTTACTGTACCGACCATATGCTTCCTAGACTGGCAGTCAGTCTGTCCCGTAACGTAACATGGTAACTAGACTGGCAGTCAGTCTGTCCCGTAAGGTTACTGTACCGACTATATGCTACCTAGACGTTCAGTCAGTCTGTCCCGTAGGGTACAGAACTGAATATGTGCTACCTAGACTGGCAGTCAGTCTGTCCCGTAAGGTTACTGTACCGGCTATATGCTACCTAGACTGGCAGTCAGTCTGTCCCGTAAGGTTATTGTTCCGGCTATAGGCTACCTCGACTGGCAGTCAGTCTGTTCCGTAAGGTTACTGTACCGGCTATATGCTACCTAGACTGGCAGTCAGTCTGTCCCGTAAGGTTACGTACCGGCTATATGCTACCTAGACTGGCAGTCAGTCTGTCCCGTAAGGTTACTGTACCGACTATATGCGTCCTAGACTGGCAGTCAGTCTGTCCCGTAAGGTTACAGTACTGAATATATGCTACCTAGACTGGCAGTCAGTCAGTCCCGTAAGGTTACTGTACCGACTATATGCTACCTAGACTGGCAGTCAGTCTGTCCTTTAAGTTTACTGTACCGACTATATGCTACCTGACTGGCAGTTAGTCTGTCCCGTAAGGTTACTGTACCGACTATAAGCTACCTAGACTGGCAGTCAGTCTGTCCCGTAAGGTTACTGTACCGACTATATGCTACCTAGACTGGCATTCAGTCTGTCCCGCAAGGTTACTGTACCGACTATATGCTACCTAGACTGGCAGTCAGCCTGTCCCGTAAGGTTACTGTACCGACTATATGCTTCCTAGACTGGCAGTCAGGCTGTCCCGTAAGGTTAGTGTACCGACTATATATGCTACCTAGACTGGCAGTCAGTCTGTCCCGTAAGGTTACTATACCGACTATATGCTACGTAGATTGGCAGTCAGTCTGTCCCGAAAGGGTAGTGTACCGACTATATGCTACCTAGACTGGCAGTCAGTCTGTCCCGTAAGGTTAGTGTACCGACTATATGCTACCTAGACTGGCAGTCAGTCTGTCCCGTAAGGTTACTGTACCGACTATATGCTACCTAGACTGGCAGTCAGTCTGTCCCGTAAGGTTACTGTACTGACTATATGCTACCTAGACTGGCAGACAGTCTGTCCCGTAAGGTTACTGTACCGACTATATGCTACCAAGACTGGCAGTCAGCCTGTCCCGTAAGGTTACTGTACCGACTATATGCTACCTAGACTGGCAGTCAGTCTGTCCCGTAAGGTTACTGTACCGACTATAATAATTATGCTACCTAGACTGGCAGTCAGTCTGTCCCGTAAGGTTACTGTCTCGACTATATGCTACCTACACCGGCCGTCAGTCTGTCCCGTAATGTTACTGTACCGACTATATGCTACCTAGACGGGCAGTCAGTATGTCCCGTAAGGGTACTGTACCGACCATATGCTACCTAGACTGGCAGTCAGTCTGCCAGTAAGGGAACTGTACCGACCATATACTACCTAGACTCGCAGTCAGTCTGTCCCGTATGGTTACTGCTACCTAGTCTGGCAGTCAGTCTGTACCGTAAGGTTACTGTACCGGCGATATGCTATTATACTGGCAGTCAGTCTGTTCCGTAAGGTTACTGTACCGAACACATGCTACCTAGACTGGCAGTCAGTCTGTCCCATATGGTAACTGTACCGACTAAATGTTAACTAGACTGGCAGCCAGTCTGTCCCGTAAGGTTACTGTACCGATCATATGCTACCTAGACTGGCAGTCAGTTTGTCCCGTAAGGTTACAGTACCGACCACATGATACCTAGACTGTCAGTCATTCTGTCCCGTTAGGTTACTGTACCGACTATATGCTACCTAGACTTGCAGTCAGTCTGTCCCGTAAGGTTACTGTCCCGACCATATGCTACCTAGACTGACAGTTAGTCTGTCCCGTAAGGTTACTGTACCGATCATATGCTACCTAGACTCGCAGTTAGTCAGTCCCGTAAGGTTACTGTACCGACTATATGCTACCTAGACTGGCAGTCAGTCTGTCCCGTAAGGTTATTGTACGACTATATGCTACCTAGAATGGCATACAGTCTTTCCCGTATGGTTACTGTACCGATTATATGCTACCTGACTGGCAGTCTGTCTGTCCCGTAAGGTTACTGTACCGACTATATGCTACCTAGACTGGTAGTCAGTCTTTCCCGTAAGATTATTGTACCGACTATATGCTACCTAGACTGGCTGTAAGTCTGTCCCGTAAGGTTACTGTACCGACCATATGCTACCTAGACTGGCAGTCAATCTGTCCCGTAAGGCTACTGTACCGATTATATGCTACCTAGACTGGCAGTCAGTCTGTCCCGTAAGGTAACTGTACCGACTATATATGTAGATTGGCAGTCAGTCTGTCCCGTAAGGTTACTGTACCGACTATATGCTACCTCGACTGGCAGTCAGTCTGTCCCGTAAGGTTACTGTACCGATTATATGCTACCTAGACTGGCAGTCAGTATGTCCCGTAAGGTTACTGTACCGACGATATGCTACCTAGACTGGCATTCAGTCTGTCCCGTAAGGTTACAGTACCGACCATATGCTATCTAGACTGGCAGTCAGTCTGTCCCGTAAGGTTACTGTACCGATCATATGCTACCTAGACTTTCAGTCAGTCTGTCCCATAAGGTTACTGTACTGACCATATCCTACCTAGACTGGCAGTCAGTCTGTCCCGTAAGGTTACTGTACCGACCATATGCTACCTAGATTTGCAGTCAGTCTGTCCCGTCAGGTTACTGTACCGACTATATGCTGCCTAGACTGGCAGTCAGTCTGTCCCGTAAGGTTACTGTCCCGACCATATGCTACCTAGATTGACAGTTAGTCTGTCCCGTAAGGTTACTGTACCGATTATATGCTACCTAGACTCGCAGTCAGTCTGTCCCGTAAGGTTAGTGTACCGACTATATGCTACCTAGACTGGAAGTCAGTCTGTCCCGTAAGGTTATTGTAGCGACTATATGCTACCTAGACTGGCAGTCAGTCTGTCCCGTATGGTTACTGTATCGACTATATGCTACATGACTGGCAGTTAGTATGTCCCGTAAGGTTACTGTACCGACTATATGCTACCTAGATTGGTAGTCAGTCTGTCCCGTAAGATTATTGTAACGACTATATGCTACATTGACTGGCTGTAAGTCTGCCCGTAAGGTTACTGTACCGACCATATGCTACCTAGACTAGCAGTCAATCTGTCCCGTAAGGTTACTGTACCGATTATATGCTACCTAGACTGGCAGTCAGTCTGTCTCGTAAGGTAACTGTATCGACTATATATGTAGACTGGCAGTCAGTCTGTCCCGTAACGTTACTGTACCGACTATATACTACCTCGACTGGCAGTCAGTCTGTCCCGTAAGGTTACTGTACCGATTATATGCTACCTAGACTGGCAGTCAGTCTGTCCCGTAAGGTTACTGTACCGACCATATGCTACCTAGACTGGCATTCAGTCTGTCCCGTAAGGTTACAGTACCGACCATATGCTAACTAGACTGGCAGTCAGTCTGTCCCGTAAGGTTACTGTACCGAGCATATGCTACCTAGACTTTCAGTCAGTCTGTCCCATAAGGTTACTGTACTGACCATATCCTACCTAGACTGGCAGTCAGTCTGTCTCGCAAGGTTACTGTACCGACCATATGCTACCTAGAGTGGCAGTCAGTCTGTCCCGTAGACTATATCCTACCTACACTGGCTGCCAGTGTGTCTCGTAAAGTTACTGTACCGACTATATGCTACCTAGACTGGCAGTAGGTCTGTCCCGTATGGTGACTGTACCGACTGTATGCTACTTAGACTGGCAGTCAGTCTGTCCCGTAAGATTACTGTGCCGGCTATATGCTTCCTAGACTGGCAGTCAGTCTGTCCCGTAAGGTTACTGTACCGGCTATATGCTTCCTAGACTGGCAGTCAGTCTGTCCCGTAAGGTTACTGTACCGACCATATGCTACATAGACTGGCAGTCAGTCTGTCCCGAAAGGTTACTGTACCGCCCATATGCTTCCTAGACTGGTAGTCAGTCTGTCCCGTAAGGTTACTGTACCCATATGCTACCTAGACATCTAGACTGGGAGTCAATCTGTCCCGTCAGGTTACTGTACCCACTATATGCTACCTAGACTGGCAGTCAGTCTATCCCGTAAGGTTAATGTACCGACTATATGCTACCTTGACTGGCAGTCAGTCTGTCCCGTAAGGTTACTGAACCGACTATATGCTACCTAGACTGGCATTCAGTCTGTCCCGTAGACTATATGCTACCTACACTGGCTGTCAATGTGTCCCGTAAGGTTACTGTACCGACTATATGCTACCTAGACTGGCAGTCAGTCTGTCCCGTATGGTGACTGTACCGACTGTATGCTACTTAGACTGGCAGTCAGTCTGTCCCGTAAGGTTAATGTACCGATTATATGCTACATAGACTGGCAGTCAGTCTGTCCCGTAAGGTTACTTTACCGAATATAGCTACATAGACTAGCAGTCAGTCTGTCCCGTTAGGTTACAGTACTGACTATCTGCTACCTAGACTGGCAGTCAGTCTGTACCGTAAGGTTACTGTACCGGCGATATGCTTTTTATACTGGCAGTCAGTCTGTTCCGTAAGGTTACTGTACCGACGATATGCTACCTAGACTGGCAGTCAGTCCGTCCCGTATGGTTACTGTACCGACTATATGTTAACTAGACTGGCAGCCATTCTGTCCCGTAAGGTTACTGTACCGATCATATGCTACCTAGACTGGCAGTCAGTTTGTCCCGTAAGGTTACTGTACAGACCATATGCTACCTAGACTGGCAGTCAGTCTTTCCCGTAAGGTTACTGTACCGACCAAATGCTACCTAGACTGATAGTCAGTCTGTCCCGTTAGGTTACTGTACCGACTATATGCTACCTAGACTGGCAGTCGGTCTGTCCCGTATGGTTACTGTACCGACTATATGCTACCTGACTGGCAGTCAGTCTGTCCCGTAAGGTTACTGTACCAACTATATGCTACCGAGACTGGTAGTCAGTCTGTCCCGTAAGATTATTGTACCGACTATATGCTACCTTGACTGGCTGTAAGTCTGTCCCGTAAGGTTACTGTACCGACCATATGCTACCTAGACTAGCAGTCAATCTGTCCCGTAAGGTTACTGTACCGATTATATGCTACCTAGACTGGCAGTCAGTCTGTCCCGTAAGGTAACTGTATCGACTATATATGTAGACTGGCAGTCAGTCTGTCCAGTAAGGTTACTGTACCGACTATATAATAGATCGACTGGCAGTCAGTCTGTCCCGTAAGGTTACTGTACCGATTATATGCTACCTAGACTGGCAGTCAGTCTGTCCCGTAAGGTTACTGTACCGACCATATGCTACCAAGACTGCCATTCAGTCTGTCCCGTAAGGTTACAGTACCGACCATATGCTACATAGACTGGCAGTCAGTCTGTCCCGTAAGGTAACTGTACCGATCATATGCTACCAAGACTTTCAGTCAGTCTGTCCCATAAGGTTACTGTACAGACCATATCCTACCTAGACTGGCAGTCAGTCTGTCCCGTAATGTTACTGTACCGACCATATGTTACCTAGAGTGGCAGTCAGTCTGTCCCGTAGACTATATGCTACCTACACTGGCTGTCAGTGTGTCCCGTAAGGTTACTGTACCGACTATATGCTACCTAGACTGTCAGTCAGTCTGTCACGTATGGTGACTGTTCCGACTGTATGCTACTTAGACTGGCAGTCAGTCTGTCCCGTAAGGTTACTGTACCGGCTATATGCTTCCTAGACTGGCAGTCAGTCTGTCCCGTAAGGTTACTGTACCGGCTATATGCTTCCTAGACTGGCGGTCAGTCGGTCCCGTAAGGTTACAGTACCGACCATATGCTACCTAGACTGGCAGTCAGTCTGTCCCGTAAGGTTACTGTACCGCCCATATGCTTCATAGACTGGTAGTCAGTCTGTCCCGTAAGGTTACTGTACCCATATGCTACCTAGACATCTAGAATGGCAGTCAATCTGTCCCGTAAGGTTACTGTACCCACTATATGCAACCTAGACTGGCAGTCAGTCTGTCCCGTTAGGTTACTGTTCCGACTATATGCTACCTAGACTGGCAGTCAGTCTGTCCCGTAAGGTTACTGTACCGACTATATGCTACCTAGACTGGCATTCAGTCTGTCCCGTAAGGTTACTGTACCGATTATATGCTACCTAGACTGGCAGTCAGTCTGTCCCGTAAGGTTACTGTACCGACCATATGCTACCTAGACTGGCAGTCAGTCTGTCCCGTATGGTTACTGTACCGACTATATGCTACCTGACTGGCAGTCAGTCTGTCCCGTAAGGTTACTGTACCAACTATATGCTACTTAGACTGGTAGTCAGTCTGTCCCGTAAGATTATTGTACCGACTATATGCTACCTTGACTGGCTGTAAGTCTGTCCCGTAAGGTTACTGTACCGACCATATGCTACCTAGACTAGCAGTCAATCTGTCCCGTAAGGTTACTGTACCGATTATATGCTACCTAGACTGGCAGTCAGTCTGTCCCGTAAGGTAACTGTATCGACTATATATGTAGACTGGCAGTCAGTCGGTCCAGTAAGGTTACTGTACCGACTATATAATAGCTCGACTGGCAGTCAGTCTGTCCCGTAAGGTTACTGTATCGATTATATGCTACCTAGACTGGCAGTCAGTCTGTCCCGTAAGGTTACTGTACCGACCATATGCTACCTAGACTGGCAGTCAGTCTGTCCCGTAAGGTTACTGTACCGATCATATGCTACCAAGACTTTCAGTCAGTCTGTCCTATAAGGTTACTGTACTGACCATATCCTACCTAGACTGGCAGTCAATCTGTCCCGTAAGGTTACTGTACCGACCATCGGCTACCTAGAGTGGCAGTCAGTCTGTCCCGTAGACTATATGCTACCTACACTGGCTGTCAGTGTGTCCCGTAAGGTTACTGTACCGACTATATGCTACCTAGACTGGCAGTCAGTCTGTCCCGTAAGGTTACTGTACAGACCATATGCTACCTAGACTTGCAGTCAGTCTGTCCCGTAAGGTTACTGTACCGATCATATGCTACCAAGACTGGCAGTCAGTCTGTCCCGTAAGGTAACTGTACCGATCATATGCTACCAAGACTTTCAGTCAGTCTGTCCCATAAGGTTACTGTACAGACCATATCCTACCTAGACTGGCAGTCAGTCTGTCCCGTAATGTTACTGTACCGACCATATGTTACCTAGAGTGGCAGTCAGTCTGTCCCGTAGACTATATGCTACCTACACTGGCTGTCAGTGTGTCCCGTAAGGTTACTGTACCGACTATATGCTACCTAGACTGTCAGTCAGTCTGTCACGTATGGTGACTGTTCCGACTGTATGCTACTTAGACTGGCAGTCAGTCTGTCCCGTAAGGTTACTGTACCGGCTATATGCTTCCTAGACTGGCAGTCAGTCTGTCCCGTAAGGTTACTGTACCGGCTATATGCTTCCTAGACTGGCGGTCAGTCGGTCCCGTAAGGTTACAGTACCGACCATATGCTACCTAGACTGGCAGTCAGTCTGTCCCGTAAGGTTACTGTACCGCCCATATGCTTCATAGACTGGTAGTCAGTCTGTCCCGTAAGGTTACTGTACCCATATGCTACCTAGACATCTAGAATGGCAGTCAATCTGTCCCGTAAGGTTACTGTACCCACTATATGCAACCTAGACTGGCAGTCAGTCTGTCCCGTTAGGTTACTGTTCCGACTATATGCTACCTAGACTGGCAGTCAGTCTGTCCCGTAAGGTTACTGTACCGACTATATGCTACCTAGACTGGCATTCAGTCTGTCCCGTAAGGTTACTGTACCGATTATATGCTACCTAGACTGGCAGTCAGTCTGTCCCGTAAGGTTACTGTACCGACCATATGCTACCTAGACTGGCAGTCAGTCTGTCCCGTATGGTTACTGTACCGACTATATGCTACCTGACTGGCAGTCAGTCTGTCCCGTAAGGTTACTGTACCAACTATATGCTACTTAGACTGGTAGTCAGTCTGTCCCGTAAGATTATTGTACCGACTATATGCTACCTTGACTGGCTGTAAGTCTGTCCCGTAAGGTTACTGTACCGACCATATGCTACCTAGACTAGCAGTCAATCTGTCCCGTAAGGTTACTGTACCGATTATATGCTACCTAGACTGGCAGTCAGTCTGTCCCGTAAGGTAACTGTATCGACTATATATGTAGACTGGCAGTCAGTCGGTCCAGTAAGGTTACTGTACCGACTATATAATAGCTCGACTGGCAGTCAGTCTGTCCCGTAAGGTTACTGTATCGATTATATGCTACCTAGACTGGCAGTCAGTCTGTCCCGTAAGGTTACTGTACCGACCATATGCTACCTAGACTGGCAGTCAGTCTGTCCCGTAAGGTTACTGTACCGATCATATGCTACCAAGACTTTCAGTCAGTCTGTCCTATAAGGTTACTGTACTGACCATATCCTACCTAGACTGGCAGTCAATCTGTCCCGTAAGGTTACTGTACCGACCATCGGCTACCTAGAGTGGCAGTCAGTCTGTCCCGTAGACTATATGCTACCTACACTGGCTGTCAGTGTGTCCCGTAAGGTTACTGTACCGACTATATGCTACCTAGACTGGCAGTCAGTCTGTCCCGTAAGGTTACTGTACAGACCATATGCTACCTAGACTTGCAGTCAGTCTGTCCCGTAAGGTTACTGTACCGATCATATGCTACCAAGACTTTCAGTCAGTCTGTCCTATAAGGTTACTGTACTGACCATATCCTACCTAGACTGGCAGTCAATCTGTCCCGTAAGGTTACTGTACCGACCATCGGCTACCTAGAG
The DNA here is from genome assembly GCA_037043455.1 of Cyrtodaria siliqua. Taxonomy (NCBI): domain Eukaryota; kingdom Metazoa; phylum Mollusca; class Bivalvia; order Adapedonta; family Hiatellidae; genus Cyrtodaria; species Cyrtodaria siliqua. The sequence continues at coordinate 263,534 of JAWPHD010001445.1, read as the reverse complement.
TGGCAGTCAGTCTGTCCCGTAGACTATATGCTACCTACACTGGCTGTCAGTGTGTCCCGTAAGGTTACTGTACCGACTATATGCTACCTAGACTGGCAGTCAGTCTGTCCCGAAAGGTTACTGTACCGCCCATATGCTTCCTAGACTGGTAGTCAGTCTGTCCCGTAAGGTTACTGTACCCATATGCTACCTAGACATCTAGACTGGCAGTCAATCTGTCCCGTAAGGTTACTGTACCCACAATATGCTACCTAGACTGGCAGTCAGTCTGTCCCGTAAGGTTACTGTTCCGACTATATGCTACCTAGACTGGCAGTCAGTCTGTCCCGTAAGGTTACTGTACCGACTATATGCTACCTAGACTGGCATTCAGTCTATCCCGTAAGGTTACTGTACCGATTATATGCTACCTAGACTGGAAGTCAGTCTGTCCCGTAAGGTTACTGTACCGACCATATGCTACCTAGACTGGCAGTCAGTCTGTCCCGTAAGGTTACTGTACCGATTATATGCTACCTAGACCGGCAGTCAGTCTGTCCCGTAAGGTTACTTTACCGACTATAGCTACATAGACTGGCAGTCAGTCTGTCCCGTAAGGTTACAGTACTGACTATCTGCTACCTAGACTGGTAGTCAGTCTGTCCCGTAAGGTTACTGTACCGACTATATGCTACCTAGACTGGCAGTCAGTCTGTCACGTAATGTAACTGTACCGACTATATGCTACCTAGACTGGCAGTCAGTCTGTCACGTAAGATTACTGTACCGACCATATGCTACCTAGACGGGCAGTCAGTCTGTCGTATAAGGTTACTGTACCGACCATATGCTACCTAGATTGGCAGTCAGTCTGTCCCGTATTGTTACTGTACCGACCATATGCTACCTATACTGTCAGTCAGTCTTGCTCGTAAGGTTACTGTACCGACGATATGCTAACTAGACTGGCAGTCAGTCTGTCCCGTAAGGTTACTGTACCGACCATATGCTACCTAGACTGGCCCTCAGTCTGTCCCTTAAGGTTACTGTACCGACTATATGCTACTTAGACTGGCAGTCAGTCTGTCACGTAATGTTACCATACCGACCATATGCTACCTATACTGGCAGTCAGTCTGTCCCGTAAGGTTACTGTACCGACCATATGCTACCTAGACTGACCTTCAGTCTGTCCCGTAAGGTTACTGTACCGACCATATGCTACCTAGACTGGCAGTCAGTCTGTCCCGTAAGGTAACAGTACCGACTATATGCTACATAGACTGGCAGTCAGTCTGTCCCGTATGGTTACTGTACCGACCATATGCTACCTAGACTGACAGTTAGTCTGTCCCGTAAGGTTACTGTACCGACTATATGCTACCTAGACTGGCAGTCAGTCTGTCCCGTAAGGTTACTTTACCGACTATAGCTACATAGACAGGCAGTCAGTCTGTCCCGTAAGGTTACTGTACCGACTATATGCTTCCTAGACTGGCAGTCAGTCTGTCCCGTAATGTTACTGTTCCGACTATATGCTACCTAGACTGGCAGTCAGTCTGTCCCGTAAGATTACTGTACCGACCATATGCTACCTAGACGGGCAGTCAGTCTGTCGTGTAAGGTTACTGTACCGACCATATGCTACCTAGATTGGCAGTCAGTCTTTCTCGTATTGTTACTGTACCGACTATATGCTACCTAGACTGGCAGTCAGTCTGTCCCGTAAGATTACTGTACCGACTATATGCTACCTAGACTGGCAGTCAGTCTGTCCCGTAAGATTACTGTACCGACCATATGCTACCTAGACGGGCAGTCAGTCTGTCGTGTAAGGTTACTGTACCGACCATATGCTACCTAGATTGGCAGTCAGTCTGTCCCGTATTGTTACTGTACCGACTATATGCTACCTAGACTGGCAGTCAGTCTGTCCCGTAAGGTTACTGTTTCGACCATATGTAACCTAGACTGGCAGTCAGTCTGTCCCGTAAGGTTACCGTACCGACCATATGCTACCTAGACTGACAGTCAGTCTGTCCCGTAAGGTTACTGTACCGACTATATGCTACCTAGACTGGCAGTCAGTCTGTCCCGTAAGGTTACTGTTCCGACCATATGCTACCTAGACTGGCTGTCAGTCTGTCCTGTAAGGTTACTGTACCGACTATATGCTACCTAGACTGGCAGTCAGTCTGTACCGTAAGGTTACTGTACCGACTATATGCAACCTAGACCGGCAGTCAGTCTGTCCCGTAATGTTACTGTACCGACTATATGCTACCTAGACTGGCAGTCAGTCTGTCCCGTAAGGTTACTGTACCGACTATATGCTAACTAGACAGTCAGTCAGTCTGTCCCGTAAGGTTACTGCACCGACTAAATGCTTCCTAAACTGGCAGTGAGTCCGTCCCGTAAGGTTACTGTACCGACTATATGCTACATAGACTGGCAGTCAGTCTGTCCCGTAAGGTTACTGTACCGACTATATGCAACCTAGACTGGCAGTCAGTCTTTCTCGTAAGGTTACTGTACCGAGTATATGCTACCTAGACTGGCAGTCAGTCTGTCCCGTCAGGTTAATGCACCGACTAAATGCTTCCTAGACTGGCAGTGAGTCCGTCCCGTAAAGTTACTGTACCGACTATATGCTACCTAGACTGGCAGTAAGTCTGTCCCGTAAGATTACTGTACCGACTATATGTTACCTAGATTGGCAGTCAGGCTGTCCCGTAAGGTTAGTGTACCGTCTATATGCTACCTAGACTGGCAGTCAGTCAGTCCCGTAAGGTTACTGTACCGACTATATGCTACCTAGACCGGCAGTCAGTCTGTCCCTTAATGTTACTGTACCGACTATATGCTACCTAGACTGGAAGTCAGTCTGTCCCGTAAGGTTACTGTACCGACTCTATGCTAACTAGACCTTCAGTCAGTCTGTCCCGTAAGGTTACTGTACCGACTATATGCTACCTATAGACTGGCAGTCAGTCTGTCCCGTAAGCTTACTGTACCGACTATATGCTACCTAGACTGACAGTCAGTTTGTCCTATAAGGTTACTGTACCGATTATATGCTACCTAGACTGGCAGTCAGTCTGTCCCATAAGGTTACTCTACCGACCATATGCTACCTAGACCGGCAGTCACTCTGTTCCGTAAGGTTACTTTACCGACTATATGCTACCTAGACCGGCAATCAGTCTGTCCCGTAAGATTACTGTACCGACCATATGCTACCTTGACCGGCAGTCAGTCTGTTCCGTAAGGTAACTGTACCGACTATATGCTACCTAGACCGGCAGTCTGTCTGTCCCGTAAGGTTACTGTACCGACTATATGCTACCTAGACCGGCAGTCAGTCTGTCCCGTAAGGTTACAGTTTCGACTATATGCTACCTATACTGGCAGTCACTCTGTACCGTAAGGTTACTGTAACGACTATATGCTACCTAGACCGGCAGTCAGTCTGTCCCGTAAGGTTACTGTTCCTACTGTTCCGACTATATGCTACCTAGACCGGCAGTCAGTCTGTCCCGTAAGGTTACTGTACCGACTATATGCTACCTAGACGGGCAGTCAGTCTGTCCCGTAAGGTTACTGTACCGACTATATGCTACCTAGACTGGCAGTCAGTCTGTACCGTAAGGTTACTGTACCGACTATATGCTTCCTAGACTGGCAGTCAGTCTGTCCCGTAAAGTTACTGTACCGACTATATGCTACTTAGACTGGCAGTCAGTCGGTCCCGTAAGGTTACTGTACCGACTATATGCTACCTAGACTGGCAGTCCATCTGTCCCGTATGTTGACTCTGTACCGACTATATGCTACCTAGATTGGCAGTCAGTCTGTCCCGTAAGGTTACTGTACCGACTATATGCTACCTAGACTGGCAGTCAGTCTGTCCCGTAAGATTACTGTACCGACCATATGCTACCTAGACGGGCAGTCAGTCTGTCGTGTAAGGTTACTGTACCGACCATATGCTACCTAGATTGGCAGTCAGTCTGTCCCGTATTGTTACTGTACCGACTATATGCTACCTAGACTGGCAGTCAGTCTGTCCCGTAAGGTTACTGTTTCGACCATATGTAACCTAGACTGGCAGTCAGTCTGTCCCGTAAGGTTACCGTACCGACCATATGCTACCTAGACTGACAGTCAGTCTGTCCCGTAAGGTTACTGTACCGACTATATGCTACCTAGACTGGCAGTCAGTGTGTCCCGTAAGGTTACTGTTTCGACCATATGCTACCTAGACTGGCTGTCAGTCTGTCCTGTAAGGTTACTGTACCGACTATATGCTACCTAGACTGGCAGTCAGTCTGTACCGTAAGGTTACTGTACCGACTATATGCAACTTAGACCGGCAGTCAGTCTGTCCCGTAATGTTACTGTACCGACTATATGCTACCTAGACTGGCAGTCAGTCTGTCCCGTAAGGTTACTGTACCGACTATATGCTAACTAGACAGTCAGTCAGTCTTTCCCGTAAGGTTACTGCACCGACTAAATGCTTCCTACTCTGGCAGTGAGTCCGTCCCGTAAGGTTACTGTACCGACTATATGCTACCTAGACTGGCAGTCAGTCTGTCCCGTAAGGTTACTGTACCGACTATATGCAACCTAGACTGGCAGTCAGTCTTTCCCGTAAGGTTACTGTACCGAGTATATGCTACCTAGACTGGCAGTCAGTCTGTCCCGTAAGGTTAATGCACCGACTAAATGCTTCCTAGACTGGCAGTGAGTCCGTCCCGTAAAGTTACTGTACCGACTATATGCTACCTAGACTGGCAGTCAGTCTGTCCCGTAAAGTTACTGTACCGACTATATGCTACCTAGACTGGCAGTAAGTCTGTCCCGTAAGATTACTGTACCGACTATATGTTACCTAGATTGGCAGTCAGGCTGTCCCGTAAGGTTAGTGTACCGTCTATATGCTACCTAGACTGGCAGTCAGTCAGTCCCGTAAGGTTACTGTACCAACTATATGCTACCTAGACCGGCAGTCAGTCTGTCCCTTAATGTTACTGTACCGACTATATGCTACCTAGACTGGAAGTCAGTCTGTCCCGTAAGGTTACTGTACCGATTCTATGCTAACTAGACTTTCAGTCAGTCTGTCCCGTAAGGTTACTGTACCGACTATATGCTACCTATAGACTGGCAGTCAGTCTGTCCCGTAAGTTTACTGTACCGACTATATGCTACCTAGACTGACAGTCAGTTTGTCCTGTAAGGTTACTGTACCGATTATATGCTACCTAGACTGGCAGTCAGTCTGTCCCATAAGGTTACTCTACCGACCATATGCTACCTAGACCGGCAGTCACTCTGTTCCGTAAGGTTACTTTACCGACTATATGCTACCTAGACCGGCAATCAGTCTGTCCCGTAAGATTACTGTACCGACCATATGCTACCTAGACCGGCAGTCAGTCTGTTCCGTAAGGTTACTGTACCGACTATATGCTACCTAGACCGGCAGTCTGTCTGTCCCGTAAGGTTACTGTACCGACTATATGCTACCTAGACCGGCAGTCAGTCTGTCCCGTAAGGTTACTGTTTCGACTATATGCTACCTATACTGGCAGTCAGTCTGTACCGTAAGGTTACTGTACCGACTATATGCTACCTAGACCGGCAGTCAGTCTGTCCCGTAAGGTTACTGTTCCGACTATATGCTACCTAGACCGGCAGTCAGTCTGTCCCGTAAGGTTACTGTACCGACTATATGCTACCTAGACGGGCAGTCAGTCTGTCCCGTAAGGTTACTGTATCGACTATATGCTACCTAGACTGGAAGTCAGTCTGTACCGTAAGGTTACTGTACCAACTATATGCTTCCTAGACTGGCAGTCAGTCTGTCCCGTAAAGTTACTGTACCGACTATATGCTACTTAGACTGGCAGTCAGTCGGTCCCGTAAGGTTACTGTACCGACTATATGCTACCTAGACTGGCAGTCCATCTGTCCCGTATGTTGACTCTGTACCGACTAAATGCTACCTAGATTGGCAGTCAGTCTGTCCCGTAAGGTTACTGTACCGACTATATGCTACCTAGACTGGCAGTCCATCTGTCCCGTATGTTGACTCTGTACCGACTATATGCTACCTAGATTGGCAGTCAGTCGGTCCCGTAAGGTTACTGTACCGACTATATGCTACCTAGACTGGCAGTCCATCTGTCCCGTATGTTGACTCTGTACCGACTATATGCTACCTAGATTGGCAGTCAGTCGGTCCCGTAAGGTTACTGTACCGACTATATGCTACCTAGACTGGCAGTCCATCTGTCCCGTATGTTGACTCTGTACCGACTATATGCTACCTAGATTGGTAGTCAGTCTGTCCGTATGACGATTGGTCGATACCACTTTGAGTGGTACCAATACATATCAATATACAGTAGTTATAGAAAGCTTTTGGAATGCGAGGGAACCCATACACGACAGAACTGTTTATAATTAATACGACATGTGTGTTATCTTAATTCGTATGTGCGGGGCATACTACCATTTTGTTTTCAAACTGCTGACTTTCTTGTAGAATTCTCGCAATATTTGCATATATTAGGATATAGAAATTATGAAAATCGCATTTTGTTCGCTGGTACTTCTTGAACATACTTATTAATGGATTAAAATAAAACAAAGCAGTTGGTATGATGCTATTTATTGCCACTATAGGCCCATGATTATTGTTTTTATTTCACAGAGAATCACTAACAACACCGTCAGCTACACTTAAATAGTAAGAGTAATTTAAAGGGACACACGGAAATCTTGGCCTTTTAAAAAAACTTACGGCGTCCCGTTAGTTTTCCTACATAACTTGCCTTTGTTCATTATAATATGAATTATAAGAATAGTATATAAGCAAATTGTTTTTGGTTATGTTTAAGTGTTGTTTAGATTGCATCAATTATATATTTATACCTATTGTAGAATAAGACGAAAAAGTGAAAACTCAAAATTTTATTTGTTTATATGCAAGCAGGTTTAAAGTCAAAATGATAATTGCTAAATAAATTGAGAGGCTATTTTCATTGGTCGGTAAATACTTCAAGATTGCCATGTGTCCCTTTAAAATTGGATAATTACCGTCAGCTACATTAGAAAGGCAAGATCAATTTAAAATCGGATATCTACCGGCAGGTTCATTAGTAAGGTAAGAGTAATTTAAAATCGGATAATTACCGGCAGCCACAAAAAATAAGCAATAAGCAGGAGAAATCTAAAAGTTGCATCTTTGCACGGATGCCACATTTAATGAAGCTTACACGTTTTGCCACATATTATCATGATGTATATATATATGTATTGTATATGAAAGACATGTTAACCTGTTCCAAATATTCTACATATTTGTGAAATACTAATTTATACAATAATTGAAGTTTATATTTAGTTCATTAGAACAAAACTGTGTTAAATCAAAGTTTAAACCACAAGACCCGGAAATGCTGTTTAAACCAAAACAAGGGGAATAACTTTGCGTACAAGTTTGATTCAAGGAAAATTGTTTTCATGACAGTGCTGGCGTTTTAACAATGGTATTAACATATAAGACCAAAAAAAAATGTATTTTCAGAAAATAAAGTAATTAAGAAACAAAAAAATACATTTATTGTTGCAGAGTTGTAGACATGCGCCGGACTTCTGCATTGTAATTCTTAAATAGACGTTTACACGGTTCCAGAACAGGAGAAAATAGGACGTTTGAAATCGCCCGAAAGTTTAGGGCGATTTTGGCATGATTTTGAGAGATTCTACGATACTTTCAAAAAACGTATTTTCAAGTTAAATAAATGCTTATTTCTTACCTTAATCGTGTAAACAGCAATGATGTCAACAGGCGTGTAAACAGCAATGATGTCAACAGGCGTGTAAACAGCAATTATGTCAACAGGTGTGTAAACAGCAATGATGTCACTGGTGTAACTGGTGTATAAACATTTGACGTTGTCAAGTTTATTTTATAACATGACTTCATTAAAACGTCGACATTATGCGCGTGAAAAAAACAAAGCTAGTGGGCCCTTTAATGGGCCTAATCTATTTTCAAGTAAGCATATGCATGATACGATCTTGGTCGAGACTAGTAGTGGGGCAAATTGGTGAAAAATGTGTGGTTTTGTTGTTGACAAAAACACCAAACTGTGCACATAGCTAGACAATACCATACTGAAAAATGAAGAAAAAAATGGCTATGGATCCACCTCAGGTTTTTCAAAATGGCCCCATTTCCAAAATGGCCGCCAAATACGTAATAAATAATCAGTTGAACCTATATGTATCAGGTTTTAACAACATATATTATGGCAATCACAAATACACTGAATAAAATTAAACTGTACACACTATGCCGAATAAATATGTGTGTTTTTAACATTTTTATTTCTTTTCAATACAATAATGTACAAAAGCTATAATTATAAAATTATATTGAACAATAAATTACAATATAATGTACTGAAAAGAAAACGTTTAGTTTTAAATTACAATATAATGTATTAAAAAGAAAACGTTTAACTTTAATAAATATGTGTGTACTAATTACGCGGTATCCCCTACACGCTGCACCGACGCTAAGCACAACACAGGAAGTGTGCATATCCAAATGGTTTATTTATAGCACAGGTAATGTTTATGTAAACACAACAGTTAAAAAGTCAGCGTGCCTTTTTAACGAAGCGTACGTTTCTTATCTGTTTTTTCTATTAACGGCTGGGTACATAGACGGTAATATTATACACAAAAACTTGACACAAAGTCTTCTCCGTTAAGGTTTACAATAAGCATATTCTGACTTTAATAGTTGTTGTAAGAAAGTTATTAATATGTTGATTTTGCTCACTCAGTTTTCTTGGCATAGTATTAGTTTGTTAATATTGCAATAAAGAGTTATTTAGAGACACTCTATGGTTAAGGTGTTAAGGGATTTACACGTTTAAATCAAATTTCATTTCGGTTTGACTCTACGTTTTCTCCAGCCTTTGGAATTTCTGAAGGTTACTAACTAATGTTCTTATCAGAAACTGTCGGTTTATTATAAGATATATTTATACAACCCTAAAATACATAATTTGACTTGGTAAACCTTATTTAAAAGACAAAACAGGTAAACAAAACCTAAACGTGAAGACGTTTTATGCTAACATGTTAACTGCGTCGAAACTTTATAGTTGCCGAGCAGAAACAATGAAATTGGCCTGAAACCCAATTTGAAGATCATAATGTCATTTTGCGTTGAAGCCTTCGTATTTAAATGGAGGCACTTAAATCAATCTGAGACTTGTTTCAAGACTATGGATGGACCAGTGCCCTTGTGGCAATTATGACACTGCAGTTTCTCTTCTGAAATAAATAGATGCGTCAGGGAATGCTCATCACTTATGTAAACCGGGCTTACAGTCATGCCATTGAAGTGTGAGCGAGGCATACCGTAGACCATTGAGTATTGCACATGACGATCATAGAGGGAAACAAAAAGTTCGCAACTGCAGTACTGTTTAGTTACACTTTAAATCTTAAAATTAGTCATCTCTGTGTGTGAGATAAACTTCATTAGCGTTGTCTCATCAATACGCAATGAACTAGCTCACAAGCAGAAATATAAGATTGTGAAAGAAGATGAAGGTGCAGTAGGTGCTGTAAACATATCGCAGCTTCCACATCTCTGAACCAGATACGGCCTGACTTATCTGTTAATTTCAGTTATTGCAATAATTCACCAGACGCTGGCTATGAAAGGACTCTGATATTTCCATCAAGGTAAAGATGTTCATACACACTAAATACAGTTAGATGAGCTATGTGCTAATTTTATGAGCTAGGAATCACTTTAGGTTCTTCGTTGCACACTGTATTGCCTATTCATTAGTTTATATAAACCAAGACGAATAGTTGCTTTTCACACTTACTAGATGTAATGAGTTATCTTCATTTGCTGAAAGAGGTAAAACCTATGCATAGAAAATCTGGAAATAATATGTTGAGGTTGCACAAGCTTTCCAAATCGAAAAGTTGTGCTTGTTGGAAAGTGTATGACAAGAGGAAGTGCATGTTCATGTCGAGAAGAAGTGTTGAGATTCAATAATTCCAAGATAAAACAAGTCCATGTCACCAATTGCTGTAGCTCTTTTCAAGCACACCTGCCGAAATGTTTAACATTTCGTAATTGGACATTGTTGGAGACATGGCCTTTAGATCCTCCTGTGAAATGCCTACATTCAGTGACTGGGGTTGGAAGAGGATATGGTGAAGCCATTCTCGATAACACTGCCACAGCGTTTGCAAGGATTTTATTAAAGGTAGATGTCAAAGAGACAAGTGCTAACGATATGTCAAAGCAGGAATAATGTATACAGTTTTAAAAATGGGGCGTTGGGTACTGTGAATGTGATTAAGAAAACATGTAGCATTCAGATCATAGATCAGTAGGATTAGATTAAATTTAATGTTAGCCCTCATATTGAAAATTTTCAAATGTTATAACCACTTATTACATTTGAGTTTGTGTATATAACAAACTTCTTTTTGATTTTGATTTCTGATAGTGTCTTGTTAATATTGTTTATTAAATCAACACATGTAATTTAACGTCTTAATTAAATCTAATTCCGATAAATCGAAGATGAGAAATAATGTTGAAGTATCCTGTGCGATATATTTTCTCCAAGCGTTTAGAAGACTCGGCAAGCTTGATTTTTGTTATAACCTGCGGCGTCCCGTTAGTTTTGCTACTTCATATGCATGTTTTAAAATCAGGTTTAATAATTATGTAAATAGTTCAAAGCAAATTAGTTTTACATATTGTTCATTGGGGAATATATTGCACCAATAATATAGTAAAACTTGTAATAGAATAAATACAAACAATTAAAAAAGTCTTCATTGTATTTAAGTATATGCAAGACGTTTTAAAGTCAAATTGGTATTGGATTAATCAATTTGGATGCTTGATAAATAATTCAAGATTGTTGTGTGTCACTTTAAAAGCGTTTTACCAAGTCACTGGATGTATACTCACGAGTTATTATAAACTAAAAGCCGCTAATAAAGATGAGACTGAAACTAAAACACACTTCAGAAATGCTTAAGGCTAAAGACAACTAAAACAAACTAGTCTCAGAGTTGGCATAGTATGTATAAATGTGTAAAAACCCTAACCCCTGAAGTAGGGGTGTATCTAACAACTATGTATTGAAGTATAGACATACACATAAATATATCAACTTATCAAGACAACACTTTTGTATGTAAAACATCAACATTTTGATTGCTTTCTAAAAAAAAATCAAAAAAAAAAATCAGCATTGTAGAAGAAAAAAATGACCCAAATTATATTGCACATTTTATTGTCTATCAATGTCCTATTTAGTGAATTTACAATAACAAGTTTTGATGAAACCAATTATTTATGGACTTCATTAATTCTTTATGGAATATTTGGCGGCCATTTTGAAAATGGCGGCCATTTTTCAAAATCTGAAGTGGGTCCATAGCCAAAAATGTTTAGTAGAGTATTGTCTAGCTAGCTATATGTCAAGTTTGGTGCTTTTGTCACACTATGCACAATTTTACCAATATATGTCACCAATCTTCAGAAACTACATACAAGTTGTTCACTATCGTTCTATGAGTCTCTATATATTACAAACCGATACATGTTTATGTCGTCATTTTAACACAGACATTCTGCGATTTGTGATACAATGGTATTTCTGCTTCTATTAAAGTTCTCCGGCCATGTTTATTTCATAAACATGTTTATGTTTATTTAAATCGAACTCAATACACAACAATATATATTTGCAATTCACACATTGCAATATCTGTGAAAAGTGAGAATAAGATTTTATTTGATGACGTAGAAAACTTTGAACAGGTAGATTAGTCCACAGGTAAATGCACTTATCAATTATCTGGCAATAGTTGTACAGCTATACAATTCAGATTTACCTCATTTCCCCGTGCACTCATGCAGTGGTAAAAGTATCTGCGTCATGCAAATAATACTTATTTTTACATACAACTTAATAGCGGTTTTAAATATATTTTTTTCTCCGGGACTATCAAGAAATGTTTATAGGATGTTTAAATGTTAAATTTGTTAATTGATCATACTACAAAAAGGGTGGCCATTCATCTTTAAAGATGTTGACTTTTTGGCACATTCTTTTCAAATGCTTATTACATATTCAAATAACAGCAAGGTTGTCATGTACATTTCTGTCGAACTCCTTATTTGAAGATGTCGCTGAGATATTTGCGTTATACTTAGTATAATGTACACTTCACCAGGCCCCGTGATGAGTACAATTTAATCGTTGTTAATTAAAAAGTTTGACGATTTGGTCTTATAAGTTCGTACTTTGTGACTGAGGACAATTGCACTTTATTTGTGTAATTTTAGCAATATAAAAGAGTATGAGAGTGGACCTTGGAAACGGCCGAGCACGATACATACGAATTATTGCAGTCTCGGTTTGATCGAGACTGTTCATGAACGGTAGTGAAATATGCTTGCTACCGCTCACGTCCCCTAGCCCCGGGTTGAGTAGAACTGAATATTCTTAAACTCTAAAAACCTTTTTAAATTAATATTTATGATTTAGCAACACCAGCAGAGTCATCATGTTATTAGCCAGACGTGTTCATAAACAAGTAAACCGAAGGAATATGGTTTAATTTAATTTGTACTGACACCAACGCCTGCAGTCCCTTTAAAGGTGTGTTCCTGATTACGTGGAATGTTTAAATTATAAAAATTGAAATATTACGTCTGGGAGTTAGTATATAGCTTGCCCCTGATAATACCCACTCTTAACGTTGAATCTGAATCTGAATCTGAATCTGAATAGGTACGTCGAAGTAACCAATACTGGCTTTTATTCAACGGGATGGTGTGCGCGTAAATTTAGTCTGGTAATGTTAATTCACGTTTGAAGCTTTCGATGGTCTGTTGCTTCACAATATTGTCACTGAGTTTATTCCAATCTATCACTGTTCTTGGGAAGAAAGAGTATTTGAAGTTGTCACTTTTTGTCTGTATTAATTGGAAACACTTTGTGTTATTGTTCACTTGGTTTGCAACAATGTTTTTATGTATATAGTCCTCGTATTTCTTAGCTCTAATTGTTCGTTTAGGCCTAAGGGGATTTAGATAGTGCTCAATATTAATAGCTGGGACGTGCCCTTCCACCACCTTGTACAGGAACGTCAGCCGCTGGTGGCGTCGTCTTTCTTGTAGTGGGGCCAGTTCCAGGTCCTTCAGCATGGCGGTCACACATCCATCTTGTCTGGATCTGTAATCCTTCTTGATGAAGCGTGCGGATGATCGCTGTATCCGCTCTAGCTTGTCTATTTCGCCTTGCTGGTAGGGGTCCCAGATAACACACCCATATTCCAGTTTGGATCGGATCAGTCCGAGGTAGGCGTTCTTCCGGCAGCTAGAAGGACAGTGCCTTAGGTTTCTTCTCATGAATCCAAGGGTAGAGTTAGCACGTTTGGTGATTTTCGATATATGTGTAGTCCATTTCAGGTCATCAGAGAATGTAATTCCAAGGTAAGGATTTTCTTGAACTTGTTTTAGAATATCGCCGTCGATGGTGTAAAAATAGCTTGACTTCTGTTTGCTGCTGAGGAGATAGCATTTCTTGGCGTTGAACTTCATACCCCAATCATGCGCCCATTGTTGTAGATTTTTGAGGTCTAATTGGAGGAGTTCGTGGTCTTTGATGGAGTTTATAGTTCTGTATAATAGACAGTCATCCGCGAACAGGCGTATGTGGGACTTGACTCTCGCGGGCAGGTCATTGATGTGGCAGAGGAACAGCAAAGGCCCTAACACCGTGCCTTGGGGTACGCCGGATCCTACTGGGACGTGTCGGGACTTCTCACCTTCCACCACCACGCACATTTCACGCTGTTGGAGGAAGTTGGCAATCCAGTCGAGTAGGGGGCCACGGATACCATAGTTCTCAAGCTTTAGGAGAAGTCGTTGGTGGGGTACGGTGTCAAATGCTTTGCTGAAGTCCAGAATCATTGTGTCGACCTGTTTATTCTTGTCATAGTAGCCGAGTAGATCGTGAGCTGTGACGACTAGTTGAGTCTCGCAGGAGTAGCCTGAACGGAAGCCATGATTGAGGTCGGTAAGTACCCTGTGTCTGTCTAGGTGGTCGAGCATATGGTGACAAATGATATGTTCCAGTAGTTTGGATAGGACACAAGTGAGGGACACTGGGCGGTAGTTCTCTGGAGTATGGCGATCCCCTTTCTTGAAGACCGGCGCAATGTTGGCGCTTCTCCAGTCCTTGGGTAGCTCCCCGGTGTCAACTGACTTTTGGAAGATGGCGGTAATGGCTGGGGTGGCTTCTGACGCACACGCCTGGAGGACTCTGTTTGGTATCTCGTCTGGGCCAGTTGCCTTCCTAATGTTGATATTTTTTAGAAGCTTCAGTACCCCTTCTTCCCCAATATGTAGTGCGGGTATGCTCTCATCTATGTGGTTGGAGAGTGGAGGGGGTGGCTGGTTGTTGTTGTCCTTCGTGAAGACTGACTGGAATTGGTTGATCAGGATCTCCGCTTTACCTTTACAGTCGCTGACAAGGTGGCCATGGTTCCGTAGAGGGGCGATGCCTATGTTGTCTTCCTTCTTGGACTTAACGTAGTTGTAGAAGGGTTTGGTGTTGTTGTTTTCCAGGCCTTCGTTGATAACTTTAGTGATATGGTCCCATTCAGCTTTGCGGATGAGCCGTTTAATTTCCTTTTGGCATTTTCTGTAATTTGTCCAGATGTTGGTTTTCTTGGCCTTTTTGAAGATCCTAGCTTTCCGCTTGAGCTGTCTTTTTACTTGTTTTGTGATCCATGGTGTTGCGTTTCTTGAAGTCTTCATTTTGGATGGGATGTTTTCTTGAATTGTTGTGTTGAGCATTTCTTTGAAGGTGTCCCAGAGATTGTGTACATTGGAATTGTTTCGGTATAGTCGTAGGATTTCTGTAGAGATGGTTGATATGTCTTTCTTTAGATTTTCCCAGTTGGCCTTGGAGAACGTATAACATTTCCTGGGTTTCTGTTTGGCATAGTATGGCTTGGTAACGGAATCAGCAACTACAATGTCATGGTCGGAGATACCAGGTGCGTTGGAAGTGGATTTAATGAGTGATGGATTCGTGGTAAATATAAGATCCAAAATGTTGTTTTCTCTAGTTGGCTTGTCGTGCACTTGAGTGAGGTTGAAGTCAATGGACAGGTCAAGTAGAGCCTGTTGAACATCTTTGTCTTGAGCATCTCGCTGTACAGAGAGGTTCTGCCAATCTATGGCGGGGCAGTTGAAGTCGCCGGCTATAATGGTGAGGCGTTCTTTGTCGTTCATCGCCAGGTTGATTGACTTCCGTAGTTCGTTCACATCAGCCATGTTTCGATGGGGCATGTAGAATGAGGAGACTAGGAGGTTCTTCTTTCCCTTGAGTTTCACTTGGACCCATTCTACTTCACATTTCGTGACCAGTTCAGGTTGTTCCTCAGCTATCAGATCCTCGTGTACTAGGACGAAAACTCCCCCTCCGAGTGTTCCTCTGTCGTTTCTGTAAGCTCTATAGTGGGTTGGGAATACTTCGCATGACTGAATGGCGTCGGGGGCTGGAGATTTACCTGGCTGGATGCCCTTTAGCCACGATTCTGTGCCGCAGACTATGTCAGGCTTTATGTAGTGGAGGGCTGCTTGGAGTTCTGCGCTTTTTCCACCACCAATGCTCCGGCAGTTGACGTTCATAATCCGAAGATTCTGTTTTTCTGAAACGCAAAACAATGAAGAGGTGTTGGTCGGGGACTGGGTCGATGAGGAGAGACCCTGTTGGCGTGATCTGCTGTGTCTTTCAGCTGGACTGCTGACATACAGGGGGCTGAACGCTGAACTAGATGTGAAAGAGTCTATGGTAGAATCAATGGACGATAACGGATGGAAAATGTTTGAAGTACTCAGTTCAAAACTTCTAAATGTAAAACTAGTAATGTTTATGCTATCACATTTACAACATAGCCACTGTACATGGGAGTGCTTCGCAAGTAGGTCGTAATCTGCAGAGCATAATTCAAGGCAAGATTCATGGTGCCATATATCACAGCCATCACAACAGAGTCCATCCTTGTGATCCCATGTGCCTGGTTGCTCACAGAGACCGCATGGGTATACCTGTGCATTTCCTGCTGGTCCAGGGTTGGATTCGATGTCACCACAGAGTAGGAGGATGTTAACTAGTAGTGTTGTTCCTTTACGTGGTTGGTGGGGCTCACCAAATAGCCAGAGTCTATGCCTCAGGGTATTGACGGAGATTCCAGTGAGGAAAGTTGGTAGATGGTTGTGAGGTGGGGAGATTCTTGTCTTGATGTTGCTGATTACGAGTAGTGTACAGAATACGACTCCAAGTGTCATGGTAAAGCTCTGTGGATTCCTTCGTAGCATAGCTTGGTGGGTGGGGTATGGCCAAAATGTACAAGGTGGTTTCCAGACACGTACTCAGCAAAGGGGAGCACTACTCAGACATATTTATATAAAGCAAACCTGTTTAAACCATTTTATGCACTTACAACTTGAAATATGCAATGAGAAAACACTGTATTTTAATAATTAATAGGGTATTTTTTCCCTTTATAAAAATCGCGACTTTTTCCTCGCGCATGCGCACACCTATAACGTTGTTAAACTATTGGATAGTTGTTTATTATTTTTTATTTAAAACTAGACATAGTTCATTGGATTTGTATATCAAGGATTTTACACAACTCAGCAAAATTATCAAAAACAATTTCTTTTCAGTTTTAATGTCTGAATGACAGATTAAGAAGGATGCGTGAGTATCTGTCGAAATGTCAAGAAAATGCTTGATTTGTCACAGTTATTAAAACTATCCTTGATGCACTACAAAACGAATGAGAACCCGTCTGGAAAACTATATTAGAACCCGTCTACAAAACTGTATATTGGAACCCGTCTGGAAAACTGTATGGTAGAACCCGTCTGGAAAACTGTATATTTGAACCCGTCTGGAAAACTGTATATTAATCAATATTCACATTCAACTTTACAAGGTACTATATGACTAATATATATTTATAGACTCTATATACATATTATACATGTCTGTTCATGAGTAAGGGTCTCAGCAAGTTAAAAATAACGTGTTGGACAAATATCTAATTTAAATTTAACAATTAAAGTAAATAGGTCTAGGTATGTGAATACTTGATAAACATGTTCTTTTCTACTTTTGACACCCCAATAATTGTTTTTGAAAAACTCTTATACGTTAGTAGTCTGAATAAATGTGCCTTATTTCTATGCCTTACCTCCGCCACTCAAATATGTTAAAAGAAATCACAATTAAAGGAATACATTATAGATGAAAATGAAAGGACGATTATTTGTTTATTTGTGATTTTTGTTGTTGCTTTTAACGTCATTCGCAATGTGTTTGTGATCGTCGTTTATCGCGGGCTATTTTTCTCATCACTGCGCCATGTGTGGTGACATAGGCTACTTAATATGTCTTCGCCATCTGATATTTTCTCAATGCACCTATTTATCGCTTGTGTAAAAACTGCTTGTTCTCAAGGGTGAATTTGCCAGAAAAATGTCATCATATGTGAACATGTTTTGCTTAATAACAAATCTCACAAATTAGGCCATGGTATTTTCTTTTATAACTGGCATTATTTTCATGAAATTTAAAACATAAAAATCCAATGATTTTTTTTTGGATACATCAAACTAAGAATCGTCCATGCCTCGTTTAAGAACAAACAAACTTACAGATAATGAACATATATACCAATAAGACAATACGTTAGAAATACAATTATGCCTAATTTTGACGCAACACATATATACTCGTTCTAGCTATGTACACAATATATATACAAATATAAATACACACCTACTTATATACAGTATATATTATAAGGATTATCTGAGTTAATCTATTCTAACATAAACTACCATAATGGCAACCGTAATTAGCACTCCATTTAATCCAAATGTCATTACTCATTCTTCATGATGCTATATGGCCAACATGCGCTGACCTCTTTTTTACATACCACAGCAAGGGTATCGGTTGATTGCGCATCTAAACAAGAACTAATGCCTTTGTTGCGTAACACAGAACAGGTATCCGTTGATTGCGCATCTAAACATGCACTGACGTCTTTGTTACATACCACAGAATGGGCATTAGTTGACTGCGCATCCAAACATGCACTGACGTCTTTGTTACATAACACAAAATTGGCATCAGTTGATTGCGCATCCAAACATGCACTGACGTCTTTGTTACATAACACAAAATGGGCATCAGTTGATTGCGCATCCAAACATGCACTGACGTCTTTGTTACATAACACAGAATGGGTATCGGTGGATTGCGCATCTAAACATTCACTGACGTCTTTGTTACATGACACAGAATGGGTATCGGTGGATTGCGCATCTAAACATTCACTGACGTGTTTGTAACGTAACACAGAATGGGTATCAGTTGATTGTGAGTCTAAATCAACGACGACCAGATTAAGAGCCATGGTTATCACGTCTTCATAATTATATGGTTATCGGTCTGTTGGTTTATACAATCAACTGTCACTTGAATTAAGATATAATGGCTATATGGCCAATATACTTGTCTGTTTTAATAAAGTTTTGTCATATAAATCAAGTAGGTAATCAAATACATTGTAGTTTTCCTTCCAATCAGTTTCATTACGCCTGGTGATACTTCATCTTTTTAAAGTAGTTCTCAACGTGTCAAACCTACTAAGCCGTAAATCGCGAATTTCTGAATTCTGTTGATACGGTTAGATGCGACTTTCTCGTTGGCCTTGCAAGTCTTTGGCTTAACGTTTCAAATATTAATATGACATTCACCAAATTATATACTGTTAGTTAATACATCATTTGTGCCCACATATTTCATTTTAACGCGTATTTGTTATTTATTTATGATCAGTCTGTACGTAATCCTCGGGCGTCCATGCATTTATAAAGCCTACACGTAATCCTCGGGCGTCCGTGTATTTATAAAGTCTACACGTAATCCTCGGGCGTCCGTGTATTTATAAAGTCTGAAGTACTCCCCGGGCGTCCGTGCATTTATAAAGTATGTACGTAATTCCCGGGCGTCCGTGCATTTATTAAGCCTTCACGTAATCCTCGGGCGTCCGTACATTTATAAAGTCTGTACATAATCCTCGGGCGTCCGTGCATTTATAAAGCCTACACGTAATCCTCGGGCGTCCGTGCATTTATAAAATAGACACGTAATCCTCAGGCGTCCGTGCATTTATAAAATATGTACGTAATCCTCGAGCGTCCGTGCATTTATAAAGTCTGCACCTAATTCTCGGCCGTCCGTGCTTTTTTTAAAGCCTGCACATAATCCTCGGGCGTCCATGTATTTATAAAGTCTGAAGGTAAACCTCGGGCGTCCATGCATTTATAAGGTCTCCACGTAATCCGCGGGCGTCCGTGCATTTATAAAGTTTACACGTAATCCTCGGGCGTCCGTGGATTTATAAAGCCTACACGTAATTCTCGGGCGTCCGTGGATTTATAAAGTCTGTACGTAATCCTCGGGCGTCCGTGGATTTATAAAGTCTACACATAATCCTCGGGCGTCCGTGGATTTATAAAGTCTGTACGTAATCCTCGGGCGTCCGTGGATTTATAAAGTGTACACATAATCCTCGGGCGTCCGTATATTTATAAAGTCTGTACGTTTTCCTCGGGCGTCCAGATATTTATAAAGTCTACACATAATCCTCGGGCGTCCGTGTATTTATAAAGTATGTATATAATGCTCGGAAGTCCGTGTATTTATAAAGTATGTACGTAATCCTCTGGCTCCGTGCTTTTATAAAGCCTACACGCAATCCTCGGGCGTCCGTGCATTTATAAAGCCTACACGTAATCCTCGGGCGTCCGTGCATTTATAAAGCCTACACGCAATCCTCGGGCGTCCATGCATTTATAAAACCTACACGTAATCCTCGGGCGTCCGTGTATTTATAAAGTATGTACTTAATCCTCGGGCGTCCGTGTATTTATAAAGTCTGTACGTAATCCTCGGGCGTCCGTGTATTTATAATGTCTGTACGTAATCCTCGGGCGGGCGTCCGTGCATTTATAAAGCCTAAACGTAATCCTCGGGCTTCCGTGTCGTAGCCACACGGCTGCTGTTGTTGGCACTATTCCGTGAGATGCGCCGCGTGCCATTCGGGTCAGTGTCTACGTACTCGGTAAGGGTATGCATTAAAGAGCCGTTTCTTTCACTATATTTCTCTGACATCGTGTTTGCACCTGCTGGGAAAAGTGTTCTGCGAAACCTCACCCTGGTCCTCACCTTCTTACATGGCTGACATGGGAACCAGCAAAACACGCTTATAAATCCTTCACGGAATCTGTAATAATGATAAATACAAATAATAGATGATCATATATATTAAGAGAACACAGATAAGGTGACATTAGTCAAGATGATATTTGAATAATTATGGCCTTAATGACTTTGTTAACAAAAGGGCCAAATATTTAATATATAGAGGATCTTACATGAGTGCCTGTTTATTATTGAATTTATTAAACGAGTTAGATACAGTTATATGATGCGAGGCTGAGCCGAGCAACATATTATCAATTTTATCCAACGAGTTTATAATAAAATCATTATTAAATAGACTCTATTTATCACATAACTCCCTCCAAAGAAAGCCTTATAAGGAATATTCGTTTTTGTAATTATCTATCGATCTATTTATCCTGCATGAACCTCTTGCGAGTAACCTATGCAGCTGCGCGTCATTGCAAGACTATACATTTGAGAGGCGTAGTTTGTGCAGTGTGCTTGAAATACATTACTAGATGGTTAGTTTCGCTGTTAGTGCAACAGGATACTAATTTGTGAAATTGACAATATATGTAAAAATTTAAAATTTAAAATTTAAAAAATGATTAAAAACATTATGGTCACATATGGGAAAGCTCCCTTACACCTTCATGTATATAACTTTGTCGTATGATGTCTTCGCATGCTGACTCGGTCTTCTCCGTACGCCACCGAATAATGGAAGCACCTTGTCGATTTCGGTATTTTAAACGGTTACAGAAATCGACGAGGCAATTCCGTTGCACGCATAGCAAAATGGAAAGAACCGAACGATCGGCCTTCATTTGCATATTTATTTCACTAGTGTAATGTGATAAATATATCATGACTTTATTATACTCCCACACCGTAATTTATGTGGTAAGTGTAAATATATTGCTTTAGTGGGGGAAAATGTCATCAGTCTAAACCAATTTCCCTTGCAATTGCTACCTTGAATTGTAATACGTTTCTGAGCAGTAACAACTAGTACATGGACATTTTGTGGGCCAGTGTACAAGGAATAATAAACGTATTTTTGTTTGGGCTTATTATAAAGCTAACCGAAATTGTAAAAATTGGTTCTACTCTGTTGTTGATAAGTTTAAAAGTATTGGCTTAGATGCATACACGAATATAAATTGTTCCTTTCCAGAGTTAAAATTTATTGAAGATGTTACAACGGCTCTAATGGATTTATATGTAATAGATTGGAAGAATAGTATAAACAGAGTAACAGGAGTAAGTGGAGTAGGTAGAAACAAGTTAAGAACATACAGACTATTTAAATCAGAGTATGAAGTTGAATCATATTGCAAACGTATATTACCTTTACAGCACAGAGCTGCATTTGCAAAGTTTAGGTGTGGTGTGGCACCGTTGAGAATCGAAACAGGCCGATATGAAACTATTGCAGAAAATGAGCGTTTATGTCAATTTTGTATTCACAAGGTTGAGGACGAGATGCATGCTGTTTTAGAATGTTCTATGTATGGTGATATTAGAAAACTCTTTTTTGATAAAGCATTGATCTGATCTAGGTTGTTACCTGATTTTTTATACTATTTTTTAAGGTTTCAGTAGCCTCAGTAGGTTTCGACGGCATACTAATACCATACTTTGATTCTCTAACTCACATAATAATATTTCTATTTTAAGTACTTTTTAGACAACATGTCAAGATTAGCACCGGCCGCTCAATTATTACGATGTATAAATGTGTGTGATAATAATATTCTTAGAAAATGATTTGATATTTTAAAACAGTGATATATGTGTATGCATTGACTACTGGACCTACTGCTGTGGCTTTTAGTGAGTCTAATGACACGGCTGTGGCAGTCGGTTCAGATGCTCAATATTTTAACATTGTGAACAGTCATATGTATATTGATATTGTATAGTCTCTTGTAATTCTAAAAAGAATGGCACAGTTGTATTTTATGAATTGTTTTATTGTAGATAATAGTGTACTGTGATGAGACTTAAATAAACTATTAAACTGTGTCTGTACAGGGATATTAATTAAGAAATAGAACATAATTTACGGTGAATTATCGTGTAATATATCACAGTTTAGAGTTCAATTGTAAACAATAATTTCATGAGCTCGAAATGCGAGTGAAATTATTGTTTACAACTGAACGACAAACTGTATTATATTATAAGATAATTCACCGTAAACGATGTTCTATTTCTATTCTAATACCCCTAAAATGTGAAAATAACGTACACCTCTGAAATATTTTGCATTGCTTTGCTTACTCTCCTAACGTTGCAAACATTACAGTGATATCTTTCGCATTGCCTTGATTATTCTCTTGACGTTGCAAACGTTACAGTGATATATCGTTGAATATAACGAGATATTTTAAACTAGGCTATATAGTGCGGGTGTATTAGAATACATAATAAATGATGTCCGTGGTCTGTGTAGGTCTGTACATGGACATTACTAACTAAAAACTGAGGCACCTGGTACGTGTTGGTCTTTGCAGGGACATTACTAACTAATACTTGATGTTCCTGGTCTGTGTAGGTATGTGCAGGGACATTAATAACTAATGATTGATGTCCCTAGTCTGTGTTGGCCTACTCTTTGGCGATTATTCTTGCATATATGCCTTTCTAATAAACAAAGTGTCAGTCCGCGATGAGTTACCGTTCGTTTATCGGATATGATTACTAATCGAGGCAAACAGGAAAAAACAAATAAATTATATAACAGCTTCTCGCTACAGAAGGATATAATATTGACGCCATGTTCTCTTTTGTATACTGATCGCTTAGTCTTTTTATTTTTTTTAGCTTTAATCGTTTCCGTTGGCTTTGTTTGGGGCAATTTTAGTACACAACATTGCGCGTAAAGTCACGTAAATTTTAACGCCGTCGTGAAGTAGGGGGTGATTCCCATAACAAACAAGTATGAAAGGAGAAATCTGGAAATCGTCGAACACGCTAAATACAAAATATATTGCTGTCTCGGTTTGATTGACTGTCCATGAACAGTAGTGAAAAATGCTTGCTATCGTTCACACCCTCTAACCCTGGGTTGAGCAGAACTAAATAGTTTTAATGTCAATAGTACAGAAATGTGAGCCATCCCGAACATGGTATGCATATGACGGTGAACATGGCACATTCTATGCGATATTTTCACACAATTCCATGGCCAACGGCGTATGATCCCAGTTTCTACCAAAACGCTTAGCCTAAACGAGAAAACAATGGGCGAAATAAACAAAATGGAATTTAGTTGGGAGCAGAGGTTATGAAGCCTGCGTATAAAAGGTAACAGTCAAAAGACTAAATTAAAAAGCAGGAAACATATCCTAAAGGTGATTAAACAATACTCAAAACCTATCTGGAGTAATGGAACCATCCGTTTGAAATTCAAAGTAAGAAAACAAAAAATTATTGGGGATGTACCACCGATATCTGTAAATATCGGCCTCAGCGATCTCCAAAGATCTGATCAACTGACGTTAAACAATCAGCAGATGATGCCAGTTTTTTTGGCAAACCTCATTTTGATGTCACACATTTTAAAGAAGCTTTATTCTAGACCATCGTATGGACTTCTTTCAGAACGGTCTCGCGAGAGGTCTGGATGATCGAGACTATAAGGAATACGGAACACGAATTCATCCGACATAAATGATTGGATTGTACACAGAATTGTTAGTATACATACCTGGAATTCATCCGACAATATACATACCTGGAATTCATCCGAAAATTTACATACCTGGAATTCATCCGACAATATACATTATACCTGTAATTCATCCGACAATATACATACCTGGAATTCATCCAGCAATATACATTATACCTGTAATTCATCCGACAACATACATACCTGGAATTCATTCGACAATATACATTATACCTGTAATTCATCCGACAATATACATACCTGGAATTCATCCAACAATATACATTATACCTGTAATTCATCAGACAATATACATTATACCTGGAATTCATCCGACAATATACATACCTGGAATTCATCCGACAATAAATGATTGGACTGTACACAGAATTGTTAGTATACATACCTGGAATTCATCCGACAATATACATACCTGGAATTCATCCGACAATAAATGATTGGATTGTACATAGAATTGTTAGTATACATACCTGGAATTCATCCGACTATATACATACATGTAATTCATCCGACAATATACATACATGGAATTCATCCAACAATATACATACCTGGAATTCATCCGACAATATACATACATGGCATTCATCCAACAATTTACATACCTGGAATTCATCCAACAATATACATACATGGAATTCATCCAACAATATACATACCTGGAATTCATCCAACAATAAATGATTGGATTGTACATAGAATTGCTCATTGCCATCAGGAAGATTACGATGTAGATCTGTTGTATATATTCATAATGTATTACGCCCGGGTTGTAGTTTGCTGCCAGAAAGTAGATGTGCTGCGGCAACCAACACACGGCAAATATGGCCACCACGACGATCATCATCTTTACAACCTGAATCACAAATAATAATAATACATTTAACAGCAAATAAAATATAAGGTTAGTACATTTTTCCCTCCTAAAAGCAAAACAGGTTCCAGGGTCCCAACAGAAAAAAGGTTGATCCGCCAGGGAAAGAATCGACGCAGGACATAGAGGTCTACAGTTCTTAAGTGCACGATCTGAACGACTGAGCTACGGAGGTCGCCTTTTAAATGATATTCAATGATATTAAAAGTACTGAAGCGTCATTATTACGATAAAATTAATGCGGTATAGTAACAATATATTCTTGCATACCGGACAAGGATTTCTTGCATACCGGACAAGGATATCCGTCATTTTACCGGGGCTAGATATTTCCATCTCACCCTAGGGTCGAGATAAAATTCACGCGCGCCAACATCCGGTATGCAGGAAAACATGCAAAACATCAATAGCTGGCGGCGTCAACGCACAACATGTCTGTGATATGCAAGAAAAAGAATCTATCCTGGGTATTCGGTTCAGATAGGGAATTCCAACCCTCGGTATAAGTGTTTTAATCAGAACCTCGGCAGAGCCTCGGTTCCGATAAAAACACGTATACCTCGGGTTGGAATTCCCTATCTTCACCGGATACCCATGAGAGATTCTTATAATCCGTCATTTTACCGGGGCTAGATATTTCCATCTCACCCTAGGGTCGAGATAAAATTCACGCGCGCACCAACATCCGGTATGCAGGAAAACATGCAAAACTTAAGTAGCTGGCGGTGTCAACGTAAAACATGTTTCTGATATGCAAGAAAAAGAATCTATCATGGGTATTCGGTTCAGTCAGGGAATTCCAACCCTCGGTATAAGTGTTTTAATCGGAACCTCGGCAGAGCCTCGGTTCCGATAAAAACACTTATACCTCGGGATGGAATTCCCTATCTTCACCGGCTACCCATGAAAGGTTCTTATAATCCAACACATCCACACAGCATCCACTGGTTTAATGACAAAGGCTCAACATGTGACTCTGAATATGGAGATCACGAGTTCAAACTTTTTTTCCACCACTGGGTCTCTTCGGTGTGTTCTTTTGCAAGACACTTCCCTTCACCTCCCGTTTATTGGAGTCTATCTTCCGAGTATGTTAAAAAACCACATACATGTATTCGACAGTACATATAGAGTAGAGTAAGGTTCCCGGATACCTTTTTTTTCCCTCTCTCTATGAGGCGTCCCGAAACTTTTTTATTATGCGTTGATCAGCCGTATTAAACAACTCTGTATCTGCGCAATAAGTTTCACCACGTGACCAACATCCGTCACACAGATGATCATTCAAATGGAAATAAAATCAATTAACGAACATAAATTCGTGAAAAGTAACTGCCAGAACATAGTATTATTTGATTTCACACATCAACACTACACCCTGAATGAATACACCCATTTGGCCTATGGTGTTGTGTGGTATTATTACTTACTGGTCCATTTCGGATCATCTAACCCAATATTTGTAGCTTTAAAGTAGAATATCGCTTAATCCTTTGCTAGGAGGCGTGAGAGGTTTTGCACTTAACAGTATACCTCTCATGAACAGACTCAATAAAACCGGGTCTGCTACTTTTAGGTCGTGTTTGTGTTTATTGCGTCCAATGGAACCCATTTTCAGAATATATTGACATTCACACTAGCGTTTGTTTAGTGTTGTGTGGCGGCTATTTAAAGTCGCCACGACTATAAATCAGTAGTGTTATTACTTACTGGTCCTTTGGAATCATCAAACCAAATCTGTGTGGCTTTAAAGTAGATAATCACTTAAGTTATGGCTAGGAGGCGTCAGAGGTGTTGCACTTCACATTACCTCTCATGAACAGACTCAATAAATTCGAGTCTGCTACTTTTATATCTTGTTTGCGTTTATTGCTTCCAAGGGATTCCATTTTTGTGTTTGTTGCTTCCAAGGAATCCCCTTTTCAGTATTTATTATTATATACTATAAAGCTGTGTGGTGCATACCAGCAGCATCCTCATTTCAGAAAAAAATGTGTCAGAAGTTTTGCATGATTATATGATCTTTTGGGCCCAATCACTTTGGCTTTAAATTAGAATACCGCCTAAACCTATGCTAGTGGGCGTGCAAGATGTTGCATGTTATATACCAAACCATGAACATACTTAAACAAAACTGAGTATGCTACTTTCTTCTCTTGTTTGTGTGTATTGCTGACGAAGGTTCACGTAGGTTCCCGTTTTGTTGACTCAAAAGGATCCCATTTACTGTATTTATGGTTATGATGTTTGTATTGGACACGTGCGCAAATACATATTTGTTAATCGTTACATGACGTGAAGCTTAATAACGTTACGTTTTCGTAGTTATCCTTACATATGGTGGCAACACTAATACAATAACAAATTATAGTTTAAATATAAATGAAATACTTCATGGATATCTACGTATAAGCATACCTTTCTCTTGGACTGTACTCGATCGTGCTGTACCGAAGACTCCTCACCAATCGCCTGACTACCCCATAATTCCACTCCCACTCTTGTATACGTCACTGTCAGTGTAACCAATGGAAACACGTAGTTTAAAACCAACAGCAAGTAATTATACCTAAATCAAATAAAACAGTACATATTAGACTGAGAATACTGAACAATTACTCGTGTAAAATGTTTGTAACATATTCCATAATTACGAATTGTTTAGTTCTGTTTTCTTCATTTTCTTATATATTACCATATTGGTGTTTTTACAAAAGCTGAGGGGTTAGGTCAGACTATTTAAAGACGCTGATTTAATTTACTAGTATTGTATCTTTGTAATCAGCTTTTAGCCTTATTTATACATATTCTTTAATAACTACGGTGTGTTGTAGTGGAGGAGCATCGACGTAACCTCCACCCTCCCCACCACCTCAACCCACCCACAAACACAATGCGGTTAAACTAGCCTTATCGAACTGTTACATATTTCATTCCATGAATTACGTCACTTACGATAAATCCTCTCTCAGGGTCCATGTGAGATTACATAAAACAATCTTTTTTGATTGTTCATAATACGCCGACGTTTCTGCATATATTAAGTTTGGTACAGATAGGGCGATGGAAATTACCCAGATGACGACAATCGCAGTAACCACGTGACGTTTGGGCATGCGCGGACGCAGTGGGTAGATGATTGCAATATACCTGAAAGCATAATGTAAACAACAATTACAGGATAAATCAAAGTATTGGATTGCAGTGAGAAATAAAAGTATATGCTTGTCTGTCCGTCTGTCCATAAAACTGGATCTTGAGATTGTGGATTAACGCCTAGAGATATTGTATGACATTTTGCAGATGTGTAAAGGACGTTAAGTGCTTATGGCAGAATTATTTTGCTCCGATCCAAGATGACGACAATTTTGCGTTTACTATTTTGCAAAATATATCTTTGTGGATTAATGCCTGGAGATTTGTGACGAAGTTTGGCATGTGTATTAAAGGCACTAAAAGGTTTATGCACGAGTAACATGCACGAGCCATTATTCATTCACTCGGATCCAACTTGGTCGACTGGTGCCCATTTTATTATTCTTTAAGACATTTTTTTAAGACTTTTCTCAATAACTACTTGATGGAATTCAATATTCAGACAACTCTTACAGTCATACTTGGAAATTCAACCATAATGGATTAATGACCTGAACTATTATTACGAGATTGTGTATTTATATATGACAATAAGGGACTAATGCTCATGCATGTTTGCAGTCCTTATCAGTATAGCCTCCTACTGGCCAAACGGTTTTAATCAATATTCAATTTGTGGACCCATAGTTTCTGAAACCGGTAGACGTCTTCTCTTACTACGCAGTACTTGAGTATCTTGTTACTTCGGTATCATACAAAACGACACAAATACAACTTGAATAAGGATTAGTTAATAACTGTCTGGTCGCAGTAATATCACCAATATAAACGCCCTTAACTAAAACGTGCGACCTTACTCTCAGGATTTGGAATATGTCCGCGTGTTTGTTATGCTAAATCACAATTTATTCAAGTGTTTAGATATACCACTAAATTGCATTATATTGACCACTAATTGCCGCTTCCAGGAAAGTGAAGTAGCGGCTAACAACCTATTAACGAACAATAACGGAGCGCTTGTCAGGCCAGACACTCTTGGGTGATGTTGAATGTAATTATCAAGACACGTGTATGTACCATGCCAAGACGGTGTTATTCTGTATTGGCGTATATGCATATTGTCACAATCTTGATAAATAACTTTGGCATAATCGACAATTTCCTGTCAACTTTGGCACACTTAATACTATTCTGTAAAGTTGTCATAATCGGCAATATCTTATCAACTTGACAAAATAGACAATATCTTGCCAACTTTCCACAATTGACAATATCTTTCCAACTTGTCACAATCGAAAATATCCTTTCATCTTGTCAGAGTCGACACTATCTTGCCAACGTGACACAATCGACAATATTTTACCAACTTGACACAGTTGCTAATACCCTGTCAAGATGTCATAATCGGCAGTATCTTGTCAACCTGTCACAATCGACTATATCTTGCCATCTTGTCACAATTGAAAATATCCTTCCATCTTGTCAGAATCGACACTATCCTGCCAACTTGCCACAATCGACAATATATTTCTAACTTGCCGCAATCGACAATGTTCTGCGAACTTTTTTTAATGCAGTGGCGGATCCAGGATTTCAGCTTAGTGGGGCCGTAAGATTTTGGTTAATATTCGGGTCCGTTTCTAGCCTCATAAAACGGCTGCGGTAGTGCATTGATAGGGTAAAAAAGTCCGTTTTCAAATAAAAGGACTTAATAATGTGTTAATTAAACCACTCATTAGCCATTAGGCGTCTAGCGAGCGAACGAAGCGAGCGAAACAAATTGTTATACTGAGGGCGTGCATCGAAATTGTTTGATGGGGGGCGTAAGATTTTGGTAAATTTTCGGGTCCGTTTCTAGCCTCATAAAACGATTACGGTAGTGCATTGATAGGCTAAAAAAGTCCGTTTTCAAATAAAAGGATTTAACAATGTGTTAATTGAACCAATCATTAGCCATTATGCGTCGAGCGAGCGAGAACATTTTTCATACTGAGGGCGTGCATCGAAATTGTTTGATATTTTATCTACAGTAATATGGACATAAATGTATGATCCGGACATTTTAGTGGGGGGAGTGCGGGTGGGGGGGGGGGGGGGCGCCTGTATCCGCTAGTGTAATGGACACTATATTGCCAACTTGTCTAAAGGAATAACATCCTGTCAACTTGATATCTTGCTAAATTATCACAATCGACAATATCTTGCCAATTTGTCACAAGTGGCAGTATTTGTCCAACTTGTCACAATCGACAATATCTTGCCAATTTGTCACAAGTGGCAGTATTTGTCCGACTTGTCAGAATTGACAATATCTGGCCAATTTGTCACAAGTGGCAGTATTTGTCCGACTTGTCAGAATTGACAATATCTGGCCAATTTGTCACAAGTGGCAGTATTTGTCCGG
Organism: Cyrtodaria siliqua; assembly: GCA_037043455.1. Taxonomy (NCBI): domain Eukaryota; kingdom Metazoa; phylum Mollusca; class Bivalvia; order Adapedonta; family Hiatellidae; genus Cyrtodaria; species Cyrtodaria siliqua. Next base: position 233,076 of record JAWPHD010001445.1, on the reverse strand, counting down.
CTTGTCAGAATTGACAATATCTGGCCAATTTGTCACAAGTAGCAGTATTTGTCCAACATGGCAAAATCAACACTTTCTTGCCAACAAACGCCGTCAATCAAAACGCGTATTCAAAACAAATAGCAACACTACAAGATAAATAGAATGAAAGTATGGGGCACCACAAACACAACAGGGTTGCCACTAGGTAGGAGGACCGCCTTGGAACGGTCAGTGGCAAAACAGCCACTGTGGGGTTTGAACCAGGTTCTAGGAGCATCAAACCTCAATATTACCCTACTGTCATCCCAAACGGGTCAGTGTAAATAAAGACATCCTCGCCAGTCCTCGCCAGGATATATCCTCAAACAACCTAAGCAGCAGTAATAGGCAATGTCAGGATACTATAAAGATGATCATGTATATATGCATATAAACAAAGAATAGAAAGCCCCAAAGCAAATACTCATTGACTTGGCAGAAGCCAGAGCAGCAAGAGAACAAAACTTTAAGGGCCCAGTAAGGCTGAAAACAAAAAATAAATGTGTTTTAGGTAAAATGTCAAATAATCCCTTAAGGATGAAAAGATAATGTAAGCCTATCCTACACCTAAGCGAGTTTACATGTCCTACACATAACGTAACATATTGTTTAACCACCCATAGGATATGTTGTTTGCTTTTTAATTTAGTCTTTTGACTGTTACTTGTGATGCGCAGGCTTCATAACCGCTGATCCCAACTAAATTCCATTTTGTTTATTTCGCTCTTTGGGGCATAGAATTTTGTTAAATAATGGGACCATTCGCCGCTTCACATGGAATTATGTCCACCGCCATATGCATGCCATCTTCGGGATGGTTAAAATTCTGTACTATTGATGTTATGTATAATGAGTTCTGCTCAATCCGGGGCTAGAGGGCGTGAACGGTAGCAAGCATATTTCACTACCGTTCATGAACAGTCTCAATCAAATGAGAATGCAATATTTCGTATTTATCGTGTTCGGCCGTTTCCAAAGGTCCACTCTCATACTCTTTAGTATGCTTGGCCTACATATAACTTAGTATATCCTCATTACGCATAACCTAGTATGACTGTCCTACACATAAATTAGTATGCTTATCTTACGCATTACTTCGTATATCCTCATTACGCATAACCTAGTATGACTGTCCTACACATAAATTAGTATGCTTGTCCTACGCATAACTTCGTATATCCTCATTACGCATAACCTAGTATGACTGTCCTACATAACATGTATTAAGCATTACCTATATCTAACCAAGTACACATGCCCTACGCATAACTTAGTAAGCCCTTCTAACACAACCTAGTAAGCATGGCCGACACATAAATTAGTAAAAAAGAGTATGATAATGGACCTTTGGAAACGGCCGAGCACGACACGTACGAAATATTGCAGTCTCGGTTTGACTGAGACTGTTTATGAGCGTGTGGAATATGTTAGCTACCGCTCACGCCCTCTAGTCCCGGGTTGAGCAGAACTCAATATTCATAAAAATCAACAGTGCAGAATTTTAACCATCCCGAAGATGGCAAGCATATGGCGGTGGATATAGCAATATTTGTATCTTTATTTCATCCACTATATCCAGCGGCGTATGGTCCCAGGATCTAATAACATTGTAAGCCCCTTTTATACACATATCTTTGTATGCCTGTCCTTCACATATCTTTGTATGCTTACCGATTGTTTTCATGGCGTAGACAATTAAGAAGGTTGTATGTAAAATTTTATGAATGCCAAGAAAGATGCACCATCTGACCTATTAAAAAGCGTCAATGGATTAACCATTAATACATTCTTCCGCGACAAAAACAGCGCCGAATGTGCCTTACTCCTTTCATCTGAAAAGAGTCTTATCCAAATGAAGTATAAGTTTTTTGTTTACATTTCAGCATTATGTCAGCGAAACAGTTGGATACCCATTCCATACGCTATAGAAGTAATAGCTCCTGCCAGAAACACACCCCGGATAGATGATTGCTTTGTAAGATGACGTGTAGTGATACTGGCACTTTGTTTCGGATGGATTATGCAATCCGAACACGGGTCGAGAAAATGGAATATTTTAATACTTGTCTTTTTACAGTATTCAGTATAGTATCACATTGAAACTTTCCATATATCAGTTGAATTAACTTCGTAATATACTGCAAAATTATAAATTCAGATTTCGGACAACAATCATTGTTTATTAGCCGGATTGCGTAGCAAATCCAGATTTATAGTTTGGCGAATTCCTTCTTGCTGTCCGTCCGCCCATCTGTCCGTCTACGCGTTCGACCTTTTTGTTAAAGTTTTTGTTTTTCCTCACTTATCAAAAACAAATTGTCGGAAAGATTTAAAAATTGGTAGATATAAAAGTCGAACAGAAAATGTTAAATTGATATCAATGTATATACTTATCGTAAATAATGTTATGCTGCCTTATGTATACATGTTGCCCGTGCAAGAAGCACGTAATCGCCAAAATCCATTAAAAACTATTCGTTTTCCCGCTACAGATTTTCGTTATTACGTTAAGATTAATCCATGGGGAATTATTCTGCGGGCATAAACATGTTTATATCTTATTATGATTACCTGTGTATTATTGTTTGAATATACATATTATAGAGTAGTTATTGTATATGCAATTATACTTGTCATGTCTGAATATATATAACGTACTGGCCTATACTACAGTTAATGTCATTATAAAGTCAAGAATAATTATACATCTGCCTGGAGCTTCATTTATTAATGAGTTAATCTAAGCTAATCTGAATATCAAATAAAGCAAATAGAACGCGGAACGGATTAAATAAGAGAGCATTTGACATTCTCGAGGGGGAAATTAAGCGAAATACAATGTCCTAGAATAACACACTTATAGCGAATGAGACGCTACAAATAGAAGGAGATTTGCGACCAATTTCATTTCCTATTCATATATCAACTGGAATCGAGACCATCCCCAATAAACCACGCAATAGTGTATGTATATTTACCATTGAGAATATGTTAAACTATAGATGGTTCATCGCGGTGAATATCGTGTGTATATACACGACAACGAGTACTCAGATATATTAAATACTAATTAAATACAGACCTCCTTCAATATAAAGAGAGTCTGCAACACCTACAGTTTTTGCTGATTTACACTCCATATTTGAAATGGTATTAACATGAACATAAAGTCGATTTATACGCCATACAAATCACATTTTTGTCTAGCCTTTATTCAGGTAACGATATAAAATGCAGCTCTTTGGAAAGAACTTCATGAACACTAATTGTCCGGAGCGGGATTGGAACCAGAGGCCGTAGGTAGTTGTTATCACGTCATAACCTGATGTTATCACTTCATAACCTGATGCTATCACTTCACCGCCAACCAGAGGCCGTACGTAGGTGTTATCACTTCATAACCTGATGCTATCACTTCACCGCCAACCAGAGGCCGTACGTAGGTGTTATCACTTCATAACCTGATGCTATCACTTCAGCGCCAACCAGAGGCCGTACGTAGGTGTTATCACTTCAAAACCTGATGCTATCACTTCACCGCCAACCAGAGGCCGTACGTAGGTGTTACTTCACCGCCAACCAGAGGCCGTACGTAGGTGTTATCACTTCATAACATGATGCTATCACTTCACCGCCAAACAGGTTTTTGCTATTATTTTATAAAAAAATTAACTCTAAATAAATGCAATACATATACAGATAAAACAGTAAATAAACACCCGAGTTAAAGATTTTTGAGGCGAAAACCTAGTTTCAGTTTGATCAACTTTAGTTTCAGTTTGATCAACTATAGTTTCAGTTTGATCAACTATAGTTTCAGTTTGATCAACTATAGTTTTACATACAACAAGGTACATGTACATGTGCCACATGATGACTGTACTTTTACACATGACGTGTGTTCAACTCTGCTGTATTATCGAGTTTTTTTTCTCATTATCATACTAGGGTTTAGCAAATCTCGTCTTTACCCTATTGCCACCCGAATTAAACGGGCCAGTATAACTAAGAAATCCCCGTCAGAATGTAACATACCAGGTAGAATAAATAGGCAAAACAAGTATTACAATATGATAGGTATATAGGAATATTAAACAACACACATAGAAAGCCGCAAATCAAGTACTCATTGACTTAACAGAAGCCAGTGCAACAAGAGAATGAACCATATAGGGCACGACAAAACAATACTGAAGACAAACATTGAACGTTACCACCCTTTTCCAGCTCATCGCACACCCAATAAACTGACTACAGTTATATGGGCCTAAGTTGTACAGATTAGAGAGGACCCCCTGTGGATGACATTTTAAACAACTCCGAGGGTTAAATCGCCTGAAACTCCACCAGTCAAAGCTGATATCATTTTCCAATCTCCTGTTAATGACAGCAGTGGGAGTGCCTTCCTGAAATGTTCTGATGATGCATATTAGCGGGCTTTCTTGAAATGGACGTAACGACCTTGTTCTGTTTTACTAACAAGCTAAAACACCGAATGTGTTTGTAATCTGTTTGGATCTTAATTATACTTGCTTACTCCATGCACTTACCTACCAACTACTTGAAATAAATCCGACTAAGCAGAATCTGTGTTTGATGACACCACGTGTCTACCAACTAAACCACTATAAGCTTAACAGATTAACCCAAAACATTCCGGTTAAGCATTGCCAAATAATGCGAGTTAAAAGCAAAATGACAGGTTCATGTCTCTTTTAAGGAACGTTTGATGGTGTATTTGCGTCTTAAGATGTTGGCAGGAAATGGACGTTTAATTGCTATTTTAGTATTCTTCTTCATAATGTCATTTTAGCATGCTAGTTTTAATGAACTAAAATGATAACTTAACGCGAACATCAAATTTCACAGAAGGCAGGCAGCCAAGTAATTTATTGAACATAGGACATGTACTAAAAGTCGAAGGCTTGGTGGAAAACAATTGTATCGTATTGTTTTGTTGTGCACTTTATTATATGTAGTTACAATATTGTTTCCACCAAACCTTCAAAGTGTGAGCCATCACAAACATACAAAGAATAATAATATGGTTACTGGATTGGAATCGTCAGAGGTAAAAAGATTCACTGACGGTTTAAAGCGAACCTTTGCTAATCAAGTTTGTTCTTAAAACAGGCTGAAAAGCATTTCTAAAACTAAAAATAATTTAAGAACTCTTCTGCGACAAGGACTATCGCGAACCTGGTTTAACCCCACAGCGGCTTGTTTTGCCTCTTACCGTTCCAAGGTGGTAGCCCTATTGTCAACTATTTTATGTTTCGAATGTCATGTACCTTGTTTTTTATTTATCTTTGATATTTGTGTTTGTTTCGATACGCGTTTTTCATAAAGGGTAATCCCCGAAAGCCACATTTTCTGTTCGAATTTTACATCTGCTTCTATTGTGACGTCATTGACAAACTTCGTAAAAACCTTGGTAATGATCACATTCATATTCTCTTTATTAAACGTGTTAAACAAATATCAAAAGAGGTTATGATACAATTATTTTGCAATGCACCGCTTTGATTGAACCAATTGCAATTTTCCGTTAATATTTCCCCTTTAATTGTGCGATGACCCGACACACGACATATTGTGGATTCCATGATGACACACGACATATAGTTGATCCCATGATGACACACGACATATTGTGGATCCCATGATGACACACGACATATTGTGGATTCCATGATGACACACGACATATTGTTGATCCCATGATGATGACACACGACATATTGTAGATCCCATGATTATGTTTACCTAAATTCTGTAAAGGAATTAAATTGAACTGAATGTTGTTTAACGGTCTCACACCACAATTAATTTTCCCATAGGGTTACTGTACAGCCTTTTCCAACATCTGAGCTTCAAAGCAGGGCAGCAGACATTGTTGTTGGTTTAATATCTTCAGTATAGCCAAGACCAGTAATTTAAAACAATAAAATATATAAGTTAGCCAGGTTGGTTTTTTTCCTCGCTCATGTTTTGTGAACCCTATGGAAAATACAAAATTCATACACTATCTAGCTGAATATGTGGTGCTTTGGTCAAACAATTCTGAAATTTGAATGAAACCTCATATCAACATGGGATTTTCTGTATCATCTGTCTTTTACACTGCAGATGTATGCTAAAGCAAAGAAAAGCCTATTTTTCAAATTAAAAATTGCCTAAAATTGAGAAAAAATAGAATTATTTTCTGTTTTCCTTTTGTCTCTAGGTCCGTGAGCTTTCAGGGGAGATAATAGAGGTGTGAGACCTGAAGGCTCATCAACACAGTATAGGTTATTTAGAGCCACCCGAGAGAGAGGGTAAGGATACATAGGAATCCGGGAACCGTGCTGTAAAGAAAGGCAGCCTGTTGTTTGTTTCAATATTGTCTTAACGGTTTATTTTCTTGTTGCTTTTGCTTGGTCATACGCACTTGTTCGTGGCTTTCTATAACAATACTGTTTAAACTTAGTATACTAATGTATATTTTTGTCTTCATACATATAACAACGCTGGGATCAATATATGTGGCTTTGAGAAGAATACCGCTTAAGTTGGTGCTATGGGCATGATAGGTGTTGCTTCATATATTACCTCTCATGAACAGACTCAATAAAACATAGTCTGCTACTTTATTCTCTTGGTTGTATTTGTTGCTTCCAAAGGATGTCCCTTATCAGTATGTACTGTAATGATGTAGTAATGACTGTATAAACAATGAATGTTACGGATGTGTAATGATACGCATGTATCGTAATTTGCCGACACGCTCTGTCATATTTATAATTTATTGTGGGGTATAATATGAAAACAGAACATGTGCAAAAACCTATCAGCAAAACATATCCGTTTAAATCTGTGGAATCAGTCAGGCCATACTACGGACTAGAAAAAAGTATATGAACCTTTTCATTGCTTCGCTGGATCTTTTTATCTGCACATGTGATATCGACAAACTTGCACATGGCCCTCACAAGCATGCACCATTTATGATTTACTCCATATATTCAGCCTATAAACTCGTTAGATGTGCGACGTCACGTATTTACTCGTTTAATAGATTTCCACTTGATACTTTTAACATGGTTAATTATGCCCCACTTCGAAGAAGGAGGGGGCATATTGCTTTGCATATGTCGGTCGGTCGGTATGTCGGTCGGTCGGTCGGTCCGTCCCGAAATAATGTCTTTGCGATAACTCAAGAACAGCTAGTACTACAAACTCAAAACTTGGCAGGAATGTTTGTGTCATGGTCTAGTTGTTCACTACCCTTTTGGGTAGATTTGCATAAGAAATGTGGTTGCCATGGAAACAAAACTTGTAAAAAAAATCACTAAAAATCGCTTGTCTTCGCGATAACTCAAGAACAGCTGGAGCTACAAACTGAACACTTGGTAGGAATGTTTGTGTTAAGGGGTAGTTGTGCACCTCCCCTTTTTGGTAGATTCACATAAGAAATGTGGTTGCCAAGGCAACAAAACTTGTAATAAAATCACTAAAAATTATGTCTCTTCGCGATAACTTAAATAACAGCTGGCACTTCAAACGTGAAACCTGGTAAGAATGTTTGTGTCATGGTGTAGTTGTGTACCTCCCATTTTGGGTAGATTCGCATAAGAAATGTGGTTGCCATGGTAACAAAACTTGTAAAAAATCACATAGAATTCTTGTGTTCGCGATAAGAACAGCTGGCACTAAAAACTCGAAACTTGGCAAGAATGTGTGTGTCATTGTGTAGTTGTGCATCTCACATTTTGGGTAGATTCGCATAAGAAATATGGTTGCCATGGTAACAAAACTTATAAAAAAAAAAACAGACTGCAAATTTCTTGTTATTTTGGGCAAATTCATATTCTTTAAAGGGTTTAACCCCTAACCACGCTATTAAACCAAACTATTAACAAATGTCAACAGGTCTACATTTTTTTAAATAAACAAGTATGTTGTGATGTTTCTATATTTAAACCTAAATAAAAATATTAATTCAAAATATTTTTTTTAATTACCTCCCTTTATTGAATGAATACAAGAATTAATTGATTCTAATTAAAAAAAATACATTTATGGTTTATTTTCACTCTTTAAACACAAACTATTGAATAATTTTGACATATGGAATACATTACTTGGATGAAGAATATGCAAATTAGGCATCCCATGTGAACGCTAAAGGTGAAATACCTACATATATATAAGGATAACTGCCAATGATACACTATATATATATTTGAAAACAGCTTACCAATTACACCAGCAAAGCATAACTTATCATGCAATGTTTTTCAAAGTAAGTCAGCATGTTTGTTACACAAGCAAAGAAGGTCGCTATATAGATGCTATCATGACTGAGGTGTTGATTAATGTAGACCGTGTGACAGTTCAAACCTGCATGCTACTGTGATGTATAGCCCTGATCTAATTACCAGACAAACTAGTTTATCTGTTAAAAATGATAATATCAAAGCACAACGGCAGCTTTCTAGTCACCATGGGTATTTGGAAATCAGGCACAGCGGCTCTGCTGTGCTTAAAGCACCTTGGGAAGACCCTGTCACATAAGAAATGATGTTGCCATGGTAACAAAATGTGCAAAAAATCACTAAAATTGCTTGTCTTCGCGATAACTCAAGAAACTTGGCAGGAATGTTTGTGTCATGGTCTTTGAAGGGGGGCATACATGTTTTACAAGCATCTCTTGTTATTTATAAAAGCTAATCTGAAAAAAATAAGCTGGTGTTTTAACTTGTTATTAACTGAAAATCCCTCGTATAAAATCCACAGCGTCGACATTAAAACACCTCTGACGTCATATGACAGGCCAAACTAACAATTAGGATATAGCTGGTGAAGCATCACTTCCACTAGTCATTCCTGTACACGGTTTTATTGACATCAGGCATATACAAACGTCTATATATAGTGCGTTTTGCTCTAGATAACTTAATTATTGAATTTTGTTTTATTTCTGGACGTAACTTGTTCCGACTTTCATAGACAGTGTTGCATTTACATACGAATAAAACAACAAGGCATGGAATTATGGTGGCTGCCATGCACTTAATTTAAGTTGACATAAATGATCGTGACTTTATGGTCATTTTATTGCGACTTGCCGTGACAATTTCTCTTTTAAGACGATATAATTTCACGAATATAAAAATAAAAAGCATGATAAAACATCTGAACAATTAATAAAAAGTCACAACGTGCCATTCGAATAACGACTTAAGATATCTAAAAATAGAATTGTGGTTATGGAGATAGTTTCTATCATTTACGTGCGTGATGCTATTCCCCGGTCAATTTCCCGGCTACGTCACGGTTAAAACTCGGTTGAAAATGGATGGCAAATGTGATGAGTGTGTTGATGCTACTGATGGTTTAATGATATATAAGTATATACTTTATGTATATACTGTATGTATTCATTATTTTATAATCACTAAACAAAATTGGGAAAAAAGGGAGTTAAGTGTTGACCGAATATTTGTCTTTTTTCTCAATCATTTGACTGGTTTCGGCAATTCCCGATTCGGATTTATTGTTTTGTTTCATAAAGTATGGTACTATTAACATATTAAGTAATAAAGAAGGAAATGAATTATCAAATGTACGCTTTATTGCTTCATTTCCAACACCCGTATTTCGTGTAAGAATGATATTGTAATATTAGCGTAAATGAGTCTGCATGCCCCTTCCATGGTAAAGTGCGAATTTTGACAACCTGTTAAAAAATCAAACCTGATTAGAATTACGGGAAACTAACTTTATCATGCAAATAAACATGTCTGCAGTTAAACATCAACAAGAAAATAGGGAGTAAAAACCTACGTCAGCCGCACGCGCCAAAACAGATCCGTTTACATACACAGAAGCTCGATTTTGGAGCTGGTAAGTTATTTTTTATTAAGATTTACAAACCATTTGGTAATTGACAATGCCACCGTACCACAAGGACTAGAAGGCTTTATTATTCACTGTCGTCTCCCTGTCCGATATTTGTATCTTTGTTTATTAAACCTTAAAGGGACACATGGCAATCTTGATTTTTTGAAAACTCGCGGCGTCCCTTTAGTTTTTCTAAATAGCATGCATTATTTCAATCATTAATAATAATTAAAAGAATAGTATAAGCCAATTTTTTTTTTATATTACTGACTTTTGATAAAACTGCACCAATAATATATTTCAACATTTGGTAAAATAACATAGAAAATTGAAAAATCTAAATTTTATTTAATGATATGCAAGCAGGTTTAAAGTCAAAATGTTCCCATGATAAATAAGTAGAGACGCTAATATTGACGCTTGATAAAAACTTCAAGATTGGCGTGTGTCCTTTTAAAGACATTTTCTATAGTTTTTTCTGCATAACAGATTTTCTTTAAACTAAGTAAGTCCGTTATATACATAGACAAAAAATGCTAAAATAATGGTAGGTCACCATAATTGTTAACATTTTAAAAAATAATTTGTAATGCCACCGTCATGTCAATCTGTCCAGAAGGTTGAACAAGTCCATGAAATAGCAAATAAGACATTTTGAAGTCTATCCATTTATTCATTGGTCACAATTCTGCTAAGATCTTATCAAAGTAAAGAACATTTAATTATAATAACATTTACAGGTCTCACTAAACAGTTATTTCCCTTGCCAGTCACGGTAGGTAGGAACTTTCTGGAGCTTAAAAAAAAAAATCTGTGTTATTCGGTTCTTGTTTATTCTTAAAATGTGCAAATATTTTCTCTTTTTTTGTTGAAGGTGACACGAATGGGACAAGTTCATGATTTCATACAGGTTAGGATATGCCTGAATGTTTCTGAGCCCAGATCTGATAATCTAATACTGGGTAGTGATACATTTGAAAATGTCAGTGAAATGGACAAATTCAAGAGGGTCGCTTCAAACTATTGATATTAAAAAAAAAGCAAATTGGTCAACCCCGTGTTTTTGCTGGATATTTCGCGCAAAAGACATCAAGTTTCGCAAAGAAAATATTTTTAAGAAAATTCATTAACTTCTACAGTGGTCCAGAGGGGTCCTACTACATATGCAAAGCTATGTAAAATTAACTGTGTTGTGAGACGTTTAACCAAACCCCATTCAGTTCAGCAGACGCTTACTTAAATAGCAGCTGATTGATGCAGATTTGTGTTTTCCGAAAAAACAGCCTTCAAAATGGAAACAAGTCAGTCTGAGGATTGTAAAATGGCATCAAGTGTGGATTTTAACATGTATTTAATGATTTTACAGTGTAAAATTGACTATGGTGTAAGACATTCGGACTGTATGCTGTACAACAAAAGCACCTTGGATGGAGTTATGCATACGAAGTGTGGTTACTATCAATATGGGAGACAATCCATTCAACTCGGAACAACACACACTCATTTGAACGTTTCCGCACACACGGCAACATATGTTTATGTCAAGAGTGTCTCGGGTTTGCTTCGGAACCTTCATGTGAGCTGCCTTGTAATAATAGTTTGTGTCCGAGATATGACCAGCTGAGCTTGGAACCACATCCAACAAACTGTGAGAGAAACAGATGTCTCCACACCACGCCGAATTTATACATGGGACTTGGACAGTATCTAGACTGCATGCTTGAGGTAATTATAAGTACTGTTGCTGTAATCAAGTAATGTATCACATTAGAATCATACCCCATCCACTTCAAATGTACAGCATTGAACTAATCGTAATTAAATCTATTTTTTTTCACTCGTCAAGAATATCGGTCGCATACAGCCTCACATAAAGTAACTTTACGTTAAGTAATTTAATTGTCACTTTGTCAAGAATATCGGTCGCATACAGCCTCACATAAAGTAACTTTACGTTAAGTAATTTATTTGTCACTTTGTCAAGAATGTCAGTTGCATACAGCCTCACGTAAAGTAACATAATATGTAAAAATAATTCATTCGTCACTTGTCAAGATTTTCAGTCGCAAACAGTCTGACTTTAAAAAAACTTGCGTTGCATAAAATAACTTGTTTGTCTAGAAACTCGGTCGCTTTCGACTTTATACAACCTTACGCGAAATAACATTACGTAAAATAATGTAAATTTGTCGATCGTCAAGAATGTCGGTCACATAGCACAGTCAGCACAGCATACAACCTTGTGTAAAATAACCATAAGTAAAGACAGATAAAAATATCGGACAGGGAAAGCAGCATTCAAGGACGACAGTCAACCACAAAACACAAAAACAAACACGATAACAGACGAACGAGAAGGCAAAAGTAAAGTAAACTCTTGAACTCTTTTTGAAAACTTTATTTAAGATAAAAGACGTTGATGAGAAATTTACATCGATTGGCCAGGAAATCATGCAATGTGTTCGACCAAGACAAATTGGACTTGGGGTTCAAATGCACAGGAAGCTCGGATCCAAATTTCTTATTGATTCTCTCTTTAAACTCGGCTTTTCTGCTTCATACTCCGAAGTACAGAAATATGAGCGAAATGCGGCGGTTCACCAATGTGTTGATATGGAAGGGATACACAACGGCGCATGTCTTCAATTTGTTGCAGATAATGTGGATCATAATATTCGAACTTTAGATGGCCTGAACCCTTTCACGGAATGGGTATTATTGCAACTGCTACACCACGCAATGTTAAATGCAAACCAGTCCCAAGAATAAGTCTCACAGCGAATGAAGTGACTGCTGTTGGCAAAATACAACTTTTCTATTTTATGCCTAAGAGCAATTGCAAGACAGCCTTAAAATTTAAAGAATTGCCTTCGTTCCAATCAGTAGATGAAACGATCAATGTTGATTTACTGTGGAAGACCTCTTGGTTACTTAATCCTCGAAGACCATCCTGGAATGTTTTTATGCAAATGATTCGGCATGGCCAGCATCCTGGTAAATCGTCAGTCAATTGTATGCCCATGATTGACATGAAGTCTAGTGATGAAAGCTGCTTACTTTCAACAACGACATTTATGTCTGATCAATCGCGAAAATACAACAGTACCCCAGTATTGACGTTTGACCAATCTTTATGGTGGAAGGCGGTCGAAATTCAGCAGCTTGTGGAACCTAAGAGTTTGCTGAAAGATACTGTGCTAAGGTTAGGGGGCTACATGTAGAAATGAGCTTTTTGGGAAGTATTGGTAATTTGATGGGAGGTTCAGGGCTACAAGAAATGCTGGAAGTCATATATGCAGATACAGCAGTAGGTCATATTCTAATCGGAAAGGCCATCTCACGAGCCATTAGAGGGCATATTCCGATAGATGCAGTTTTCAATGCGATGATGTTGTCCTAAATTTACTGTATCCCAGTTCCAACAGAATCATCTGGTGACATTATGGTTCCGGATGTTGAAGATAATTTACTTCCCTCTGACATGCAAGAGCCTTTTACGTCAAACAACCTCATAAACTGGATGAAACCGCAAGTATTAGAATGGAATAAATGCAAATCTGTATTTTCATGGAATAATACCAATAAATCCACGAATATATAACGGGAAAGAGTAGTGTTTTATGGGTTTTATCCATAATGCGGTATTCCTGATTGTTGTCAGTGCTGTTTGCATCAGAATTAAAGAAATATAAAAAGATCGGACAGGGAAAGTAGCATTCAAGGAGGACAGTCAACCACAAAACACAGAAACAAACACGCAAACAGACAAACAAGAAGGCAAAAGCAATAATAAATGCAAAGGACATCACAAACACAAAAGGGTTCAACTGGATTAAAGGGTTAAAGTTTAGTCTGTATGAAGCCTTGAAACCCGCAAATTACTTACATAATGAATTGAATTACGTTAGAAAACACATCAAATCCGGTTTCTATAACTCTTTATTTTTTTTAAACAATAATATTGCCCCTTTTATACTTCGAAAACCTGGTTAAGGTTTGTAAGCTCGGCTTAATTTTATATACATCTAAGCGTGGTTAAAGTTATTATGTAAACTTGCATCTCACAAACTACTTTGGGAAATGGATTGAAACTTCACGCATGCATTCTGCATCATAAGACAACACCACAGAGCCAGGTTCTATAACTTTTGCTTTTATTTTAACAAAATAATGGCCCCTTTAATACTTAGAACAACTTAGTTAAAGCTTTTAACCTTGGTAAAAGATTGTATATAAGCTTGGAACCCGCAATCTACATAATGGATTGAAACTTCACGATGCATTATTCATTATAAGACCACAACAAAGAGCCATACATCTTTGCTTTTATTTTAACAAAATTAAGACCCTTTTTACTTAATAAAAAAGAAGTTTTACTCAATAGTATAAATAGTATACAACAAGACATTGAACGCAGTCTTTAGTTGAAATATGACCGAAACTTAACGAAATACTAAAGATTGTGTGATATTATCGGTATACTATATAATTATCAAATATCTATACTTTTTAAAAAATATCTTTGCATCACAAATAAAAAAACTTTGTTTTGGTGCACATATTTACACTCAGAGTCGTTTTTTATTATTTAAATACCCATACCAGAAATTGTCAAGTTCTCCCTTTAATCTCTTATTTTACTACGGTTTTATTAGCTTGTTCATCTTCTGCAGCGATTGGTTCGTTAATTTCATTATTTATTTCATTAATAGTGTTATCATCTATAATTACATCATGTGTTGCATTTAGTCCATTTTCATTGTCGTGTTCATTCTCATTTAATGTTTTAAAAAAATTGTAAAAATCATTTGCTACCGATTGTTTATATTGCGTGTTTGAAAGCTTCCAATACAGTCTTGGTTTGCATGTTCCAGCGATCTAAGTTGGCCTACTCTAGCGTAATTATTACTATTGTAAGACCTGCGTAATGTATCTTTACAATTTTTACTAACAGTTTTTAATAAATTCTTAAAAAAGGGCGTTCTGTATTTATTATGAGCCCTTCATGTTTTATGGTATATTTTTCTATTTTCCTGACATGTTTTATCGTTTAAAACGTGTTTCTTTCGCATACATTTTATGAAATACCTAGCCAAAACTGTCTCTCGAACAGTTATCAAACAGCGTTCAAATATCCGTTACAATACTGTCTATATCATATTGACTAACACGTTGGTCATGAATGTAACTATCCAATCTGTTTTCAATTTCAGCAACTTTTAATATGTCTAATTTTCAATAAATATGTCTGATTTCATAGAGTCCCATAATTTAGTTTTATGAAGTTCGTTATTGTTTACGGACTTGTTTTCTCTCAAATCGTTATGTTTAGCTTTGATGACACTATTTAAAGGACAATGAACATCTGAGTATAAACTGCAAAAATCGTCAGTTTGAAGATCAATAACATTTTGAAACAGGTATGATTTGGATAAAAAATAATCAACTGTACTTGATTTTCTACATGTTAATTTAAACAATCTGAATCAATTCTACCATTTAAAATAAACAGGTTGTTGGTTCTACAAAACTCTGTCATTTGATTGCCATACATATTTACTGTGTTATCAATATACTTTCTATCTAATGGAATTTTATTTAACTCAAAATTCTAAAACATATCTGCATCTTCATTTTGTATGTTTTTCAAGTCATACATATCTGCTATAAAATCATCAAGTCATGCATAATCAGTCAGGTGTCCACATCTGGCATTAAAATCGACAAACAATAAAATATCTCAAAAGTTCATTTTGGATTTCAAAAAAAGGGTCATCATATGCATATCTGGAACTTACAGGTGGTATGTATATAATACCATATATACGATCCTCTTTCGTAATACTATTCTCTGTTCCGTAAATGACAATTGTATCAACTTGCAGTCATTGTTTGTGTCAATGAAAACATATGGGGCTAGATTTTCTTTTATTAATACAGCGATGCCACCGGAGAGATAACGAGAAAGTGTCGTCCTATTAAGTACATGTACAAAATAACCCGACACAAATATTTCTTCAGATATGTCTGTTTTAGTTTCTTGTAGCCCTATTATGTCATAATTATTTATTAATGAAATAAATTCAGGGCAACTAAGTCTAGCAAGTAGCCCACACAAATTGAGCGACAGAATCTTTATTTCGGTTTGTAAATGACAACTTGTACTGGGTTGACGAGCGTGATCAGCACGTGGGTAATTGTCACTATTGTTAAGGTATGAAACCACTAATTATTTTCCCCATAGACACCAATGTTAAAGTGTCACATATTAATGATTTGCTGCAAATTCAACTCAAGTATGGATAAAACAGTGTAATGTTCATATAGAAAACTAATTTCCCACTTGAAAAATCACCAGAAAAGGTGGGCTCACAAGACACGTATGAAAGTTCTTGTTTGTTTACTAAACAGCTGTTTTCATTGATTGACTATTTTCATTGCTCACAAAGTGTAAGCATAGAGTCGAAACTTCGAAAATGTTCATCAGTAATCCAGTAAAACCTATTAATACGCTTCTTATACATACAACAACAAAATGGAATACAAATGGGCAGTTTCCCCCTACTTATAATGCCCATTTCCATAAAAAAGGAGGGATTACTTTTTATTATAGGAACATTCGACTACACCTCGGAGGTTTACATGTAATTAGTGGTGGTAAACCTTAAGATCACAATAGTCGTCTCCATCAGACCGCTATTCGTTCTCGTCGCTAGCTATTGTATCATCTGTTGGTACACGTGTCTCGTCTGAGCTAATGCCGTTAACTGATACTAGTGTATTCAACGGTTCCTGTGTGGCGTCAAAGTCAATGAGTATAGCTTCACTATCAGATATGGCATTATCAACATTTAGTTCTTTAACATAAAACGTCACACAATATTTAAATCTTTCATGGAGACATTTAATTTATATCAATTTTGGTTTTTTACATTTTTCTTTTTTTTTCTTTTTCAATAGTGTGATGTTTTATCGGTGTAGATTATTTCCCGTTAACAAATTCAGAAATCTAAACCAGAAGTATTTCGTGGTGTTTGTTGTTGCTACATGATAAAATAAACAGTAAAGAGAGAGAGAGAGAGAGAAACGTTTTTTGCCAATTCTTAGTGGGGCGTAGGTCTTTATTTAGGGCATAAACGTAGGATGCCAAGTGGATCCGCCCTTGCCATTCCATCCCAACACCCCGCTCCAGCCTGCGGCTTGTTTCATTTTGCGCCCAAATCACGGCCTATCCACACTCTATTCCCTTTCCCTCCCGCCCACCCCCAACCACCCCAACCCCCGCCCCGACACACACAAAACAAAAAGTGAACAAACAAATTGGCCAACGTTTTTGTCAATTCTTAGTGCGGCGTAGGCCTGCCTATTTTAAGTGTAGGGGAATGGGTGTGTGAGGGAGGGGGGCATAAACGTACGCCCCACTAAAAAATTGCCAAAAAAACGTGTGTGTGGGAGGGGGGCGGTTTTATGGGGGTGGAAGGCGCGCGCCCACACACAAACACAAACATAGCAAAAAATAAATAAACATGCCCAAAGTTTGTGAATCTCTGAGTGGGGCATAGGCATTTCTAGCGGAAATGTACGCCCAACAAAAAAATGGCCTTTCTTTATATTTTTTCTTGCATGTTTTACGGGTGTGGATGCGTGCGGCGGCTCCTCACCCCACTAGATACGGAATTTTTTTAGGTGGTGGGTGGAAACCTACGCCCCACATTTATTTCGATGAAATACTTATGTTTTTCACACAACAATTCGAAAATTACGACATGTACCGATATGGGTACGAAACATCTGTGGTACGAATAATATTAAAGTCGATTTCGTTCATTTTTAATCCGTACGTTCAACACAAACCGCTAGGCGGCCGGTTCAACTTTACTTTACATTGTATGTGATCGGAAGAGAAGTTTAAATATGGAATTAAAACAGTTATTGGATTAATTTTATCACAGGTAGGTCACCTTCCAGTGACTTTTATGTTCATCTTTCATTATATATATATATACATTATTTGCAAAACATTTAATGGAAAACTACGAATTTAACGATTTTGGTTCCGACCTGAAATCAGGGCGGAATTTGCTAACGGGAGATCTGGATAAAGTGAAAATAAAAAAAATGAAAAAAAAACAGCATAAAAACGTTGAAAATTGACGGTTATAATCCCGACGTTCAATATTATTGAACTATATCAACATTCTGTTTTTCTAAATGTGATGTCTTAACACAGCAGAATACATGAATAATCAGCAATATTTATACCAATAATAAAGATAATCCTTGGCAAACACTTGTTAATCTATAGACACCTTGTCTGAAAAATATTGATTTTGATTTAATTAAACTTTTATTAATAGTTACATTCATTACATGCGCATTTGAAGAGTAAATAATTCGACTAACATGATATTGAATTGAAACCTTTTATCACATTCATCATGGTAACTATCAAAGGCCGTTCATAAATTCGAAAGTAGAAGAGGTTATATGTACCACAGACATATCTTTATCAAACCATACACTTATTTTCATCGAAGACTACATATTTTTATTTATTTTTTATTATTTTTTTTTATTTTATTTTTTTATACTTATCCTTATTCAATGAAGTTTGTTTTGTTTTAACCATATCGCCACCAAAAACGTATTTGCAGAAATCCTATTTTTTAGACATTCAATGAGCGATAACTCTGTCGTGCATGATTGAATTTGAGGAACCGAGCTCTCATGTATACGTATGTTGTGACCAACTTTCTCTGACATTTTCATTTTACAATTATTCCCCTTTGACACTCATAAAATTTAAATATTTCTACATAACTTCATTTTTTATCCCCCGCCGATTAAGCGGAGGGATATTGAATTGCCGTTGTCCGTCTGTCCTTCCGTACCTCCGGTCCCATAACATTGGTAATGCCGATTTCAATAATATTTTGCACAAATGTTCACCACATTAGTACGCAAACCAGTTTTCTTTCAGAATTTGATTTTGATCAATACATTTTGAGGGGCACCGTCCATCAGCACTTTTAGTGCTTTGATTATCAAAAGCAATAACTACGCAATAGTGTTCACTGTGAAACTTGGCCAAGGTCTTATTGATATAATCCTTAATGATAGTTAACAAAATTAGCCACACAGACTTTTATCGTTTTGGCTTGACAACCTTCATCAGAATTTAATTTTCTGATATAATCATGCAAATGCAAATTGATAAAAACTGTTTTAAGTGACAGTGTGAACAAGCTTATTTGCATCTTTTTTGCTTCGTTTTGGCATTATAAATAAAACCGATATAACGCTAATCTTTGTCGTTAGATATTCATGGATTTAATAAATTGTATGCATCTTCATCCATGAAAATACTTTTAAAGAGTTGCACTTATTCCATTCCAATACTTGCGATTTCATGTAGTTGCACTTGCGATTTCATTCTGCTCCGTAAACATCCCGGACACATACAGATCCCGGAAAATGCCGCATTCTACACTGAGTAGATCTACGAAACGTCGAATCCACAGGCGAAAAGGTAACCTTTGAACGTTCCAAAGTATGTGTTTATACCATTCAAGATTTTTTATACGAGTTCTCTAGGAATTCAAGTTGTAAAGCATGCTTATCGTAACTATTTGATTCACATGATTCACAGTCTGTTAATCACAGACAAATACAAAATCCATATAAGGATGAGCTGCCTTTGGCAGCTGAATAAATGGTGACAGATAAGAGCATAGATGACCTTATATAATATGTGTTCACCTAAACTGAATACATAGAGACGCATTTCAATTAACAACTTGAAGGTGATACACACTTACACAATTAATAATAATTACCAGACCAAAGGGACGGCAATCCAAGTATTTTAACAGCTATTTAATAATTCACCGTGAATCTCTAATGAGAAGAAATGGTCCTATAGAAATCACAGCACCCACATGCAATAGCACCGTAGATCCGCACTGTTTAACAAACAAAGAGTAAATTAACTATACAATGAAAAGGACGATACACAACACAAATAGGGGAGAAGACAGGGTTACCCTTGACTTGGAACGGTGAACAACATATTGAGATTCTTTCAGTGTCTACTCAAGAAGAAATACTTTTCAAAATGCTCATTCTTATTTTTGATTTATTCATCGTTTAAATGTTTATGACCAGTTCTTACGTTGATGCATTGCAAACGAGATTTATTTGTGTATCATGAGACATGAATCATTTTAATTAAACACCAGCTCAATCAAACTAATATCATTTAGTTTAATTCGCTTTTTATAAACTCCAGAGAATTATTATTACAAATTAAACTCAATAAAACTGTACAAACACACACAATCAATTCGTGAAAAACACAGTTGTGTCGTATTTTAACATGTACATTTACAAGACCATTCACAGTCTCAAATGATGAAGGTGCATACAAAAATAACAGATACTATTAACTCAAATTCTAAGTTTTATTGAAGTTATAAATAATCTATAAAACACTACTTTTATGGTAGGTTCTACGTGTATGGAATCAATACCTGATTTCTGTGGTGAAGAATTTACAAACTTCATAAGGGGTCATGATCACTTTTGTACTCTTAGCAAATTTGATATCTTTTTTTTTTCAAAAGAGGCTATGACCCGGCTATGACCCGGTTATGACCCTGCTATGACCCGGCTATTACCCGGTTATGACCCGGCTATGACATGGTTATGACCCGGTTATGACCCGGTTATGACCCTATCATTTACAACCACATTTACAGTTCGCCACTATGCTTCAGCCTTGATTTTGCGATGTGCGACATATTGTGGACCCTATGATGACGTCTACATGAAGGTAACGTTTTATATTTGTTTTACATATTTTGTTGTGCCCTTAATGGTTGATTCGCTTGTTGCTTTGGCTTCCGCCAATCCACTGAGCCCTCACTTTGTGGCTTTCTATGTTTTTTGTTGTGATCGTATTTATGTTTAACTCTGGTTTCTGCCAAGTCATTGAGTACCTTCTCTGTGGCTTTCTATGCTATTTTTTTTTTGTATTTATATATACACGAGCATCTAGGTTATGTTAAACATTTCTTTTACCATTTTTTATTTTGCTCAAACTGTCATGGCCTCGTTGGCAAGTAGAGCGATACAGACCCTCATATATGTCTTTTGTTTTCAAAAGCAGAACTGAAAGGTAATTACAAAGTAGTACAACGTTTACATGTGTATGAATGTTTCTTCGGCGTAAAAATCGATCTTGTATTACGGGACTTACGCCCCCAACCACCCACATTTTTTTTGTCAAATGTTACGCTAAAATGTGTGTGTCTATATTCTCTCACAATTTTTAACCGATTGTTTCGAAACTTTACAGGATGTTTACTTATGATGTCAAGATGTGCAGCGTCAAAATCGACGTTGTATTACGGAGTTTTGGCCTTTTTTGTTCAAATTTTGCGTTTTTCGCTGATTGTTTCAGTGGGGGCATCCGTATCCCATGGACACATTTAGTTGTTTAATTTGCGGTGGTATATGGTTCTGTTAACAATCGTAAAGGTGATTTAATGCCTCCGCTGTCGCGCAGTAATTATGCACAATTTCAGTGAGTTGAAGAACCAAATTGAAATAATTCATTATAGTTAACTCTTTAATATCCGTTTTCTGATGGCCACCGCTGCTCTCAACTAAATTCCATTTTGTTTATTTCGCTCTTCGGGGCATAGCATTTTGCTAGATACTGGGACCATACGCCGCTGGACATGGAATAATGAAGAAAATATAGCATGTCCACCGCCATATGCATGCCATCTTCGGGATGGCTAAAATTCTGTTGAAATTCACTATTGATTTTATGAATAACTTTGAAGTTTAAGTCTGAATATCTGTCTTGTTGGTCGACGGACATTTTCGGGATTTAAACTGTATACTGTTTAATGCACATCTTGCCATCATAGGTAATCATCTTGTAAAGTTTCAAAACAATCGGTTGTAAACTGTGGGAAGATATAGACACACTGTTCGGGACGGACGGACGGACACTCGGACGGACGGACATGGCTAAAGCTATACGCCCCTCACCATTAGGTGGTGGGGGCATAACTACAACAATCAACATGGTTTCGACAGTATATAAATACTGCATACTGGGTAAAGACTTGCGATTTCCTTCGTTAATATTGATCCAAAAAATAAACGACGTTTTGATATATGATGTGGCCGATTCACGTGTGTTATACACATGTGCACCTAAATCGTTCCAGTAAATAAATTAATTGTAAAATGGGTTATTCAAGTATTGTTCCATGATATTTGAAATTGAAACTGATAAGGCTCATTATAGTTACAAACCCATTCAAAGAGGTAGAATTATGTTATTGTTGATTTTAGAGCTCGTTTTAGAGGTTCATTGTCAATAGGAATTGAATAAGGACGATACCACCGAATTCCAAGACAAGATAGAATATGTAACAATGTCATGCTTAGTGTGTAGAAACCGAAAACAGAAAATGACACAGTGCCTCTCGAATTGAATTATTGAATACATTCAATGAACTCATTCAATAAAGCTACCGAGACAGAAAACATTAAAGCTCTTTTAACAAATGAAACAATTGTATTACAATCGGGGCAATGTATTATAAATGCCTTAAAAGGTGTATAAAATAAATTTGTACAATATTTACTGTTTATTTTAAATATTTATTTGCACCATATCAATGTCTGTCTACTTAATCGGCTGTTATATGCAAACTATATCATTAGCTACTCTCCCGTCAGTTTTGAATCCTAGAAAACTGTAAGCAGTTATATATTTGATGATGTCAATTGATCTGTCGTTTTTGTATTTTTTATGTTAACTTTTGTTTTACCTATTAATTTAGTTGTAAAGTTAATAATGCATTTGATATTGCTACAGTGCCTAATAACAGTAGATATAACATTCGAACAGGAAAAACATTCAAGGTGACAGTCAACTACAATCACACAGAGAAACAAAGAACAACGTTAAAGATGAATAAAAGGCAAGATATGACATCACAAACACAAAAGGTTTGACAATAGGGCTACCGCAAAACAAATCCACCAGAGTTTGTTTGATGGAAAAATGTTTAACGGTTGCGCACTTTTTATTGTTCTTAATTTCGCAAAAAATCGACTCGATTTAGTGCATGGTCAATCGCACGTAAATCGCAATAATTTCAAAACAAAGTTATTCGACATTGCGAAACAAGTCAAAATGTTCTTTTATTAAGTTGAATCGACCAGTTTAATAAAAAAGCATGACACAAACATATTCCATTTAGGTTTAATTACACTAAATCAGCCGGATGTGCTCGTCTGGTGCATTCGAAATTAGTTCCGTACTTAAGAGTGCTAATCTTTTTTTTCTTTAAAAAAAACTTTTTAGAGCACTTTCCTGTTATATTTTAGCTGTAACTGTATTCTGGACATCATGTTGATATTTAAAAATGCAGCTCATCATGTTTTTGACAGTTTTTTATATAAATTTTAAAAGTGAAAGTAGACAGGGTATGACATTGCAAGGGATAACAAGTAAGTTTCCGAGAATTCTAGCCATGTATGAGTTTTTAACTGGTTGTGAACATTCTCACTTTACTATGGAAGGGTCATGGAGACTCATTTACGCTATATAACCTAAAACCCCAAAACGATCATTTAAATATAATATACATAAAACGTGTCCATGTGACACGGATGCCCCCACTGAAAACAGTCAGTGTAAAACGTAAATATTGTCAAAAAAGGGGCAATAATGTAATACTGTGTTGCTTTTGACGCCGAAACGATATGCACATCTTGAATTAAATTGAATTGGGTTTTAAGGCGCAACAACACATGAAAGGTTATATGGCACCTAACAGGCATGAACATGCCAGGCTCATCCTCCATGTACATCGAGATAAAATATGGAAAATGGGCCTAGAACCTTCTCACCCTGAACTGCAGAGTTGCTGCAAATTCTATCGTAGAAACTCCATTTATTACGCTGGAGCCACGTTTATTGTTTTTCTGCCACTGCTCTTTTGATGTGAGCGAGATGGCACCTGAAACAATGCAGGCATCATGATGAAGACCTTTAATGAACATGAACAAAAAATGATAAAATGAACATGAATTTGGGGGGATTCTACCCCTCTGCCTACCCCTCCAAAGGGATCTGCAGTGGCCCTATTCTTTGCCCGGTGACCAAACGGGGCCCCCGGGAACCGCACATCTTGACATCCTAGATAAGCATCCTATAAATTTTCGAAGCAATCGGTTTAAAAGTGTGGGAGGAGACACACAATTTATTTTCATGAAAATTGACAAAAAAGGAGACATAACTCCAGTAATACTGGGTTGATTTTGACGTCGAAACGAAATACACATCTTGACATCATAGGTAAGCATCCTGTAAAGTTTCTAAGTATTTGTTGAAAAGTGTGGGAGGAGATAGACACACAAACGTTTCTGTACGGACGGACGGACGGACGGAATGACGGAAGGAAGGACGGACGGACATGGCTAACGCTATATGCCCCATCACCCCTCACAATTCGGTGGTGGGGGCATAAAAAAGCCTAGAAAGCCTAGAAAGGAAGTACTCAATAACTTGGCTGAAGCCAGAGCAACAAGTAAACAACCCGTTAAGGGCACGACAAGACAAAATTAAAGACAAATATTAAACGCTACCGTCCTATAAGGATGTATGTACAATTCATCATAGGTTCCACAATATGTCCGGTCATCATTTTTTGTTTACTTAATACTGCCTATATCATACTGATTTCTTTGTAAATGTTTATTTTGTAACAATGTTATTTGTCACTTTAAGAAAATAAAATAAATAAAACTAATCTTACTGCAATGGAAGGCATTGAGGAGTCCTGACACGAAAGTAGTGAACCTATCCCCTCTCAAGGCAAACACTCGCTATTTGAGAAGACAATACAAAGCGTAAGGCCCGAAAGCAGTACTAATGGATGTCTCAGTTCTAAGGTTATTAGATGTTTTGAGAAAGTATTCTATATAAGTAAAAGTAGATACTAAAACTCGACAGCTAGCCTTACATCTTGTTTAAAAAAAGGTCAAGCTGCCGACGTTATCACGTTATCACTTTTCTACTCCATTCATGTGCCTTTTTGCATGTGATCTATTCCGAACGGACAACATTTGTTATAAAAGTAGGTATAACGAGGGTAGGTATAACGAGGGCTGGTATAATGAGGGTAGGTATAACGAGGGTAGGTATAACGAGGGTTGGTATAACGAGGGTTGGTATAACGAGGGTTGGTATAATGAGGGTTGGTATAACGAGGGTTGGTATAACGAGGGTTTTTATAATGAGGGTTGGTATAACGAGGGTTGGTATAATGAGGGTTGGTATAACGAGGGCTGGTATAACGAGGGTTAGTATAACGAGGGTTGGTATAATGAGGGTTGGTATAACGAGTGTTGGTATAACGAGGGTTGGTATAATGAGGGTTGGTATAACGAGGAAACGTAGCTTTCACAGAACACAGTCGTGCAAAAACACGCAATAAAGCAATCACAAATTACAATGTTAATACGATGTGTCATCAACAGAGTTTATAAGCTGAAGTTGCAGATAGAAAACTAAATACAAATTAGAAACGAACAGCGAATACTGCAATTTAAGAGATCAGCTCTGCAGATATTCCTGGCTGTTGCTGTGAGCTTTCTATTTTCAGCGTATTCAAATAAGGTATCTTCATCGCGTTTTATCTGAATGAACGGAAGTTCCATGCGAGTTAGCTCACCGTTATTGTTCTCATTATTTTACGTGGCATCGAGAAAAACAATCGCAGTGATAGAGACGCTATTAATACAGTACACTATTAATATAGTATATTTTGGTGGTCATAAAGACTTTGCTTTCAAATTCAACACAATATGTTTGATAGAAAGTTTTGCACTATTACACATTGTTTCAAATGACATGTCTTTTACTCGCATACATGCTTTCGTCTTTGCAACACTGAACATAATGAATTGTGGTCTGTCAGTCCTATGCAACTCTCAGGTCACTGAATGCTTGAGCGTTTCCTATATGCCAAGTAAGTGATTTAAGAACTCTTCTGCGACAAGGACTATCACAACCTTATTATTACGGTGACGTGATTTACAAAGTAAGATCATTGGTCATAATCATTTTCATATATCTGTATTACACTTGTTAAAATGTTTCTCAAAAGAGGTTAACGAAATTCAAGGAATATGCAAAACAATTACACAGCAACATTAAAGTATAATTAAGATTGGACAGAACAAAAATAGTACCATCTACAAATGGTAACATCTATATGTTGAATGGAAGTCGGACCACCCAAACCACTTTAAAAAGGTCTGAAAAGAATGTATTCTGAATAAAAACTATTATGAAATACAAGGACTAGCACACGCTGATTACTATGGTGACCTGCAAGGACTATCACACGCTGATTACTATGGTGACCTGCAAGGACTATCACACGCTGATTACTATGGTGACCTGCAAGGACTATCACACGGTGATTACTGTGGTGACCTGCAAGGACTATCACACGCTGATTACTATGGTGACGTGATTTACAAACTTTGTAAGATCCTTGGTCATAATCACTTTCATACAACCTGTATTAAACTTGTCAAAAGATGTTACAGAAATTCCAGGAATAGGCATACCAGGCAGTTATACAGCGTACAGCCTAGGAAACCGTCTGAAACCAATATGTTTGAAATATTACAAAATACACAGAACAGAACTTGCATGGCAACTCCGAAAACACGGATACACTATTACCCTACTGTTATCTAAAAAAAAACGGGACAAGTGTAAATAAAGAAATCCCGCTGACCTTTTTTCTCAATTCCCAATTGTGACGTCACAGATTGACGACTAATATCAAACTTATCTCAGTGTTCTTTAACAAACTCATTTCGTTCATTTAATTCATTTTTAAAAATCATTAATTACCTCTTAATATCATCCATTATATAATAGTTAAAACATAATAATGTATATCCAAACTTTGATAAAAGTGTTCTATTTATTGATTAATTCGTTATTGATGTCCTCTTCTAATGAACTGAAAAATACATATTTAGAGATTGTCACAAAATGTCACGGGTAGAGCGTATTGGTCGTACATAGCTCTTGTAAGTTGTTAGTTACACCCTAATATATTGTTGAGTTGAAACAAATTCACAATATCCATGATATATTCATGTAACACGTAAAAGCGTGCACATTTTAAGTGGCCGCCAGAGAGGCCGTGTAATAAGTTTAGTTTTGTGCTAATGCATGTAAACGTATAGGTCTATCTTCCTTAAACGGAACAATTGTGTTAGGGGCCTCTCGTGTAGATTTTAATA
Organism: Cyrtodaria siliqua; assembly: GCA_037043455.1. Taxonomy (NCBI): domain Eukaryota; kingdom Metazoa; phylum Mollusca; class Bivalvia; order Adapedonta; family Hiatellidae; genus Cyrtodaria; species Cyrtodaria siliqua. The sequence goes on along the minus strand of JAWPHD010001445.1, from coordinate 205,812 downwards.
CTGCGAATTTAGCCACGTATGTCAGGGACTGAACGGGGAAAATAATGGTAGGGCCTAACGTTTGCTATAAAACCCATTGTCTCCTAGTTCTGGCCGGGATTGCTTGATAGTTGTTTTGTTTGGAACAGAAGTTGGACGGCGAAATTCACAGGCAATATGTGGTCAGTATTTATTTTATTAAACTTTTATCGTACATTTGTATTCAGTGGGCGGCGCCATCTTGTTTGGCGGTTACGACATCCGGTTAGCTTTAATGTTTCTCAAACATTATCTTTAGACTAGCATATGATTTTGAAGTTACTTTATTAGATGTAACCATTGTAAGTGATCATTAATTGTAAAACAATATTAATTTGATAACAGTGGATAATAGGTGCATTAGTCAACGTTGGCGTATAACTCAGTGATTGTAATACACGATTGTTAACATTAGTTAACAATGAGATGAGTGACTAGAATAAATGTTCGACGCGTATGCATAGCGTTGTATAATGTGGTCATTAGTTGACATACATGTGTGCATGCATAACTCAGTGAGTGTAATATACGAGCGATTTGATAATGTTTTATATTACATGTATTAGGGGCATTGATTAACAGCGACGTACATGGCGTATACATGGCATTGTAGAATATGTATACATTGCTACTCATCATTAGTACAGCTTACATATATTTATTGAATAATGATTTGTTTGGGTAATGATAATCATGCAAGATTGTTATGTGTGTCAACCGACATCTAAAACGTATGTATAATTACAGCCTAAGCCATCCAGGGTTGGATATAAGCCATCCGGGGTGGATATCAGCCTTCCGGAGTGGAGCTAAGCGTCCACGTATAACGTAAAGAGCGGTGGAGACGGTCCCCGTACCTGCGCAGCATGGCCAGGTTCTAGTAGCGACAACCCCCGGGACCCAATGTGGGCCCGTTATCAGTCCTCACTGGAGGAACATCATCCACAACCTCAGTGGAGTTTAATCATCTTACATATCGCGTCATCAACCCTTATAGAAGGCATTTGATGACAATCACCCATTGGATTCGCGCATCATCATCTTCATGAGCTCTCGCGCATCACAGTTATCGCGCTAGATCATAGATCAACATTGTTATAACTTTAACAACACTTTAGTGTCGTATATAATCAGCCGACACATTCAGTATGTGTTACAATACTAAGAACGTCTTAAACGTTCATGAGAACATTCTTTTCATAGTTCATCTGTGTATTCGCTTGTTTTTTTTAGATAATTGTATATATATTTAACATATTTTAAAAGTTGCATTAAACTTATGTAAATGCATTCACCGTCATTGATTCTTTCCTGAGTTAGCCCCAACCACTAGGGTGGTGACAGAGATGGATTCTTTATTGGTTTCTGCTTCTGATAAATGTGATCTGATTACAGATTTATTCGTTAATGGTTTCCACTTACGATTTTAAAACAAATCAAGATCATCTAGTTACATATTAATAAACAATAATGAAATGTGAATTTTATTAATATCTTCGCTTTTATGTCGATATAATTTAAATAATATTTGACCCCAAGGAGAATAAAGTTCGTCATAGCGGTATATTTATTTGTTTATGTTAAATATGCATATTTTATTAAGGACATAAAAACTGAACTACTTTTAGGCACCGTTGTGTCTATCAATTTTGCATAATAGTTATTTTCTCTAAGAAATCCTAACCATTTTAATAAACGCAACCTCCGTGATAACACTGCAAGAAATAAGGGATTTAATCAAAACTGAAATTTGCTGAAATGTGATTAAATTCCATGTGTGGGATTTAATTGGAATTTTATTACACTTAAAGGTGAAATAAAAGTTGCAACTTGTATTTGGAATTTAAGTGCATGTAATCGTAATTAAATGTAACGATATTTCATACAAAAAATAACTCCTAAGAAGATATCAAACTTACAATTTAATGATATTTATTAATTCAAATTAAATGTAATGACACATCACACTGCACATATAAATGTAGAATGACACATCACATTGCACATATAAATGCAGTCATATCTCATATTTAAATATGGTATTTTATATTGCCAGCATTTTATGGCATTTAATTGCAATTAAATGTTAACGATATATTTCCTATATAGTGCGTAACACCAAAATATCATGCTTATAATTCAAATTAAATGTAATGACACATCATGTTGCACATTTATTGAATACTTATAGTGATATCTCATGTTGAATTTAATGGTATTTAATTGCTATTAAATAAACATGAACATGTGCAATCTCTCTCTCTCTCTCTCTCTCATATATGTCACTTCCAACATATCAAGCCATACGTTGGAAAGAAATCGCATTTTAATTCTGGACGATAGTGTTTTAGAATAATTATTTGAAATGATGATGAATATATACACTTCAGTATAGGGTCCAACTGGACGTTAGTAAATAAAAGAAAAAGGCAATGTATATTTCAATGTAATGGCTAGTGTTTACGGACGTAATCTAGAACTTGAAAAGCATCAAGTTATTCGGACATACACATAATGTAGCATATTATAAAGTATGGACTGTAAATGATTACAACATCAGCTTACAGAACAGTATGTGATTTAGAATATGACAGAAAGGGGATCCCTGAAAAGATTGCCCTTGCAATATACTAATAGTTTAATATCTATATATCGTTTTATACATGATTTAAATGGAACAAACATGAATATGTGCAAGTATTATACAAATGTATAATTGGAAATAAAGCAGTGTAGGGTATATGCTGAATCTGACTTTTCGTGTGAGCTGAGCTACAGTATTATATATATATAATATATATATAAATTTCATATAAAATGTGTGTTACTACACCGCATTTAACCTCAACCAAAATTAAATTTCTTAAAGACTTGGAGTTTAAATGAAATTTAAGCAGACACCAGTCTTTCCTGCATCACATTTATCCACAATAACATTTTATCAAATTTCATGTAAAAGTGGAGTTTAAGTGAAATTTAATCAGATACCAGTGTTTCTTACACTACATTTATATGCAATAACATTTCATTAAATTTCACGTTAAAGTGGGGCTAACATGAAATTTAAGAAGACACCAATATTTCCTACACCACATTTATCCGCAATAAAATTTCATTAAATTTCATGTAAAAGTGAAGTTTACGTGAAAGTTTAGCGGACAACAGTGTTTCCTACATCACATTTAGCCTCAACAAAATTCCATTAAATTTCATGTAAACGTGGGGTTTACGTGAAATTTAAGCAGACATCAATGTTTCCTACACCACATTTATCCGCAATAAAATGTCATTAAATTTCATGTAAAAGTGAAGTTTAAGAGAAAGTTTAGCGGACAACAGTGTTTCCTACATCACATTTAACTTCAACAAAATTCCATTAAATTTCATATTAAAGTGTAGTTTAAATCAAACTTAAACTACAACAAAATTCAGGTATTTTTTGAAAAATTAAATGCCATTTACAGTTGAATTAAATCTGAAATTTAAGGGGGAATTAAAGTTGCTGATACCTCATTATACTAGGAATGTAAGTGTAGTTTAATTGATATTGAAGTTGTGATTAAATCCCTTATTTCATGTTGTGTAAACTGCAATTTTGATATGAAGTTCAGACAGTTGCTAATACAAGCAACAATTATTTTCTGTGATATCGCAGAAGTGTCTGTTCATGTTATGTTCCAGCATTATTTATCAGTATTGCAGCACATGTTATGGTTGATGCTTGCATCTTTTACCATTCCGCATTCTCACGTTCTCTCTTAAGACTGTTTAAGCAAGGTTAATTAGTAGAACTGATGAAGTGTTTTCCAGAGTTTTTTAAATGGTGTTATACGTCAATGTTAGCACATTGTAGGCCATATATTACGGTCGATTTATTTGTGGTACAGGTAAACCATCCCATTTTCCTGGGTAGAACAAGTACTTTATACCTCCCGCCATCCGTAGGAATCGACACTTTCTCACTGGACAAGTCTTGCTCCCAGTAGGTCCTACCCAGGGACAAATGGGTAACAATCGACCGTCATATATGGCCTAACATATGCTAAAAATGACTTAAAACACCATTCAAACAAATACATTGGATCGCATAAATACGCGATTTCGCCATAAGCTGGTGAACATGAAGTTACAAATAAATACACGCCTGCAAAAAAGAAAACGATTCAAACACAGGGTATGTAGCTTTAAGAAGGTTTAAGCGACATCGCGAAAACATGAGAATACAAGAGAAGCAAAAGACACCAGAATACGGGAATGCGTGAACGCGTAAACACGAGAACAAGAGGATGCGAGAACACGTAATGCGATAATGCAATAATGCGAGATGGCACCAGACAGCAAACATATCTTACTGATAAATATTAGATAATCATAGAAATAAATGTATGAAATTGCATAAAATGTATTTAGTTCTTCATTTATTGAATAAGCCATTACAATGGCCATTAATCACTTAACTGCTTCATCACAATTGTCATACTCTAAACAATACTAAATAAATTGGCTGAAAGCTTCATCATCTCGTCCCATTATTGTTATCTGACCGGAAATGGAAAAACAAATTCGAAGACATAAAGAGTTAAATGCATGTTATATTGATAACAACAATATAATCCGGTTACTATAGTGATTCACTTTTGGTTACCTTAGTGATTTACTTCTGGTTACCATAGTGATTCACTTCTGGTTACCATAGTGATTCACTACTAGTAACTATAGATTCACTCCTGGTTAATATAGTGATGCACTCCGGGTTACTATAATATTAAATAAATAAATAATAATAAGAATTAAATAATAATAATAATAATAATAATAATAATAATAATAATTAAATAATAATAATAGTAACAATAATAATAATAAAACATATTTGCTTACAGCAAGTATGACATATGCCACTCAAACAAAAATATATTTACAGTATGTAAACACTTTCGTTGAAACAATGTTATATATGGCGTAAAACATGAAAAGATTAATAAAATGAGCTTTTAAAGCTGATTAATAGTTGTCGGTTGTTATCCGCATATAAGCTAATCCACTACGAGGCAATATTATATTTTGGTAAATATATGATTTTAATAAAGCATATCCATCCCATGGTTAAACAACAAGCTAGTCCACCATCAATCAAAATATGTTTTAAGCATATAGATTCCATAGGAAAAAACGAAATTTAATAGCCCCTAAACAGTTTAGAACCCGAGTTACTCGGCAGCAACGTTACATACTTTCTAGAGATACAATTGCTTCTCCCTGGGATCATATGACTCTGTTAAATGGACTATATTATCCATGAGTGTGGGTATATGAACATATATAGAGTTGTGTTGAGTATCGATCCTGCCCTCTCGCCGATTGTTTACATTTTTAGTTAGTTTACTGTTCCTTTGGGACCAGCGAGCCCAATATAGGTGGCTTTGAAGTAGAATCACCTTTATTAGTATTTATTAAGATAATACCGGCGCTTGTAAAATATTTGCTACCGATGTGATCCGAGGCCTGCATGGCAAAGACGTTTAACTTTATCGCCTCTCACCGCTGCGGGTTTGAATCCTACTGGTAGCTCGACTTTTGAAAAAGCGTCGATTTTTCCTGATGCGGGAGGTAGACAGTACTGGTTCTACCCAAAAAGAAGTGGGTGGTCTGCCTCCACCACTGAACATATACTGTCATATATAGTCTAAAATGTGCTAAAAAATACGTAACACACTATTAAACCAACCAATTCCGATACCATCCCTTCATTGAAACAGCTCTCAGAAAATGTATAGGTTTCTCACAATAATAAGCGGCACGACGCAAGACATGAAAACTACGATGCTTCTGAGCCTAATAACACCATCATATTGTACGTTTATGGCAAAACCGACGCCGGCATACTTTATTTTAGTATAAAAAACTGTTTAATTTAACCCTTAAAGTATGCTTAAATGTAAATAATCTCCGGACAAAGCTGAAGCTTTCGATATCTTATTTTAAAGGCATTTCGCAGTGACAAAGTTAACGTCCACAAACATGGAATTCAGCGGATAGCATGTTATATAACTCGTATTGCAAACAGAGGTGATGCACGTTCTAAAGAAGGCAATTTTGGGATTTGATGTGATAAGGGATGTGTGCATGTCCCTCATATAATGTATGCATACGTCCACCACTATCAATAGTTGATAACGTTTCGCTTGTTTACACCCACATGAAACATAATCTTCAAAGTTACAAAAAAAACATTTTTTACCTATGATCAATAGCCGTGAACATGCACAGTGTATATTTTAAAAAGAGCTTCTCGTTTCATACTCCTTCTCGTTTCATACTCCTTCTCGTTTCATACTCCTTCTCGTTTCATACTCCTTCTCGTTTCATACTCCTTCTTCTACTCATAAGGAATGTGACTATAACAATTCCAAATATTGCTATGCTACGACTGGTCATGTCATCACTGGTAATATTGATATTATAGACAAACGTATTCGGCATTTGTTTTCTAAAAATCCGAATTAAAGATTGCCGTCAATGATTGATGTTGATGCGTGTCTTGCTCAAATCGCACAATTCATTGAGGATTTAGTAGATGTTGTAGAAAAACATGTTGTAGAAAAAACCCGATAATTCTTAAAAACTCATAAATGTCTTAAAGTTAACACCTATTTACCTCCTCCGAGACCTAAATTTTATTTTAATTTGAAATTCCAAGAATTTCATAACAAATATGTTTTTAGTTGCTGCTGATAAAGCAGCTAGATAATAATGCAATTATTGTTTTGCATTACGTCAATGGTTTATCTCCGAACTCGGTAGCACTTATTCGTATACTCCAGTTCAATGTTTGTACGCATACCACTCGGTGCACCACTTTCAGTGCTGGGATAGACGAAAAGCAAATAAACGTATAACTATTTACTGGATTTTAAATTACATAAAAAGCCTTATAAAGACCGCTTTATTTCTAATGCTAGTGCCTGCACTAATACAATCATCTCCACACGTTTACCTTCTTGAATACTGCCTTAAAAATCGCCTTAAACAATATTTTGCTGACGCTTTTGAAAACTCATTATTATCTTATTTCGGTCAATTAAAAATTCAAGAGATGTTCTTAATAAAATTTGCAATAAACGTCAAGTCCAATCTCATTATCTCATACCCTTTATCACGCTAAGATACTCTATGCTACTAAGGATATGACAACACTGCATTTGAGGTCTTACGATCAGCCAACCAGATTTCAGCCTACAAAATAGCTCGGTATAGACTGCATCACTGCGCAATGTCGCGTTTCAGTAAAACACTGTGGAGCAGTCCACCCTCGATATTGAAAGAGACAACGTCCTTAACTTTTAGCTTATAAAACAAAATAATTGCGTTGACAAACATAACACACCAACCATTATTGAATATTTACCGAAAAAAAGAGAAAAAAGATTGTTTGACGGAATTCAATAGCGGTACAAAATAATATACCGATTCGTGGGATTGAACCCAAACTAAAATTAAACTCGTGGGTCAACAGTCGGCTTCGCTATAAACTGAGCTAAGCGGGCCAGATGTACAATGACTTATTGTTTAGAATATGTAATGTCGTAATAATTTCGGTGGAATATATATTTTCAAAACATCTGCCAGCACCCATGATGTTCTTCGTATTATTGATGTAAAACATGCCATTTAGTGCATTTCTTTGAATTTATCGTGCACTCCACATCAGTAACACAGGAAGATATATATCTATGTATTTTTGGATATAGATCTATGTGTTTTATGTGGATTTCTGAAGTTCATATGAAACACGCGATTTTAATGGTTGAATTTAGTTGATCTTCTCATGAATATTGATTAGATATCTAGAAAGCTCGATCAGACGTGACCTCCAATTCAGTGTTGTCAGATTCTATATAGCGGAGAGTATCAAAGCTTTATTAGGATATGATGTTAATGAGATTGCGTCAATTATCATCTATAAGTGCTTATGATGTTTGCACACTACATACAACATGAACATTATCACACAACTTTATCAAAGACAAGCTTATTGCTTTCATTAAAAAAAAAAACATTCGCTAGAGAAAGAAGAGCATGTTTGGAAGTTTGTGAAGCACTTATTTTGCTATTAGATAATGTTTTCGTCAGACAGGGAACTACCGTTTATGACAAATTGTTGGTATCCCTATGTGTACGAACTGTGCGCCTCTTGTCACAGATTTGTTTTTATATTGCTATGAAAAAATGAGATATAGGGTCCTATAGAAACCACAGCGTCCGAACGCAATGGCATCGTAGGTCCGCACTGTACTGCAAACAAGGACTTGATAATACAATGAAAGAGACAAAAAACAACAGAAAGGGTGGTGAAGACAGGGTTACCGACATGGAACGGTCAGTAGGCAATAAGGCCTACTGGTTAGCTTGAATCGGTATTTTTTTTACTTTTTAGGATTACTTGCATTATATTTGTGTTCACGAAATCGAACTTTTAAGGATCGACCTGTTTGTCCAACATATTGTAAACCGCAACGTGGTGCATTTCAAGTCAGAACATAAATGACGTGAGATGTACGTCAATCAACATTAGAAGCTAGACATACATTAAACAATCAACCATTAACAGCTGATTTAATGGTGGACTTGCAAAATAAATAATTACAACAACTGAACTTAGCATTGCACTTATTAATAGAAGGAAACACCGTGCGTCTTGAATGAACTAAATGAACTAAATGATTTCTGAAAGGAGACTTTATATGGTATTTCCTCAAAACAGGTGATCCTAGTGGAGTTATGGAAACTTCTGAGCCATTATTAAAAATCTTAGTAATATTATTAGAAGGAACATGAAACGAAATCTCCGAATGAAGATTTAAAGGTGTAAGGCGTACATATGGTTTAGTTCTAAGAAATGAAGAGTTATTTTGTGAAATTTGTATTGACGACGCGGAGTGTAATCGAAGAGGTGAAATATTTATTTTTAAAAGTTTTAACTAAAAGACTCATAATTGTTTTCTTTTTGAGAATAATACCATTCTGTGAAAAGCCTTTAATGACTCGTCTAGGTATCTGGATCACATATTGAACATTGACAATCCTTTCCCTTTCTACTATAATTAATATTATCTATCATTAAGAACTTCAACTCAACAAAGCTAAAATGTCTGATACTGTCGCTTCACTTCTTTATTTACATCTCTCTCTTTTGAAAATGGAGAAGTTATTAGCATAATCTATGACAAGAATAATTTTAATTTTGATATTGTTTATTATCCCCCATTAGATGGGGATGTCTACCGAGGAACTTCTTATAGGGTCTACCTTTCTCAACTTATTCGTTTCTCTAGAGCTGAATTGTAGTCGAGTTGAAGACTTTACTATTTGTAATATTTGTGTAACTACTCCATCAGGGCTACCATTACCATAAACTTGCAACATTTTATTATCGTAACCCTGATTTGCTTTTAAAATATAAACATAAATTTGAGAACTATTCTGCAACGAGGAATATCACAGCCGGGAATTCAGGAATTTCGTAATAAATTTGTTTTAGTTCCTGCAGATAAAGCAGCTTATAATGTAATTATTGTTTGACGCCTACATTACGTCACAGTTTTATCTCTGGAACTCGGCAGCACCATATCACTCGGTGCACTACTTTCACGCCTGGTGTAAACGATAAGCACAATAAACTGTCTACTATGTACTGGATTCCTAAATTACATACAAATCCGTATAAGGCTCTCTTTATTTCGAATTTTAGTGCCTGCACCACAACAAACATCTCCAAACTTTTAACTTCTTGTCTTACTGCCGTTAAAGATCACGTTAAACTATATCTTGTGATACAACTTATGAAAACTCTGGGATTAATTTAATTTGGTCTATAAAATATTCAGGATAAAATGTTCAATAAAGGTCAAGTTTCATCAATAAACACTTATGACTTCTCTACAATATATACAACCTTACCACATCACATTATTAAAGACAAGCTAATTTCTCTTATTATCAAACATTCGCTAGAGAAAATACTACATTTTGGGATGTAATAACATTAAAGCGTTTTTTGATAACGGCAGTTTAGACAATTATACTATGTGGTTCTGTTATTCATTCGATCTTTGGAGATCGCTGAGCCCGATACTTATATTTAGTTATCGGTGATACATTTTCAATTTCTTTTGTTTTCTTACTTACTTTTTGATTCGGTGGTTCCACTACTCCGGCCGATAAAAGGCTCTGGGTATTGTTTAACCACTCATAGGATATGTTGTCTGCATTTTATACGCAGGCTTCATAACCGCTGCTCCCAACTAAATTCCATTATGTTTATTTCGCTCTTCGGGGTATTTCATTTTGTTAGATACTGGGACCATACGCCGTACGACATGTGGAAGACGTATACTCCATGTCCATCGCCATATGCATGCCATCTTTGGGATGGTTAAACTTTTGTGCTGTTGATTTTATGAATATTGAATTCTGCTCAACCCGGGGCTAGAGGGCGTGAGCGGTAGCTAGCATATTTCACTACCGCTCATGAACAGTCTCAATCAAACCGAGACTGCAATATTTCGTATGTGTCGTGCTCGGCCATTTCCAAAGGTTCATTATCATACTCTTGCTATGAAGTTTGTGAAGCACTCATCTTCCTATTAGATAATATTTTCGTCAGGTATGGAACCACCGTTTATAGACAAATTGTTGGTATCCCTATGGGTACGAACTGTGCACCACTTGTTGCAGATTTGTTTTTATTTTGCTATGAAAGAGATTTCATGTTGAGTCTTTCACCAGATACCCAGGCAAATGTTATTGAAGACTTTAATGACACCTCTCGGTATCTGGATGACATATTGAACATTGACAACCCTTTCTGTCCAACTATGTTTAATACTATTTATCCTAAAGAACTTCAGCTTAACAAAGCTTATATATCTGATAATAACGCTTCTTTTCTTGATTTAGATCTCTCGATTGAAATTGGTTAAATAATTGGCAAAATCTATGACAAGAGAGATGATTTTAATTTTGACATTGTTAAATATCCCCACTTGGATGGGGATGTTCCCCGAGCAACTTCTTATGGGGTGTGTGTGTCTCAACTTATTCGTTTTTCAAGAGCTTGTCCTCGAGTTGAGGACTTTAATATTCGTAATCTTTGTATAACTAAAAAGCTACTCAATCAGGGTTACCGTTACCATAAACTTCGTAAAACCTTTGCACAATTTTATTATCGTAACCCTGATCTTCTTTCAAAATATAAAAGTAATTTAAGGACTCTTCTGCGACAAGGACTATCACAACCTGACTTCTATGGTGATATGATTTATAAACTTCGTCAGATTCTTGGTCATGATCACTTTCATACTATCTTTGTTAAACTTGTTAAAAAGTTTATCAAAAGAGGTTATGACCGTATCATTTTACAACGTACTGCATGCTTGGTGGTGGACCTTTTTACAGTTCGCCACTATGCTTTCCTCTTTAATTGTACGATGACCGGACAGGCTGTGGACCCTATGATGACGCCTACCTAAAGTCCATTGGGACTGTGGCGTTTGTCTATGAACTTTCTTGTCGTGACCTTAATGGTTTATTCTCTTGTTGCTCTGGCTTCTGCCAAGTCATTGAGTACCTTCATTGTGGCTTTCTAGGCTGTTGTTTTTTTGCATTATATTTACACGAATATATTTGTTTTTTACTTATATGGCCTATTGATGCTGCCTTGTTGGTTAAAGATTAGATCATGGCGGGAATTTCTTTATTTACACTGTCCTGCTTTAATGGGATGACAGTAGGGTAAGTGTGAGGTTTGATGCACCCTAGAACCGGTTTAAACCCCCCACTGGCCTACTTTTCCACTGACTGTTCTAAGGCGGTAGCCCTATTGTCTACCCTTTTGTGTTTGTGATGTCGTTTGCATTTATTATTACTTTTGCCTTCTTGTTTGTCTGTTTGCGTGTTTGTTTCTGTGTTTTGTGGTTGACTGTCCCCCTTGATTGCTACTTTCCCTGTCCGATCTTTTTATATTTCTATGGTGACATGAATTAAGATCCTTGGTCATGATCATTGTTATACAATCTTTATTACACTTGTTGAAACGTTGATCAAAAGCGGTTATGACCCTATCATTTTGCAACGCACTGCTTGTCTAGTGGCTGATTAAATAGCAATTTGTTACAATGACTATGCATTCCTCTTTGATTGTGCGATTACTCGAGAGATTGACTTATACATAAACCTAAAAGGACGGTAACATTTGATGTTTTTCTTTAATATTGTCATGCTCGCCCTTAACTGTTCTCTTTTTGTTTTGGCCTCTGCCATGCCCTAGATTACGTGCATTGTGGCTTTCTAGGCTTTTGTTTAAAGACTTATATTCTCAATCAAACCGAGACTGCAATATTTTGTATGTGTCGTGTTCGGCCATTTGCAAAGGGGCGTCCGTGGCCGAGTGGTTAATGTCTCTGACTTGAAATCACTTAACCCTCACCGCTGTAGGTTCGATCCCTCAGGGGCCTAGGAATCTTTATGTGAGGAAGCTATCCAGCTGGCTTGCGGAACGTCGGTGGTTCTACCCAGGTGCCCGCCCGTGCACGAAAATTGCCCGGAGGGGCACCTGGGGTCTTCCTCTACCAATGGAAGCTGGAAAGTCGCCGTATGGCCTTAGCTGTTGGTGCGACTATAAAATCCAATTCTGTCAATCAATCAATGCAAAGGTCCATTATCATACTCTTTTATATAGCACAGTGGCGTTGCTTGTGCAGTGTGGCGGCAGTAAAATGTCTCCCCGCGCTTGCAATCAGGACTGTTATTCATTCGATCTTTGGAGATCGCTGAGATCGATACTTATATTTAGTAATCGGTGGTACATTTTCAATTGCTTTTGTTTTCTTACCTAATTTTCGATTCAGTTGTTCCACTACTCCGGCCGATAAAAGGCTCTGGGTATTGTTTAACCACTCATGGGATATGTTGTATGCTTTTTAATTTAGTCTTTTGGCTGTTACTTGTGATATGCAGGCTTCATAACCGCTGCTTCCAACTAAATTCCATTTTGTTTATTTCGCTCTTCGGGGCAGAGTATTTTGTTAGATACTGGAACCATACGCCGCTGGACATGGGGGAGGAAAATCTCTATGTCCACCGCCATATGCATGCCACATTCGGGATGGTTAAAATTATGTACTATTGATTTTATGAATATTGAGTTCTGCTCAACGCGGGGCTAGAGGGCGTGAACGGTAGCTAGCATATTTCACTACCGTTCATGAACAGTATCAATCGACCCGAGACTACAATATTTTGTATGTGTCGTGTTCGGCCGTTTCCAAGGTCCATTATCATACTCTTTTAATTTTACCTTTATTGTCTATTATACTGCCTAGTTTGTAAGAGGAGATAACCTGGCGGGCATTTCTTTATTTGCGCTCTCCCGTTTAATTTGGACAGTAGTGTTAGAGTGAAGTTTGGTGAACCATAGAACCCACAAGCGACCTTTTGCTACTGACCGCTCCAAGGCGGTACTTCTATTGCGAATCCTTTTCTGTTTGTGGTATGTTTGTGGTGTCGTATCCTTTGCATCATTTTATGGCATTCGTTTATTCACACTTCCTTGAAATAAATACTCAGGTGGAGCATATTATTTAGATGTTCAAACATTTACCTCTAACAATTTCACAAAACAAAACAAACAAACTGAAAATTTAAAATAAATTTGAGCTGAACCTTATCTGACATTTGGTCTATCGAAAACAATAACAAAGGAACACTTTCGTATTTATCGTCTTCGGCTGTAAAACGTCTCCCCGTGCTACGAATCAGTAGTGTTATTTTTACTGGTCCTTTGGGACCAACGAGCACAATATAGGTGGCTTTGAAGTAGAATACCGCTTTAAGCCGGTGCTAGGGGGCGTCAGAGGTGTTGCTTCTTTCATTACTTCTCATGAACAGACTCAACAAAACCAAGTCTGCTGCTTTATTCTATTAATTGTATTTGTTGCTACCTGTCACAAAATGTCACGGGTAGAGCGTACTGGTCGTATATAGCTCTTGTATCGGTTACACCCAAAATCTATTGTTCGAGTTGAAACAATTTCACAATATTCATGATCTATTCATGTAACACGTAAAAGCGTGCACATTTTAAGTGGCCGCCAGAGAGGCCGTGTCATAAGTTTAGTTTTGTGCTAATGCATGTAAACGTATAGGTATATTTTCCTTAAACGGCAAAATTGTATAAGGGGCCTGTCGTGTAGATTCAATACTGTAGATTTAGCCACGTTTGTCACGGACTGAACGGGGGAAATAATGATTTGGGCGTAATGTTTGCTATAAAACCCATTGTCTTCTAGCTATCGCCGGGATAATCGATAGTACTTTGTTGGAACAGAGATTGGACGGCAAATTTCACAGGCAACATGTGGTTAGTAGTTTTATCAAACTTTTATCGTATATTTGTATTCAGTGGGCGGCGCCATCTTGTTTGGCGGTTACGACATCCGGTTAGCATTGATGTTTCTCAAACATAACTTTAGACTAGCATATGATTTTGAAGTTACTTTATTAGATGTAATTATTGTAATTGATCATTAATTGTAAAACAATATTAATTTGATAACAGTGGATAATAGGTGCATTAGTTAACGTTGGCGTATAACTCAGTGATTGTAATACACGATTGTTAACATTAGTTAATAATGAGATGAGTGACAAGAATAAATGCGTGCATGCATAACTCAGTGAGTGTAATATATGAGTAATTTGATCATGTTTATATTACATGTATTAGGGGCATTGATTAACAGCGACGTACATAGCGTATACATGGCGTTGTAGAATATGTATACATTGCTACTCATCATTCGTACATATATTGATTGTATAATGATTTGTTTGGGTAATGATAATTATGCAAGATTGGTATGTTTGTCAACCGACATCTAAAACGTATGTATAATTACAGCCTAAGCCATCCAGGATATAAGCCATCCAGGGTTGGAGTAAGCCATCTAGGTTTGGATATCCAGGAGTGGAGCTAAGCTTCCACGCATAACGTTACAAGCGGTGGAGACGGTCCCCGTACCTGCGCAGCCAGGTTTTACTAACGACAACCCCCGGGACACAAGGTGGGCCCGTTACCAGTCCTCACTGGAGGAATATCATTCACAATCTCAGTGGAGATTAACTATCATTGCATCGCGTCATCAACCCTTACAGAAGGCATTTGATGACAATCATCCATTGAATTCGCGCATCATCATCTTCATGAGCTCTCGCGCATCACAGTTATCGCGCTAGATCAACATTGTTATAGCTTTAACAACACTTTAGTGTCTTAGACATTCAGTATTTATAACAATACTAAGAACGTCTTAAACGTTCAGGAGAACATTCTTTTCATAGTTCATTTGTGTATTCGCTTGTTTTTTTAGATAATTGTATATATATTAAACATATTTTAAAAGTTGCATTAAACTTATGTAAATGCATTCACCGTCATTGATTCTTTCCTGAGTTAGCCCAACCACTAAGGTCATCTTGTGACAACTGGTGTCAGAAGTGGGATTTTGGGCGACTACGGAGGGAAAGAATCAATAAGTGATCTTTATTATGATATACTAAATCTCTACTTATTATTTTAGAATTGTGTACCACCCTCTGGTCCATCAAGGCGACTGCCGACGATCACGGCCACAGCTTGGAAGACAAGTCAAGACACGACAAGGGTAGGGTGAGTCCAAACTGTTGTTTTGTCCGTTCTTTCCTTGGCGCGAGGTCGCAGTGGTCTACACGAGTGGGTCTGAGGCACTTTTGCTCAATAATTTGGGTGTTTGTTTTACCTCCCTTGATATACACATAGTATCCAATTAGGTTGGCGAACAAGACGTTCTACTCATGTTGTGACACTCGAGTATACTTATATTGATGGGAGAAGTAAATATACATGTACATGTTATGCACATTTCTATGATTGTTTAAGGTTATGTCCAATATCAAATATAGATATTTTATGTAGTGTATATGTTTTGTGGAAGCTAGATACTATCTATACATAACCGTTAGTAGTTAGCGCTAGTACAAATGTGTATGTAACTTGTCCTATGATGATGCCCAGGTATTTACTGAGGACACAGTGACTTACCATTAGTAGTTAGTTGAGTAGAATTATTAGTGACGTGTGTATTGTAATTATTGTAGTGTGTAGTTCACAATGTCTATAGACATGACGTCCATAAAGGATCTTACGGAAATGGGTAAGGAGTTAGGGTATGCTGGAGAGGAGCTTAGAACCTTTGTTAAAGACGAACAGGCTAGGGAAAGGGAATTTAGACTTAAGGAAAGAGAATTAGCAAAGCGGGAAAGGGATGAAGAGAAAGATAGGTTAGAATTCGAAAGTAGATTAGCGAAAGAGAAGCTAGAATTAGAAAGTAGGTTAGCTAAAGAGAAGCTAGACGCTGATAAAGAGAAGCTAGAATTAGAAGGTAGATTAGCTAAAGAGAAGCGAGATGATGATAAAGAGAAGGTAGAATTAGAAAGTAGAATAGTAAAGGAGAAGCAAGAGTTAGAACATGAGAGGTTCGAAACAGATGGTAGACTAGCTAAGGCTAAGATGATAATGGAAAGGGAGCAAAAAGAGTTTGATCATAAGTTAGCTTTAGAGTTGGAAGCAGCTAAGACACATAGTAAGGAAAGTAAAACTGAAGGGAAAGATAGTTATTCTGGGAAGTTAAAAGGTTCGAAGTTACCATACTTTGATGCTGACAAAGATAACATGGACAGTTACTTGTTACGGTTCGAGCGTTATGCTGAGTTACAGGAATGGACCAAAGATAAGTGGGCAGTTCATTTAAGTGCGTTATTGAGAGGCAAGGCCTTAGATGTATTTTCTAGATTACCTAGTTTAGATGCTCTTGACTATGACAAGTTAAAGGATGCTCTTTTAAAGAGATTTGAGTTAACTGAAGAAGGTTTTAGAAAGCGGTTTAGAGCTTGTCTGCCTGAGAAAGGCGAGTCATTTATTCAGTTCATTAGTAGATCTAGAAATTACTTAGATAGGTGGTTAGAGTTAGGGAAGGTAGCGCAGACTTATCAGGGCCTCATAGATTTCTTGTTGCGTGACCAGCTATTCAATGTTTGTAGTAGAGATCTGTTCTTATTTCTTAAAGAAAGAAAACTAACTAGTGTAAATGAAATGGCAACTCAAGCAGATCAGTTTGCCGAGGCTAGAGGTGGAGCTCATAATGTAGTGTCGAAAGACAGAACTTTTAGAGATAGGCAAGGGGACGATCATAAACAGAAAGGCCAGAGTGGAAACTATAGAGGTGGTGGTAGTTCGATGGGTGCTAGAGGAGGTAGCAATAGTGGTAACATAGGTAGACCTTTTATTCGTTGTCGTCACTGTAATGGGAATCATGCTTCACATGAGTGTAGGAAAGCGGTGAAAGTGTCCGCTGTCGTAGACAATTTCAGTGAAAATAGTAGAGTGGACAACAATGTAGGGAATCAGAACCAAGGTTTTAACAACCCATGGAATTTCGGTAGAGGTAGAGGTGGTCAAAACCGAGGTAGAGGTAGAGGCAGAGGTAGTAATAGTCCGGTTATTAAAACCGAGAGTAGTAGCTGTTGTGTTAAATCGGATGGTGTAATGGCGAAGATCGGAACATGTCTCTTTCCGTATGCAAATCTTCCAACGGCAGATGGTAGAGTGAACGGCACGGACGTAATTGTAATGAGGGATACAGGTTGTACAGGTGTGGTAGTTAGGCGTAGTTTAGTTACGGATGACCAGTTGGTAGGTAAACAGTCACCGTGTATGTTGTTAAATAAGTCGGTAGAGCACGTGCCAATAGCGAGAATAGATGTAGATACACCTTTCTTTAAAGGGACTACAGAGGCACTATGTATGGATGACCCGATGTATGATTTAACGATAGGGAACATAGATGGTTCAGCACTTCCGGTAATGTCCGATTTTAGAAGTAGCATAAGTAATGCCGTAGAGACTAGAGCGCAGGTTCAGAAGCAAGCTCAGGCTTATAGAAAATTAAAGGTTCCTGCAGCCGTAGGTGACATATCTAAAGCGGAGTTTATAGAAGCACAAACTCAAGACGAGTCATTAGGTCCTTGTAAAGTGAAGGCCAAGGACGGTGTAGTGAAGAAGTGTAAAGGGTCCGGTAGTTGTAAGTTTGTACATAAGAATAGGTTATTGTACAGAGAATTTGAAGATAGTGGTAGTAGACAGTTTCACCAATTAGTGGTACCTACCCAGTATAGAACGACAGTGCTTAAGGTAGCTCATGAGTCGATTATGGGAGGTCATTTAGGCGTAAAGAAAACGTCAGATAGAGTATTGGCAGAATTTTATTGGCCAGGCGTTAGTGGAGATGTAACTAGGTATTGTAGGTCCTGCGATGTATGCCAAAGGACAGTACCAAAAGGTCGAGTGACCAAAGTACATTTAGGTCAGATGCCACTGATAGATACACCATTTAAGCGGGTAGCCGTAGACATAGTTGGACCAATTTTTCCAGTGTCGGATAGGAAAAATAGGTACATTTTAACCATGGTAGACTATGCAACTAGGTATCCGGAGGCAGTAGCATTGCCCTCAATTGAAACTGAGAGAGTAGCTGAGGCATTAGTTGATATGTTCAGTAGGCTAGGTGTACCAGAGGAAATGCTGACTGATTGTGGGTCACAGTTTACGTCAGAACTTATGGCTGAAGTAAGCAGGTTATTGTCTTTGCGTCAAATCATGACAACACCATATCACCCTATGTGTAACGGGTTAGTCGAACGATTTAACGGGACGTTAAAGCAAATGTTACGGCGTATGTGTACCGAGAGACCGAAAGATTGGGACAAGTATCTCAATGCTTTATTGTTTGCATTTAGAGAGGTTCCACAAGAGAGTTTAGGATTTTCCCCATTTGAGTTATTGTACGGTAGGTCAGTTAGAGGTCCCATGAGGATTCTTAGAGAGATGTGGGCAGGTGAAGTAGATAGTGATGAGGTTAAGACTACATATCAGTATGTTTTAGATCTGAAGGAGAAACTAGAGGAGACTTGTAAAATAGCTCAAAGTCAGTTAGTTAAGGCAAGTACCAAGTATAAACGGTACTATGACCAGAAAGCTAGAGCTAGGAAGTTTAAGATAGATGACCAGGTGTTACTGTTACTCCCGACCGACAATAACAAGTTGTTATTACAATGGAAAGGTCCGTTTTACGTTAGAGGGATAGTGAACACTATGGATTACCGTATCGAGATAAACGGAAAGTTAAAGACCTTTCATGCGAATATGCTGAAAGAGTATATAAGTAGAACCGATAATGTGCAACAAGGGGTGTTAACCGTAGTTAATGTTGCAGTTATTGAGGATAGTGAGGAAGACAGTAGTGAGGACACTAGTCCCATGTATTTTCCCATTAGTGTAGGTAAGGAGACAGCAGCCGATGTAGACATATCGGGCATGCTTAGTGTAGAGCAGCAACGAGAGATTGGTAGTTTACTCTCGGAGTTCAGTGATGTCTTGTCCGAAAACCCGGGGCAGACAGATGGAGTGCAACATGATATTGTACTCACATCAGGGGAACCAATAAGAATTAAGGGGTATCCCATTCCATTTCACTCCCGATCAATTGTTGATGAGGAGGTGAAAGATATGTTGAAATTGGGTGTCATCGAACCTTCAAACGCCCCATTTTCATCCCCAGTCGTACTTATTAAGAAGAAAGATGGGTCAATTCGATTCTGTATCGATTTTAGGCAGCTCAATAAACGTACCATCTTTGATGCAGAGCCAATGCCTAATATTGAGGAGGTATTCTCTAAACTTGCGGGATATTCGTATTTCTCCAAGTTAGACCTCAGTAAAGGTTATTGGCAAGTCCCACTTTCAGACCGAGCTAAAGAGATGACCTCCTTCGAAACTTCGCAAGGACTTTTTAAGTTCAAGGTCATGCCCTTTGGTCTCGTAAACGCCCCAGCAACATTCTGTAGGTTAATGAGGAAAGTCCTGAAGGATTTGTCCAACACAGACAGTTTTGTAGATGACATCCTGGTGTTTACAACAACATTTGAAGACCACATTAAGGCTCTACGTAATCTGTTGGAACGGCTACGCCGGTTTAAACTGACTGCAAAACCTAGCAAGTGTCACATAGGTTACGCAGATATAGATTGTCTGGGTCATGTTGTCGGGAGGGACCAAAAATTGAAACCCAACCCCGACAAGGTTAAGGCAATTCAGGAAGCACCAAGACCCGAGACAAAGAAACAAGTTAGGTCATTTTTAGGGTTGGCGGGTTTTTACAGGAAGTTTATTCCAAACTTTTCGGCTATAGCTGCACCTTTGTCAGACTTGACAAAGAAAGGTCAACCCAATAGGATAACTTGGGGGGAAAGCCAGGAGCGAGCTTTTGTCTCTTTAAAGGGGAGTCTGGTCAAAACCCCAATACTAAAATTACCTGAACTTGACCAGGAGTTTATCCTCAGAACGGATGCCTCCGATATCGGGGTGGGTGCAGTCCTACTGCAAGAGCAAGATGGGTGTAGTCTCCCCGTGGCTTACGCAAGTCGGAAACTATTGCCCCGGGAATGTAACTACTCTGTTATCGAAAGGGAGTGTCTTGCAGTAGTGTGGGGTGTCAGTAAATTCCACCGATATGTTTTTGGTAAGGAATTTGTCTTGGAGACTGACCACCAACCGTTAGCTTATATGAATAAAGCTAAGGTAGCTAACAGTAGGTTAATGAGGTGGGCACTGACTCTGCAGCCTTACCGGATGAAAATTAAAGCAATCCGTGGAAAGGACAATATTGGGGCAGACTATTTAAGTCGCCGCACATAATGACCGGTTTAATACAATAGTGTATTGCAGTGTATTGTACAATAGTAGTATATGTTACGACAGGGTAGTGTACAATTGTAGAATAGTGTTGAAATTGTAATTACATATTATAGTTAGGTTATAACTGCAGTGGATGTTTTCCGGAAGACGGTCGTTGTACTGGCTGAAGGTTGCATCCCTCAGTAGTAATAGTTAACATACTCAAGCGATTGAGCGATCAGCTTGTACGTTTTGTCGCTCATTTGCTCAGAAGAATTAATAGTTTCTTAACGTGTAAATATTATCATTTTGTTGAATTTTAAAAGTGTAGCACTTTCTTTAAGTGGGGAGATGTTGTCACAAAATGTCACGGGTAGAGCGTACTGGTCGTATATAGCTCTTGTATCGGTTACACCCAAAATCTATTGTTCGAGTTGAAACAATTTCACAATATTCATGATCTATTCATGTAACACGTAAAAGCGTGCACATTTTAAGTGGCCGCCAGAGAGGCCGTGTCATAAGTTTAGTTTTGTGCTAATGCATGTAAACGTATAGGTATATTTTCCTTAAACGGCAAAATTGTATAAGGGGCCTGTCGTGTAGATTCAATACTGTAGATTTAGCCACGTTTGTCACGGACTGAACGGGGGAAATAATGATTTGGGCGTAATGTTTGCTATAAAACCCATTGTCTTCTAGCTATCGCCGGGATAATCGATAGTACTTTGTTGGAACAGAGATTGGACGGCAAATTTCACAGGCAACATGTGGTTAGTAGTTTTATCAAACTTTTATCGTATATTTGTATTCAGTGGGCGGCGCCATCTTGTTTGGCGGTTACGACATCCGGTTAGCATTGATGTTTCTCAAACATAACTTTAGACTAGCATATGATTTTGAAGTTACTTTATTAGATGTAATTATTGTAATTGATCATTAATTGTAAAACAATATTAATTTGATAACAGTGGATAATAGGTGCATTAGTTAACGTTGGCGTATAACTCAGTGATTGTAATACACGATTGTTAACATTAGTTAATAATGAGATGAGTGACAAGAATAAATGCGTGCATGCATAACTCAGTGAGTGTAATATATGAGTAATTTGATCATGTTTATATTACATGTATTAGGGGCATTGATTAACAGCGACGTACATAGCGTATACATGGCGTTGTAGAATATGTATACATTGCTACTCATCATTCGTACATATATTGATTGTATAATGATTTGTTTGGGTAATGATAATTATGCAAGATTGGTATGTTTGTCAACCGACATCTAAAACGTATGTATAATTACAGCCTAAGCCATCCAGGATATAAGCCATCCAGGGTTGGAGTAAGCCATCTAGGTTTGGATATCCAGGAGTGGAGCTAAGCTTCCACGCATAACGTTACAAGCGGTGGAGACGGTCCCCGTACCTGCGCAGCCAGGTTTTACTAACGACAACCCCCGGGACACAAGGTGGGCCCGTTACCAGTCCTCACTGGAGGAATATCATTCACAATCTCAGTGGAGATTAACTATCATTGCATCGCGTCATCAACCCTTACAGAAGGCATTTGATGACAATCATCCATTGAATTCGCGCATCATCATCTTCATGAGCTCTCGCGCATCACAGTTATCGCGCTAGATCAACATTGTTATAGCTTTAACAACACTTTAGTGTCTTAGACATTCAGTATTTATAACAATACTAAGAACGTCTTAAACGTTCAGGAGAACATTCTTTTCATAGTTCATTTGTGTATTCGCTTGTTTTTTTAGATAATTGTATATATATTAAACATATTTTAAAAGTTGCATTAAACTTATGTAAATGCATTCACCGTCATTGATTCTTTCCTGAGTTAGCCCAACCACTAAGGTCATCTTGTGACACTACCAAAAGATCACCTTTATCAGTATTTATTAACATTCACACTAGCGTTCGTTTAGTGCGGTGTGGCGGCTGTAAAACGTCTCCCCGTGCTACGAATCAGTAGTGTTATTTGTACTGGTCCTTTGGGACCAACGAGCACAATATAGGTGGCTTTGAAGTAGAATACCGCTTTAAGCCGGTGCTAGGGGGCGTGAGAGGTGTTGCTTATTTCATTACTTCTCATGAACAGACTCAATAAAACCAAGTCTGCTGCTTTATTCTATTAATTGTATTTGTTGCTCCCAAAAGATCACCTTTATCAGTATTTATTACTAATAGAAAGATGTCGCTATTTTAGACCTAAAATACCCCGTGAAAAAAGAATATGTTAAAATTGCACTGAAATTAAAGATGAAGAACATTTCATTCTATTTTGAAAAAAGTAAATACTTCTCTCAGGTCTGTATTGTTTACAAAATTCAATATTAATTTAACTGATTTGTATCCAAACTCTGATGTTGCTCTTAATACTCTTAAGAGATTACTCAACCCTTTATGTAAACACATTAGTAATTCCATATCTGAATTTCTAATGATAACATAGTTCTTTTTATTTTCATAGTACAGATATTACATTGTTATATGAATTTAATATCTAATCTATGCATGGAAAAGAAAAGTATTATATTCTATCCCATTACATTATATTCTATTAATTTTATCCTTATAAATGTGTGTAGTTGTTGAATGTGTTCTGTGAATGCAACATTTCCTGTTAGACTTTTATATCTGCTGTTAATGCCACTCTTAAACATGCCACTCTTAAACACGTTTTTAATTGGTATGCAGATACTTCTTTCTCAATATGCAAGCTCAATATCAAGTTTAGTTGTATAACTTAGAGTCAATAATGATAAATTATGTTAACTGGGATTACATTTACTGAAACGATCACACATCAGATTAGTTATAAATCGATTGTTGATATGTTTGTCACTTCATTTTTACTTGCTTGAATCTGACTACTAAATCGCTCCCCGTCTGGCATTGTCGATAGTAGTCTCGGAACCTGTTTTTGTAATTAATATAACGACTATGCTGTCTTTGAAACTTATGAAATGCCATCAATAGTTTAATTATTATGTCACATAGGATACATGTAGTTATCTTAAAAACAATGTATCAGAAAATTCAAAACGATTTTAAATATTTTCGAACATCACACCTTTACTATTTAGTTTATATTGTAGTTTAATGCTTCATAAACAATGTTTGTTTTGACAGTTTTGCTTTACATATTAACTATACTCTTCAAAGTAATGTATGTACGGTGTCCTGTTAGGGCCATGTTACCATCGCATCTTACCATCGACCATCGCATCTTACCATCGCATCTTACCATCGACCATCGTATCTTACCATCGACCATGGCATCTTACCATCGCATCTTACCATCGACCATCGCATCTTACCATCGAGCATTGACCTAGGTCGATGCTCGATGGTAAGATGCGATGGTAACATGGCCCAAACAAGACACCGTATGTAGGACTCACACCACTATTATCTCCCTTGAATACTCGTGCCTACAGAAGGAGGTAGATAAAAAAAACAAGTTCGCTTTTCTACATTTTACAGGATACACTGATTTATCTTTACCAGGTTCTAAATCTACAGCATTTTAGGAAGAGATCACAGAAAAATGCATGTTGATATAAGATTTCTAGCTAATTCTGCCTCATTTTACACATCATGGGTCTAATCACCACGGGGTTGTATATTTTTCTAAATTTTGATAGGTGTCACGCAAACATGAAATTAAAAAATGTTCAATCTGGTAAATATTTGTAAAGTGTGTTTTAAATTGCAGATATTGGATCAATGAAGAATTTAAGCATAAATGCATGTTGTAAAATCTGTTTATCTCTATGCCACGAACAAAAACATTACAATGGGACCCTATGGAAAATTAACTGTGGTGTGAGACGCGTATGTGTTACGTAACAACTGAAAAAGAATACAATTAGAAATTGCAAAAAGACAGCAAATTGTTTAATAACAGCACTTTAAAAAATGTCCGAAATCTAAACATGGTCCTTAAATTATTTTTAGGAGTATATTAATGATGCTCGAACGGCAACCTCGCTTTTTAGTAATATATGGTTTGACAAAAAATGTTATAATCATGACATAAAAAACGTCAAGTATGCTATTGTACACGTCTAAATTGTTTGTTTTTTCTAAATTGTTTCTTGCATAAATATTTACAAAATCATCTTAGGCGGTTATGCAAATTACACCAATTAGCAGACACGAAATACAATGCTTTAAAATCATTTTGCCCAAAAAGAATTTTGTCTTTAAATTCTTTGCTCCTTTCCACGTTTCAGCACTATTACGGTAATTGCGGAGGAATCCGGGAGCTTTGGTAATTATCCATTAGAAAACACGAGAATACACAAGCAGATTGTATGTTCAAAATTGCATCCATTTAACTTTGTTTCAAAATAACTGGCAACAATGGCCATATATCCACTTAACGTTCGGTGTAATAGTCGTATGCATGATTCAATTTACATAGAGATTACAGGGAAATCCAACAAATAAGTGGTTGCATCTTTTATCTTGCCTTTTATTCATCTTTGTAGTTGTTGTTTGTTTCTGTGCGTGTCTGTGGCTGACTGTGATCTTTTTGAATGCTAAATTTCCTGTTCGACTTTTTTATTATATACATATCAGTGATTTATAAGGATTTCTCAGTGACATATTTTTAGTATCAGACAAAAGTGATATCGTCACACCAGTGACGATATCATTTTTGGAAGTGCTTGAGCACCGTCAGAGATACAATGGTTTTTTTCAATGGGATGCTAGGAATGTGACAAACCTAACAGCACAATGCAACACTACGCTAGAAGAAGTAGTCTCTCATGCATGCCTTTAATAAATTCGATATTATGTGATGACTGACAGAAAATGATGATGTGTGTTCGCTTACTGTGTAATTAACAAATATTGTCCTTGTGTGTTCGCTTACTGTCTAATTAACAAATATTTTCCTAAGTCAATCCTTAGATAGTTTATGTATTAATACGCAGAGCGCTTCGCATTTTGACAGACGATCAGTCGGTGTTTGTAAACAAAAGGCCGCTTCTTCATTTGATGACCTAAATAATTGATTGAATTGATTGAATTGGATTTTATAGTCGCACCAACAGCTAAGGTCATATGGCGACTTTCTAGCTTCCATTGGTGGAGGAAGACCCCAGGTGCCCCTCCGGGCAATTTTCGTGCACGGGCGGGCACCTGGGTAGAACCACCGACGTTCCGCAAGCCAGCTGGATAGCTTCCTCACATAAAGATTCCTAGGCCCCTGAGGGATCGAACCTACAGCGGTGAGGGGCAAGTGATTTCAAGTCAGAGACGTTAACCACTCGGCCACGGACGCCCCCTGGCCTAAATAAGAAACAATGTTCAGAATAAGAAACAATGTTCAGAATAAAGGCAATTTATTATTTATTTTGGTCATACATACCCATTTTATCAAAATTTCACTTAGTCAACTTTTTATCATCTGTTTAAACGGTTATAACGCGAGTCATAATCGTGCTACAAGCAGCGATATGTGTTTATAGAAAGTGTATCATGTTACTAAAAATAGAACAGTCAGTGCTCGCTGAAGACCTTGCTCAGAAAAAAATCTACGGAAGATAATTCGGGCCATATGAGTTAGCTAAAATATATTTAAATATGAAATTGGTAATGAATATCAATCATCTGAAACATCACTGACTGTAAAAAACAAACCATGGAAGTTACATTTACAGCACTTCCATTTCCCATCCATTCCAACACTTACAAAAAGCACCTGGTGTGACGATATCACTTTGCCGGAACTACTTGTTTACCATTTTTGTATTTAATGGTACTGTAGATTGCTATTGCTTTCAATCAGCAAATTTTAACGGATCATTTAAGAATTATTTTATTTTCAATTAAATATCCTTAAGAAATCACTAATAGGTATATAATAAATAGAATAATAAATAATCTCAGTGTGATACGAAAAATGTCACTCAAACACGTAATTACGTGTTCTCGTGACATATTTTCTGTATCACACTGAAACTGTTGATTATTCTCTATATATCTACCGTTACAATAAATTTGTTGACGACCATTATCTACCATGGCTACTGCGTAAAACCAGTGCGGTTGTTATCATAACAGACACGAGGTCTTCTACCTGGTACCATGCGTATGGTCCTTAATCATTGCATAAAGTGTGGATCTCAATAAACCAATACACAAGAAGAATTTAATTATGTATTAAAAAGGCTTTGCAGGTAAATTTCAAGTTTTTAACATAAACATATGTTTGGGTTAGGGCTGAGTTGTTCTAGAATAAAACATCGGATAACATCTCGTTAATAGTAGACCTACTATCTAAATGAAGACAAACCGCCGTTACGAGATTTTGGTGTAGGTGCTAAGTTTTTTTTGTGTCGTCTTGTGATCGTGCATTTCTTTTTATAGTATTTTATTCTTTGGCGCTTACATTTTTTTTTAACTTTCAGTCAGGTATACTAACACTGTTCATATCAAAACCATTGGTATAAACATGGTTATTTGTTTTTATGTGGCCTTGGACGATATTTCATGTTGAGTATATCAATTATTACTTACTTGGCATGCCTTGCCGAACATTTGTTTTGATACACTGACCGTTCCAATGCGGTATCCCCAGTTAAACCCTGTATGCTTGTGATGTCACACACATCACTTTTATACACATGTTCTTTATATTACTAATATGTTAATATATGACCTAAATACGTGTTTGTTCTTTGGAATTTTGTAACTTCTGTTCTACTTAACTTTAACGTTTCCCAAACCATAGAAGTGCCACCACTTGTGTGCTAAAGAAGGTACAATTTAAGCGAGACTGATTAAGTGAAAACACTATTTATTTCTAAATAAGTCTTGAAGTAATAAAACATGGTCTCAGATGTCTAAATAAATCCAAATTAACACAGAACATCCATATAATAAAACAGGATAAAGTAATTTTTATCAAGAACTAACATGTGCATTTGGAGGCACCCACTGTTATGTAAGCTAGCTCTGCTATTGTAATATTCGTATAATTGCGCATGCGCAACTCTTTACATACGCCGCTGCCAAAATTAAAGCGTACGGTATTTTCTCATGTTGAGTAAAAAACTGATTTTCCCCTTTCCTTTATGTCTTCTTTATTAGTTTGCAATTGCAAAATGCTCAGATTCGGGATATTAAGCCTGTTGGGGCTTATTGTTGGTGCATCATGCCCCGTTCGGTCTTGCACATTATTGTAAACTTTAGAAAAGAAGTAGTTTTCAATTGATTAAATGAAGAAACATTTTACATTAGAATTATAGTTTTGAAGAAACATTGTATGTAAGCCTTTTGGGACTTCACTAAGTGTATAAGGCTGTTGGGCCATGCCCTTTTTTGTTTAATCCTATTGGGGCTTCCTGTTTTGTTTAAGCCTATTGGGGCTTCTTTAAGGGTATCGGGCTTTTGGGTCATGCCCTCTTTTGTGAAACATGTTAAGGGCTGCCATGATATATGTATGTGTTGCCGACAGCCCGCTATTTGGAGCCGCGCTCGATATTTGCAAAACAATTTAATAAATTATAATATTTTCTTATGTGTCGGTCCAATTTGTGCCTTCCTCATAATACGGGCTGATACTCGTTAATAGCCATAGTTATTTGGAGGCCCCACTGTTATGTAAGATAGCTCTGCTGTTATAATATTCGTATAATTGCGCATGCGCAACTCTTTACATCGTCTGCCTGCCAAAATTAAAGAGTACGGTATGTACTTTCTCATGCTGAGTAAAAAATGATTTATTTTCCCCACCCACATCACCATATCTTTTTCTAGTGATGTAGTTCTATTGTCATACTTGATAAATAAGTTGACCCATTACTATTCAACATATTTCATCTGTTTCGTTTTTGTTGTAGGCCAATATTGTAAATCTTCCGTTAAGAAAAAGATCCTGCAGTTGTCTGCAAATTATTTCAGGAACATCCAAGGTACAGAACTATATGCCGACGAACCAGACAATCGGTGTGGCTTCGAAAGCAAAACGATAAACTAGAGGATCCGTAATCGGTGCGGCTCCAAAAGCAGAACTATATATCAGAAGATCGGTGCGGCTCCAGAAGAATGGCCGAAAGCGAATCCTTCAATTCAGTGAAATCAAATTTAATGACAATTAACAATTTTATAATTAGTAAATTTCAATGTAATACTGACCACTGTTGTCAGCGAATCCTTCAATTCAGTGAAATTAAATTTAATGACAATTACCAATTTTATAATTAGTAAATTTGAATGTACTACTGACAACTGTTCCCCAGAGTCATGATTGCAGCATGAAATATTAAGCCTTTTGGGGCTTATTGTTGGTGCCTAGTTCTGTCCTGCACATTGTTGTAAACTTTAGAAAAGAAATAACTTTCAAGAGATTAAATGAAGAAACATTTTACTTTAGAATTAGAGTTTTGAATAAACATTTTATTTAAGACTTTTGAGGCTTCACTAATAGTATAAGGCTGTTGGGCCATGCCCTCTTTTGTTTAAGCCTATTGTAGATTCCTCTTTTGTTTAAGCCTATTGGGGCTTCTTTAAGGGTATCAGTATTTTGGGCCATGCCCTCTTTTGTGAAACGTGTTAAGGGCTGCCATGATGTATGTGTTACCGGCAGCCTGCTATTTGGAACCGCGTCCAATATTTGCCAAACAATTTAATAAATGATAATATTTTCTTATGTGTTAGGCAAGTTTGTGCCTTCCTAATAACATAATTTATCGTAAAATGTTACCGTTACGATAAAAACAACTACAAAAAAACAACAACGAATCTCCAGAAAAGTAGATATAAAAGTCGAACAACAAATGTAACATTCAAAGACCAAAGTTAACCAAACAAACAATAATTACAAAGATGAATAAACGGCAAGATATGACATCACAAACATAAAAGAGTGGACATTAGGGCTACCTCCTTGCAACGGTCAGTGGCAAAAAGGGTCGCTGGGGGCTTAAACCAGGTTCTAGGGTGCATAACACATCGCTCTTACCATATTGTCATCCCAATAAAACGGGAGAGTGTAAATAAAGATATCCCCGAGAGGCAATGTTCTGTAATAAACAAGGCAACATTAATAGGCAATATAAGTATAATACATAAATGTTCATGTATATATGAATATAAACACAAAAGTCTAGAAAGCCATAGTTCTGAGTGATTTGGCAGAAGCCAGTGCAACAAGAAAACACAATATTAAGGGTACGCAAAGACGAGATTTAAAGACGTAATTTTCTTAGATTAATTTGTTTTTGTGGCCGAAAGGCGTGTTTTAAGAAAAAGGGGCTAATTCCCTTGTGTACTGAACTTTTCACAAACATTTTTGGTTGGACTATTGTTGACGGTCTATCTAGTTATTCTTAAAACATCATTATTTTGTTCTTGTTGTGCTGTCTAGACAATCAGCATCAACATAAACGAAAGTTTCCTTTTTTGTTCAGTATATAAATATTGGCTTACCCTTGACAACACAATACCTTATCTTTAGTAAATATATAATTATAAGTATACACCAGTTAGTTAAATATAGAAAGAGTATGAAAGGAGAAATTTGGAAATCGCCGAACACGATAATTACAAACAATATTGCGTCTCGGTTTGAGACTGTTCAAACATGTGTGCTACCGTTCCCGCCCTCTAGCCCCGGGTTGAGCAACACTCAGTATTTAAAATGTCAATAGTACGAAAAATTAAGCCATGACGAAGATGGTATGCATATGACGGGAAACATGAAACCTTCAATGAGGTATTTGTTTTTTGACAGTCCATGGTCAGCAGCGTTTGGCCCCAGTTTCTAACAAAACGTTTTGACCTTAACGAGAAAACAATGGGCGAAATAAACAAAATAGAATTTAATTGAGAGCAGGGGTTATGAAGCCTGAGCATTACAATTAACAGTCAAACAACATATCCTAAGGGTGATAAAACAATATTCAGAACCTTTAAAAGCTGGAGAAGTGGAACTACCTACTCAAAATTAAAGTAAGAAAATAAAAGTAGCTGAGAAAGTACAACCGATATTGGGTTCAGCAATCTTCAAAGATCGGAATGAATAACAGTTTAAATAACTGTTATGCTTGACGTGTAACAAAGGTAAGAGAAACAAGTGTACTGTTTCAGTCCGGCCCTTTTTCACTAAAAGTAAACACATTGAGATTTCATAAATATTAAGAAAAAATAACGCCGGCGATTGTCTACTTGAAAATTAGAAGATTAATCATTACGTTTAATGGTGAGATATTGAGATCACAATGCGCCCATTCATTAAAAAATCAAAAAAATATTTCTTTACTTAACACAGGAAAGAAGCCAAAATCTTCATTAATTCGCGGGGGTATTAAACTGCAATACATCACCAGGAGATAAAATAGATTGGTTGTTGTGTTTTTGCATGGAGACAGATGCCGCTAAAATTACTGAATTGAACTGGCAGTTAATTTGGATTATATTTTATATGCGCAAAACAAATTTCAATTCCACAACGTTCACTGGGTGTAATCTAAGGGTTTGTTTCATAATTACTTGAAGGAACTAGAGGCGATCTGGACTAGAGGCGATCTTGAAGAGTGTTTGTTGTCCAAGAACAAACAAAAACCATCAGAATGTGTCTTAGTTTCATAACAAATGTGCATGTGCATTAAATTGAGCCGTACGTTACATTCGGTTTAATTATCGTTTATAAAAAAGGCTTGTCTGGAAAACTCCTAGTTAAAAGCTCATTATCATTGAATGCGAAAGCTTAAACACATCATGATGGTTTTATTTGTATTTTGATTGACATCCATAATTCGTCCGTACCGCCTACAGTCCATTTACATTAACACAGCAGTAACGGTACTGCTACATTGGTTTAACACAATGTCCGACCGTAAAAGGAAGCTTAAATTACCGCGAATTGAAAAGAAAAGTTAACCCGTTGGAAAAATGAAGAAAATGGTTCTATAGAAACTACAGCACCCAACGCAATGGCACCGTAGATCCACAATGTACTACAAAGAGCATATTAAATATACAATGAAAAAGACAATACACAACAAAATAAGTGGCGAAGATAGGGTTACCGGCTTGGAACGGTCAGTAGGCAATATGATCCACTGGTTAGACTAATCGATTTTATGTGTACACATCCTCGCTATTATCCTGTATTCAGCGCCCAAATTAAAAAGACAGTGTCGTCTTGTGATCGTGCATTTCTTTTTATAGTATTTTATTCTTTGGCGCTTACATTTTTAACTTTCAGTCAGGTATACTAACACTGTTCATATCAAAACCATTGGTATAAACATGGTTATTTGTTTTTATGTGGCCTTGGACGATATTTCATGTTGAGTATATCAATTATTACTTACTTGGCATGCCTTGCCGAAAATTTGTTTTGATACACTGACCGTTCCAATGCGGTATCCCCAGTTAAACCCTGTATGCTTGTGATGTCACACACATCACTTTTATACACATGTTCTTTATATTACTAATATGTTAATATATGACCTAAATACGTGTTTGTTCTTTGGAATTTTGTAACTTCTGTTCTACTTAACTTTAACGTTTCCCAAACCATAGAAGTGCCACCACTTGTGTGCTAAAGAAGGTACAATTTAAGCGAGACTGATTAAGTGAAAACACTATTTATTTCTAAATAAGTCTTGAAGTAATAAAACATGGTCTCAGATGTCTAAATAAATCCAAATTAACACAGAACATCCATATAATAAAACAGGATAAAGTAATTTTTATCAAGAACTAACATGTGCATTTGGAGGCACCCACTGTTATGTAAGCTAGCTCTGCTATTGTAATATTCGTATAATTGCGCATGCGCAACTCTTTACATACGCCGCTGCCAAAATTAAAGCGTACGGTATTTTCTCATGTTGAGTAAAAAACTGATTTTCCCCTTTCCTTTATGTCTTCTTTATTAGTTTGCAATTGCAAAATGCTCAGATTCGGGATATTAAGCCTGTTGGGGCTTATTGTTGGTGCATCATGCCCCGTTCGGTCTTGCACATTATTGTAAACTTTAGAAAAGAAGTAGTTTTCAATTGATTAAATGAAGAAACATTTTACATTAGAATTATAGTTTTGAAGAAACATTGTATGTAAGCCTTTTGGGACTTCACTAAGTGTATAAGGCTGTTGGGCCATGCCCTTTTTTGTTTAATCCTATTGGGGCTTCCTGTTTTGTTTAAGCCTATTGGGGCTTCTTTAAGGGTATCGGGCTTTTGGGTCATGCCCTCTTTTGTGAAACATGTTAAGGGCTGCCATGATATATGTATGTGTTGCCGACAGCCCGCTATTTGGAGCCGCGCTCGATATTTGCAAAACAATTTAATAAATTATAATATTTTCTTATGTGTCGGTCCAATTTGTGCCTTCCTCATAATACGGGCTGATACTCGTTAATAGCCATAGTTATTTGGAGGCCCCACTGTTATGTAAGATAGCTCTGCTGTTATAATATTCGTATAATTGCGCATGCGCAACTCTTTACATCGTCTGCCTGCCAAAATTAAAGAGTACGGTATGTACTTTCTCATGCTGAGTAAAAAATGATTTATTTTCCCCACCCACATCACCATATCTTTTTCTAGTGATGTAGTTCTATTGTCATACTTGATAAATAAGTTGACCCATTACTATTCAACATATTTCATCTGTTTCGTTTTTGTTGTAGGCCAATATTGTAAATCTTCCGTTAAGAAAAAGATCCTGCAGTTGTCTGCAAATTATTTCAGGAACATCCAAGGTACAGAACTATATGCCGACGAACCAGACAATCGGTGTGGCTTCGAAAGCAAAACGATAAACTAGAGGATCCGTAATCGGTGCGGCTCCAAAAGCAGAACTATATATCAGAAGATCGGTGCGGCTCCAGAAGAATGGCCGAAAGCGAATCCTTCAATTCAGTGAAATCAAATTTAATGACAATTAACAATTTTATAATTAGTAAATTTCAATGTAATACTGACCACTGTTGTCAGCGAATCCTTCAATTCAGTGAAATTAAATTTAATGACAATTACCAATTTTATAATTAGTAAATTTGAATGTACTACTGACAACTGTTCCCCAGAGTCATGATTGCAGCATGAAATATTAAGCCTTTTGGGGCTTATTGTTGGTGCCTAGTTCTGTCCTGCACATTGTTGTAAACTTTAGAAAAGAAATAACTTTCAAGAGATTAAATGAAGAAACATTTTACTTTAGAATTAGAGTTTTGAATAAACATTTTATTTAAGACTTTTGAGGCTTCACTAATAGTATAAGGCTGTTGGGCCATGCCCTCTTTTGTTTAAGCCTATTGTAGATTCCTCTTTTGTTTAAGCCTATTGGGGCTTCTTTAAGGGTATCAGTATTTTGGGCCATGCCCTCTTTTGTGAAACGTGTTAAGGGCTGCCATGATGTATGTGTTACCGGCAGCCTGCTATTTGGAACCGCGTCCAATATTTGCCAAACAATTTAATAAATGATAATATTTTCTTATGTGTTAGGCAAGTTTGTGCCTTCCTAATAACATAATTTATCGTAAAATGTTACCGTTACGATAAAAACAACTACAAAAAAACAACAACGAATCTCCAGAAAAGTAGATATAAAAGTCGAACAACAAATGTAACATTCAAAGACCAAAGTTAACCAAACAAACAATAATTACAAAGATGAATAAACGGCAAGATATGACATCACAAACATAAAAGAGTGGACATTAGGGCTACCTCCTTGCAACGGTCAGTGGCAAAAAGGGTCGCTGGGGGCTTAAACCAGGTTCTAGGGTGCATAACACATCGCTCTTACCATATTGTCATCCCAATAAAACGGGAGAGTGTAAATAAAGATATCCCCGAGAGGCAATGTTCTGTAATAAACAAGGCAACATTAATAGGCAATATAAGTATAATACATAAATGTTCATGTATATATGAATATAAACACAAAAGTCTAGAAAGCCATAGTTCTGAGTGATTTGGCAGAAGCCAGTGCAACAAGAAAACACAATATTAAGGGTACGCAAAGACGAGATTTAAAGACGTAATTTTCTTAGATTAATTTGTTTTTGTGGCCGAAAGGCGTGTTTTAAGAAAAAGGGGCTAATTCCCTTGTGTACTGAACTTTTCACAAACATTTTTGGTTGGACTATTGTTGACGGTCTATCTAGTTATTCTTAAAACATCATTATTTTGTTCTTGTTGTGCTGTCTAGACAATCAGCATCAACATAAACGAAAGTTTCCTTTTTTGTTCAGTATATAAATATTGGCTTACCCTTGACAACACAATACCTTATCTTTAGTAAATATATAATTATAAGTATACACCAGTTAGTTAAATATAGAAAGAGTATGAAAGGAGAAATTTGGAAATCGCCGAACACGATAATTACAAACAATATTGCGTCTCGGTTTGAGACTGTTCAAACATGTGTGCTACCGTTCCCGCCCTCTAGCCCCGGGTTGAGCAACACTCAGTATTTAAAATGTCAATAGTACGAAAAATTAAGCCATGACGAAGATGGTATGCATATGACGGGAAACATGAAACCTTCAATGAGGTATTTGTTTTTTGACAGTCCATGGTCAGCAGCGTTTGGCCCCAGTTTCTAACAAAACGTTTTGACCTTAACGAGAAAACAATGGGCGAAATAAACAAAATAGAATTTAATTGAGAGCAGGGGTTATGAAGCCTGAGCATTACAATTAACAGTCAAACAACATATCCTAAGGGTGATAAAACAATATTCAGAACCTTTAAAAGCTGGAGAAGTGGAACTACCTACTCAAAATTAAAGTAAGAAAATAAAAGTAGCTGAGAAAGTACAACCGATATTGGGTTCAGCAATCTTCAAAGATCGGAATGAATAACAGTTTAAATAACTGTTATGCTTGACGTGTAACAAAGGTAAGAGAAACAAGTGTACTGTTTCAGTCCGGCCCTTTTTCACTAAAAGTAAACACATTGAGATTTCATAAATATTAAGAAAAAATAACGCCGGCGATTGTCTACTTGAAAATTAGAAGATTAATCATTACGTTTAATGGTGAGATATTGAGATCACAATGCGCCCATTCATTAAAAAATCAAAAAAATATTTCTTTACTTAACACAGGAAAGAAGCCAAAATCTTCATTAATTCGCGGGGGTATTAAACTGCAATACATCACCAGGAGATAAAATAGATTGGTTGTTGTGTTTTTGCATGGAGACAGATGCCGCTAAAATTACTGAATTGAACTGGCAGTTAATTTGGATTATATTTTATATGCGCAAAACAAATTTCAATTCCACAACGTTCACTGGGTGTAATCTAAGGGTTTGTTTCATAATTACTTGAAGGAACTAGAGGCGATCTGGACTAGAGGCGATCTGGAAGAGTGTTTGTTGTCCAAGAACAAACAAAAACCATCAGAATGTGTCTTAGTTTCATAACAAATGTGCATGTGCATTAAATTGAGCCGTACGTTACATTCGGTTTAATTATCGTTTATAAAAAAGGCTTGTCTGGAAAACTCCTAGTTAAAAGCTCATTATCATTGAATGCGAAAGCTTAAACACATCATGATGGTTTTATTTGTATTTTGATTGACATCCATAATTCGTCCGTACCGCCTACAGTCCATTTACATTAACACAGCAGTAACGGTACTGCTACATTGGTTTAACACAATGTCCGACCGTAAAAGGAAGCTTAAATTACCGCGAATTGAAAAGAAAAGTTAACCCGTTGGAAAAATGAAGAAAATGGTTCTATAGAAACTACAGCACCCAACGCAATGGCACCGTAGATCCACAATGTACTACAAAGAGCATATTAAATATACAATGAAAAAGACAATACACAACAAAATAAGTGGCGAAGATAGGGTTACCGGCTTGGAACGGTCAGTAGGCAATATGATCCACTGGTTAGACTAATCGATTTTATGTGTACACATCCTCGCTATTATCCTGTATTCAGCGCCCAAATTAAAAAGACAGTGTAAATAAAAGTGTATCCGATCAAAAGGAAATCTCTAACAATAAAGTACACTCCAGAGAAATTAGTAAACGATACATGTATATGTTTTTGTAAAATGTATATAAAGAAAATCATTAGAACACCTCAAGGTGTATCCGGAATTATTCTGAAAAACCACGGCAGTTGCAGTCAAAGAGAAAATCAATCTAATGTACAACCAGAAAACCTGAGAAACAATAGTTCATGTACCAACCTCCCGTTTCAGGGTTTCCGTATATGCTATCATGGAGTCCCACGAGGTTGTCATGGAGTCCCACGAGGTTGTCATGGAGTCCCACGAGGTTGTCATGGAGTCCCACGAGGTTGTCCGGTCATCGCGCAAGAATAAAGTGAAGCGTAGTGAATCAGTGTTTTTTTCTTTTGTAACATACTAGTTTTAATTGACTAAGTAGCTACATTGCTTTGTTGAAAGTATATAGAGCTATACAATCGTTATTACGACTGAGCTACATTACAACGTAGATACCGTGGTAATTACACTTTGGACAAATACGAGGCTACTATAATATCATTAACTATTCGTCTCGAGGGAGGACCATGTCTACACGTCCGGATATTTCCTTTCTAAAAGTCTAATTTATTGCCATTTTAATACAAACGCTTTTTAATTTGGCAGAATCACTGGAAAATATCGAGCAAAGTAGACCATTTTGTCTACCAAATTGTCATGTCACTACGACACCTAATTGTGCTGTCACTGATGTTGTTAACGTAATTAACGCCTGTGCGTTTTTTATAAGATGGATTCTTAAATGCGTATAGCTGTGTCTGTTAAAATAAACATCACGATTTTGGCGATTGCGAAAATATATATATATATATTTATATATGTTTTCGAGTATGTGTGAGGCTGGGCACGGGGTACAGCATTTGTAAACATAATTTTAGTGGGTACCAACAATTCGCATTATATATATATCGTATATAAGGCGAACATACAATTTGTTTGTGGAGAATAGCAATAGTTTTCATTGTTAAACAATGAAAATATAGAATAGCCGAAAGTTGTTTTGAATCGGGCATTATCTGCGGCAAACACACTTAACGAATTTATTACATTAAACATAACATTGGTTCAATATGTTAATACCCAAAGCTACCTACCCTGTATTTAATTCGTTTGCTTCCTTGTATGCCTGTCTTTAATTAACCTCAGGATATCGAGCAGTACACTGGTAAAATTATGATTTACAAGAAAAGCTGTTTGGCTCTTTCGTGGTTCGAGCACACGACCTTCTTTACAGTTCACCGTGCTAACCACTGAGCTATGGCGACTTCCTGATAACATTGTATCTTTATTAACATATAGTATGATGCAAAATAACATATATAAACGACCCTCAAAATATGTCAGTATATACTCCATCATCTCGCAAATGTAAATAACCATACGTGGTGTAGTATTTATTATTAATTTAACTAAGATTCCGTCTCAAAACTTTAATCTCGATTTTTTGTTTAGCGGATGATATCTCTGTGGTGTGCTGTAGTTATTACGTTATGACTACTGAGTGTTAGAAATGCTACTACATACCAACAAAAGTCCGTGGTGAAGTGGTAAAACGTTCATGTTACAAACAAAACTACATTTCCCTGGTTCAAATCCCGTTCAGGCCAACTCTTCTTTTATGAAATATATTCGGAAGCCGTATATTATCGATGTTACCTGTACGAAGGTTAAATAAAATGTGACATTTAACGCATCGATTTCTGGCTTATATACCGACTTTTTGTCTGTTCGTCGAATTGAAACTATTTCACCCGTGATTTATTTATATAGCGTTTGTAGCTTTAAACAAATTTAGAAAACATGTAATGTTCAGTGAAAGTAATAGGAGATTATTAAAAGGTTGATTGGGTCCTTTAGTGCTGCATTTCCTGTTCTACTTTAAAGGTTCTGAGTATTGCTTAATCACCCTTAGGATATGTTGTCTGATTTTTAATTTAGTATTTTGACTGTTACCTGTGGTACGCATGCTTCATAACCTCTGCTCCCAACTAATTTCCATTTTGTTTATTTCGCCCATTTTTTTCTCGTTTAGGGAAAAGTATTTTGTTAGAAATTGGCACAATACGCCGCAGGCCATGGAACGGTGTGAAAATACCTCATTAAAAGTTCCATGTTCACCGTCATATGCATACCCTTTTCGGGATGGCTAAATTTCTGTACTATTGACTTTTTAAATATTGAGTTCTGCTCAACCTGGGTCTAGAGGGCTTGACCGGTAGCAAGCACTTTTTACTTCCGTTCACGAACAGTCTCAATAAACCGGGACTGCAATGTGTTTTGTATTTGTCGTGTTCGGCGATTTCCAAATTTCTCCTTTCAAACTCTTTTTTTTAATATCGATTATCGAAAGACGTACATTTAACTGCAATGACAAGTTCTTGATACAATTAAGTTTCATGTAAATACTTATGACTTTTCCACATTATATACAACCTTATCACGCACTCTTATCAAAAACGAGCGTATTGCTCTTATTCAAAAAGCGTTTGCTAGCATTAAATCTATATCATGTAAGCACGTTGTAGCACCGCTAAATGTGAAAATTCCGCTAAATGTAAAAAAACTTCCTCTAAATGTAAAAACTTCCGCTAAATGTAAAGAAAATACTAACCCCTAAATGTTATAAATTTTAACATATAGAGTTTAGTGGAATCCGTTAACCGCTAAATGTTAAAAGTCACTAAAGTTGCCTGAACTATGTAAGGGTATGAATAATGCTGTTTTAATCGACTCGATGACGTTGTTATCAAAGTAAGTCATAACGACAAACTGATGCTGCTGTTACTGCTGCTGATTTCTGTTACACTTAGCGGAAGATTTTTAACATTTAGCGGAAGTTTTTACATTTAGCGGAATTTTCACATTTAGCGGTGCTACAACTGTAGAATTCACTGGTAAAATGTATATACCGTTCGAAAAGGTCGCTTGCGAAGTTGAAGTTATATTCAATATTGAACAAACTAGATAAACTAGACCTGTATTCCTGAGAAACGGATACACCCATAAATCCCCCCGCCCCTCCCCACACCCCTACACACAATGAAAACAATCAATAGGAAACATAAAATTCTAACGAAGAAATGGCCGTAACTCCAGTAATACAATGTTGATTTTGGAGCCGAATCGATATGCCCATCTTGATATCATAGGTAAGCATCCTGTAAAGTTTCGGAACAATCAGTTGAAATATGTAGGATGAGACGCAAATGATATTATAGTATAACATTAGACAAAAAAGGGGCCATGATAAAAGGTCGATTTTGGCGCCGAACGATATGCACATTTTGACATCATAAGTAATATTCTGTAAAGTTTCAAAACAATCAGTGGACAACTGTAGGAGGAAATAGAAATATACTATAAACCTTTACGAAAAAAAGGGCCGTACCTCGGATTATACAAACTTAAAGTTAAATTTGGCGCCGAATCGATATATGTACATCTTAACAGCATAGGTAAGTATCTTCGAAACAATCAGTTGAAAACAGGCCATAGACGCGCAAGATATTATAACGTAAAATGTGTTGAAAAAGGGGCCATACCTCTGATAATATATGATCGAATTTGGCATCGAATCGATATGCACATCTTGATATTATAGGTAAGCATTATGTTTCGAAAAAATCACTTGAAAACTGTAGAAGAAGATAGACGCACAAGATCTTATAACGTAAAGTTTAACGAAAAAGGGCATTAATTCTGATCATACATGATCGAATTTGGCAGTCGATATGCACATCATAGGCAAGTATCCTGTAAAATTTCGAAACAATCGGTTGAAAATTGTAGGAGATAGATGCACTCGGACTGACAGACGGACATGGCCAACACTATATGCCCCTCCCCATTCGGTGGTAGTGCATAACAAGTAATCCCTATCATGTTTGAGCAAAGAGGCTAAGTAGTGTCTATGTAGGCTTTATTGGAAAAAGTTCCTTTACAGTGGATGCAAAAAAACAGTGGATACCAATGTACAGTAAGTTATAAAATCATGGACTCACATTTATGATTCGAGTTCCATCATTTGAGCAAATAAGCTAAAGATACAACATGTTCTCAAAGTTAAAGTGTTTTTTTTTCGAACGTATGTAGATGCAAGAAAACTGCTTCCGACAATGAAACGTATTTTAATAATGTTTCTTTTATAAATATGTAATTATTTCATACAAATGAGTCGATTTAAAGCAGCACTGTTTATGCCATCACATATTTCAGACAACGTTAGTTACTTTTAACATTTAGCGGTTAACGGATTCCACTAAACGTTATATGTTAAAATTGATAACATTTAGCGTTTAGTCATTTTTTACATTTAGCGGAAGGTTTTACATTTAGAGGAAGTTTTTTTACATTTAGCGGAAGATTTTTAACATTTAGCGGAAGTTTTTACATTTAGCGGAATTTTCACATTTAGCGGTGCTACACACGTTACACCATAAATGTGTAAAGCACTTATACTTTCCAATTCAGGCATGGAACTACCGTTAAGAGACAAATTGTAAGTAACCCTATACGTGCGAACTGTGCACCTATGCTCGCAGATTTTTATCTATATAACCAAATACTCTGACAGATGTCATTGCAGCCTTTTATATCACCTCTCTGTATCTGAATGATACATTAAACATTGACAACTCTTTCTTTTCTACTATGGTTAACACTATCTATCCTAAATAACTTCCACTCAACAAAGCAAATATTTCTGATACTGTGGCTTCTTTTCTCGACTTTACATCTCGCTATTGAAAATGGAGAAATACTTAGCAAATTATATGACAAGAAAGACGATTTCAATTTCGGTATTGTTAATTATTGCATACCGGATAAGATTTTCCGCGTTTTACATGGGTGATGGAAAGCCTGATCTTCCACATGGGGGAAGATAAAAGTCGCCCACTGATATCAACAATGACAGTTGCATGATAGTTGGCGATGTCAATGCGTAGAATGTAAATAATATGCAAGAATAAAGAGCCTCGGTTCCGATAAAAACAATTATACCGAGGGTTGGAATTTCCCTATCTGAACCGGATACCCATGCAATATTCTTATATTGTCCTCACTTAGAGATTGTTCCCGAGAAACTTCTCATGCGGTATATTTTCACAGCATTATTCGTTTTTCTAGAGCTTCTAGCCGAGTTGAGGACTTTACTATTCTTGACCTTTACACAACTCATTACGTGATCCGAGTATTAACTTTCATACCCCATCCAGCCCCGTCTCAAAGAAGCAAAAACGGGGTTGGCTGGGGCTTAAAAAGTCTGTGTATTGTAAAATTAAACATTT
The DNA here is from genome assembly GCA_037043455.1 of Cyrtodaria siliqua. Taxonomy (NCBI): domain Eukaryota; kingdom Metazoa; phylum Mollusca; class Bivalvia; order Adapedonta; family Hiatellidae; genus Cyrtodaria; species Cyrtodaria siliqua. The sequence continues at coordinate 163,642 of JAWPHD010001445.1, read as the reverse complement.
AACATTTAATTTTGAACAGAGTAAATGTTTTTAAACATGTTTTATTGCCGAAATATCCGTTACAAAATCTTGCTCATATTAGCTTTCCCATCGCTTAATGGAATTAAGGCGGGGCCACGTAATGTGTACAGCTACTGCATCAGGGCGACGGATACCATAATTTCGAAAATCCTTTAAAAATATTTATTATTTTAACCCAGATCTACTTTTAAAATATAACAATAATTTAAGAATTCTTCTTCTACAAAGATCAACACAACCTCAGTTATATTGTGACACGATTTACAAACTTCGTAAGATCCTTGTTAATGGTCACTTCCATAAATCGTTATAAAACGTGTTAGAAAGTTAATCAAACAATTCTATGACTTATTATTTTGCAACGCACTACATGTTTAGAAGTTGACCCATTTACAGTTCGCCTTTATGCGTTCCTCCTCTTTGATTGTGCGATGATCCGGCATATTATGAACCCTATGATAACTACTATCCAAATCGTGAAAGAAAAATAATAATTCCGTGATCAGTGAATACAAATACAGTGTAGAAACTCGCAATTTAATGAAATACAAACATTTTCGTCAATCAGGTAATACTTTAATGATGTCACTATTCAACTTGTACCAGGGACGTGAGAGGTGTTGCACTTTATATAAACAGACTATAATACAGTCTCCTACTTATTTTTTTATCTATCTTGTTTTTGCTTTCAGTGGATCCGTTTGTCAGTACTATACTGAACAAAAAAAGAAACTTCCGCATTGTAAGCTGTGATTTGCATAGAGTTGACTTTGTTACACTTTGTACACCAATCTAGATACAATTTCATCATGATATACCTACCACTCTATCATTCTGATCAATATTAATAATCATCAAAAACCAGAGTTAGTGTGTTGCTGTTAAAACATGTTTTATTCAAATTGCAAAATCACTATATTTGTATTATAAAGGGAGGTAATCTGAAAATATTCATTCTTGAAAGCTGTATGGCGCAAAAGTGAGTGAACAGGTCAGCTTACTTTCTCCGTTTTTTTGGTGCTGAGGTTATCTTCTGTTTATTTCAATAAAACAAAACTGTGTTAAATCAAAGTTTAAACCACAAGACCCGGAAATCCTGTTTAAACCAAAACAAGGGGAATAACTTTGTGTACAAGTTTGATTCAAGGACAGTGCTGGCCTTTTAACAAAGGTATTAACATATAAGACCAAACAAAATATATTTTCTTTGTGTCTACATGTATGGGTAGAGTTGCGGAAGTTTCTTTTTTTGTTGAGTATACAAACCAGTAGTTGTATTACTTTCCTTTGCGGTCATCGTTGCCAAATCTTTGTGGTTTGAAAGTAGAATACCGCTTAAGGAGGTACTGCTGTGCCTTATATTACCCCTCACGAACAAACAATGCATCCGAATCCGAATTTGCTACTTTTCTTCTCTCTTGTTTGTGTTCGTTGCTTGCCATGGATCCCCATGTCAAGTGGTTGAAAAACTTACACACACCATATCCGCTGGGTTTAAACGGTAATATTTATTAGGAAGAAAACCTTCTCAAAGATATTGTTTCCACTTTTTCAATTTAGAATCGTATGTGTGGGAAGTATGGCGACAGACGTAACAATACTATCAAACGGAAATTACTTGTAACTATGTATTACAAATGTCGGTGGCTGATTGACACTGTCCGCAAACCACTCAAGATTTCACGTCTTGTTAATTGGTTCACTAAATTTGATCGTAGAGGTAGCTGACATAATAGTTTTAGAGTTGTGTTTGAACCATTTTTAAAACACAGCTGTTATTACAATATACATGTATTCTGAAAAGGAGGCTGATCACGTCAGGCAATATAATGTAGTCATTTGCGTAAGGGACACCGATATAGGTAGTCATCGATATGAAGCTATTAAGATAAGTATAGGCATCGATGGGATGAGAGAGAGAGAGTATCTTCTAGCAGGCCTTAAACTGCGGGTTTCTTTCCCTTGATTTCCAAAGGTACATGTACCAGTAATACCCGACGGTAACTGTCGTGTACCATCGTTTCCCATCGTTACTTGTCGCGATACTATACCACAGATATAGGGTACCATCGTTACTTGTTGCGACAATTGGGGGTACCGCGACATTACACGGTAGATATCGGCTACCATCGTTTCCCATCGTTACTTGTCACGACACTACACGGTAGATATCGGGTACCATCGTTTCCCATCCTTAATTGTCGCGCTCTACACGGTAGCATCATTCGTCATAACGCCATATTAAAAATGCGACAAATAATCGTAAACAGGGGTTGCATATAATTCATTTGCGATAGCAATACCCGTCCACAACAAAATACACAATCAAACAATGATATATATACTTACTAATACATTGTATGTGCACATTTTATGACAGATTTTTATTGTCGGAGGACTCCTAAATCTGCACATTGCTTCTACTCCAAATGTTTGTTACAAATGTTAGGATGTCTTATATACAATAAGTGTCTGGCGTTCTGTGAACAGTGTTCTACTGTTCGACATTTCCGTCTACATTATTACACAAAAAGGCTACATAGTATAGCTGATCCATTAGGCAATTACATGTTTACACACAACAAATAGAATCATTATACGGTATGGTTGGGAATTTGAAATATAAAAAGGAATAAGATCACTCACAACCGCCACATAACGTCATGGTAAACACATAATTGGGGCATCGACTTACCAGGACCTAGCACCAGTTCGAGAAGTATCATTAATTGCTTATCTATCTCTGAACTTCAGGAAATACCATGTCAACTAATCCGGAAATGTCACTTAGTGAACGTCCGATTTGATATACCACTACAGCTTTGCGTACACTAGGCTAACAAGGGACAACCCTCTCCATCTGAACTATAATGAATGCATGTAAATACAGTCAAATGGGTATATTCGTCTTAAGTAGGGTTATTATTGGTCAGAATATGCGTGTGTTTAATATACATTGATAGTTCAAAACATTGTTTAGAATAAGATGCAAACGTAATTACCAATTAATTCAATTAAAATGATATACCTCCAGGTCTAATTGGAATATTTCGAGTAGCAGAGGCAACTTGTAAACTTGTAAACTATACATATACACAGATACACACAAAATAGAACTGATAGAGCTCAACGATATTGTAATATTTGTAATTCTAATGACATAGAAGACGAATATCATTTTATTTTAATTTGTCCCGTCTATGAGCATATTCGCAAACTTTATATTAAGGCGTATTATTATCGAAACTCTAGGGTTATTAAATTGATGCAAAGTAAGAAACATAAAAATATTCAAAATGTAGCTAAGTTTGTAAAAGAAGCATTTATTGTACGTAACACATTTAATTATACGTAGTTGTGTGCATATATATAAAGTTTACCCTCTGGTATTAGGTATTGTTTCAACAATTAATTCGTTTATATAATGGCATGAGAGAGAGACAGAGTAAGTGCGTGTGTGCGTATGCGTGCGTAAGAGGTGTGTGAGAGTGTGTGTGCGTGTTGGGGTGCATGCGTGTGAGCCTGTCATGTGTTTAATTAAACTTTGTATATTACATTTTGATGACGAGATACTATATGTATAAGTCGAAATAAAATATCTGTTCTGTTCTGTTCTGTTCATAAGGCACATAAAAAACGTTTAACCTTTCTACGGTAATCAACCAGTGAAATATACGTAACTGTGCAATTAACGTTTAACCTTTCTACGCGAACGATTCAGTGAAAAGTACGTAACTGTTCAATTAAGAAGCAGGTAATATGCCGACATTTCGTAATCAATTAACTTTTCAGTCATTTCTTGTAATAGTGATATAGTAATTATTGTTCAACGTATTAAAAAGAATAGTTTACCGATAATTGGGCTTGGTTTAAATTAATAAAACGACATGTTTTTCATAGTTTTCATATTGAACCAGATGTCATAAAACAATTTTATTTGACAGAATATCCACCATGCCAAACATATATTGTCTTACCAAACTAATTCACATGTATATCTTCTTTATGTCGATAGGATGGTGATTTGATTACATTAATAAAACGACATGTTTTTCATAGTTTTGATTCGATATTTATATTGAACCAAATGTCATAAAACAATTTTATTTGACAGAACATCCACCATGCCAAACTAATTCCCATTTATATCCTCTTTATGTCAATAGGATGGGGAGCACATGTCATAATGGTAGACAATTTCATTTCGTTATAGGTCTTCTTGAAGGAAAGGTCTTCTTTAATGCCGCCGTATATTTAACTTGTAATATCTCCGTGATGAGCTATAATTATATCGAACTTTTTTTCTGACATATTAATAAATAATCCTATACGTCAAACCATTGTATCAAATAATTCCAAGGCTAACATTTTTGGCCTCAAAATATCTGTATAGTGACTGTCAGATGAATACAAAAAAATGTTGATGAAAAGCATTAATTCGCCGCGGATAGTGTATAGTCTCGTTCACGGATTGCCGTGATACATTACTGCCGTGATACATTACTGCCGTGATATGCCGTGATACATTACTGCCGTGATACATTACTCAACTGGGGTTTACGACTGAATCACAAGCATGCATTTCCTAAAGATATGGAATAGTAAAATAGTTGTCGAGGAAAATATTTAGGGAAGAAATCATAAAAAAATATCAGGCGCAAAAATGTTTGGTCGTCTGCAAGAACAAGTAAAACCACTCGCATTATATGTATTTCAAAACTATTACTAAACAGGGACTGACCCCATACCGACTATTGATTCACTAAATAATCATTTTATTTTTCATCATATACATAACTGATTGTTAAGTTGATTAACTTATATAAGTTCATTAAAATACTACTTGTGCCATATGATGCAATACACACTTAATCATTTAAAGAATTTATGTCAAAACAAAGCATGGCCTATTTCAACTACAGATCCTCCTTCCATGTCCCCTTACCGAACGGACACACAGATATCATATCTACCTCCTGTCGACAAAAAACAATCAGGATGTCTAACAATAGCTCAGAAGAAACTGTAACAATTGAATTGTAATTGTAAACTTGTTGTTTATTTTAATGCGGGTTTTTGGTTGACTGTGTTCTGTGAAAGCTACATTTTCAGTTCGTCAATTGGACCTACTTGTAGTTTATAGTAAGGGTCAGCATACATAATTGGATGATATTTTATCATATGCATCCTTACATCTCAGAGTTACAAATGTCCACTGTACCATTTACAAGGGGTACCGTTGTGAAACTCTGGCAGGTTGTGGTATAGTTCTTGTCGCGGAAGAGTTCCTAAAGTGCTTTGATATTTAAAAAGTATACCTGTACTTATAAATGAAACTTGATGTTTATCACCCATTTTATCAAAAACGTTTCCTGAATTTTTAATTGAACAAAATAATCACAGAGTTATCATAAGCTTATCATAACACAATATTGTTTAATGTGATCTTTAACGACAGTAAGACAATAAGTTAAACACATTAAGAGTAGGCACTGGAATTAGCAATGAAGTGGGCTTTATAAGGCTGTTTGTGTAATTTTGAAATCCAGTAAATAGTTGGAAGTTTGTTTTGACTTTTGTTCACCACAGCCTTGAAAGTGGTGCACCGATTGATATGCGTGGAAACAACATCATCATCAGTAAGTTGAGCATGAGTATACGAATTAGTGCTCCCGTGTTCCAGAGGTAAAACATTGACGTAATTTTGGCCTAAAACAATAATACACTTTTAGCAGGTTTATCCGCAGGAACTAAAACAAATTAATTATGAAATTTGCCAAACAATAATTATATCTGTGGTGTGTCGCGTACTTTAAACTTATTTATTTTACATCGATTGTAACGAAAGCTCTCTGAACTTATTTTAATCACTTTCGATGTCTTCCTGGGTAGAAATAGTACTAAGCCAAGGCAGATAAAGTGTCTTGCTCAGGGACACGACACATATGGTTATGGTGGGGATCGAACCCACGACTTTTGGATCATGGGTCCAACGCTCTACCACTATACCACAGCGCTCCACCGTACTAACGGTAATTCGCGTTCTTTGAATTCTAGATGATCATTTATACATGTAATTGTTGTTTGTTTTGAATGTGTATTTTTTGTTGTCAGCATTCTGTGATGATATGAAATAGTTTATTTTCAAATTTCCAATAGGCTAACCGCCCATGAGGATATATATATATTAACTTTATTCAGCATTAAACATTCAGTACAACGTTTATAGCCTACACACAATACACATTCAATACAGTGAGAACATCAAAAAACATGGCATACAAAATCTACATTGAAGTTTACAGAGAAGCGTTATAGCTTTTTTTTTTCTTCCTTTCCTTCCCTTTTTTTTTTCTTAAATGGTGAAAAGGTTGATATGTAGTAAAGAAATTTAAACTTGCATTTCATTTCGAAGTTTAAATGCATAATAAACATATTTTGATAAGCTTATAATTGTTCTGTTCGAGTTATTAGACATTAACGCATCAAATTTGTTTATCGTGGGCCATCTGCAAAAGTAAGGTTTAAAATATTTCTGTCTTAAGTGTCTATATATTGGACATACAAGCAAAAAATGGTATTCGTTTTCTACTATATTTTGGGTACAATGTATACATTTCCTATTTTCTCGCGGGATATTTAGATATTTACCATTTTCAATGGCTAAATTGTGAGAGGAGAGTCGAAATCTACCCAGTGCTATTCGGAATTTGTTATCATCTAATAGGTTCAAATATTTTTCCATATCAAAACTGTGTTTGTAGCGGCAGTATGATTCTAACCTGTTAGAGTTATTGATATTTGAATACCAACTTTGATGATATGAGTCAATCAAGCGTTGTTTTATTAATTCAAATGGAATATCTGCTTCAAATTGATATAACCAAACATCAGAAAATCCAAGGTTGTCAAGGATATCTTTAATTTGATATGCCCAATTGGAACCGTTATAATTATTATGATTATGAACATCGTTTTTCAACATTATATATATTTTTTTGGCCAATATATTTTCATTAAGATGTAATATTTTTAACCAATATCTGAGCATATTAAGTTTTCTCTTTATAATGAGTGGTACTCGACCTAATTCACCGTATAAACCTGTGAGATTGGTAGACTTCTTGACCCCTAAAATTCTTCTACAAAATTTCGTATGGATAATTTCAATATCTTTAGCGTCGTGCATTCCCCAAACTTCTGAGCTATAGTTTAATACAGAGGCAACTAGTGTGTCGAAAAGTCTACATTTTTTCTGATATTGGTAAGTTTATTTGACTAAATATGGAAAATAAATTATGCAATGCGAATGAAGCATGTTGTGCCAACCTCTTTTGCGTTCTTAACCAATTTCCATTTTTGAAGAAAAAAATGCCCAGATACTTGAACGAGGTGACAACTTCTATTATGCTATCATGAAGGTAGAAATTATATTGTGAATGACGACCTCTTTCGAATATCATTATTTTAGTTTTTTCTGTATTTATCTTTAGGCCCCAGGTCCTACAATATACTTGAATGTCATTTAGTAACGACTGTAAAGAAGCGGGGGACGAAGCAAATACAACCGCATCATCGGCATATAACAGCATAAATAAGCTCAGATTGTCAGTACAAAATATGTCATCAAGGTCTGAATTTACATTTTATGAGATTTAATTAATGAACATCATAAATAGGATGGGCGAACTTGGGTCCCCTTGCTTTAGGCCGACATATGAACTTATGGGTTCTGATAATGTTGATTTATATCTAATGCGCGATTTGACAACAGTATACATTGATTTAAGTGCTCTAACAATTTTTGAGCTTACATTTTCTAAATTCAATTTATGCCATAACATTGATCTTTCTATTTTATCAAAGGCCCGTTCAAAATCTAGAAATGCACAATACAGTTTCTTTCCAGAGTGTAACACTTTTGAAATAATAGAATGAAATATAAAAATACAGTCTACCGTTGATTTCCCTTTTTGGAAACCAAATTGATTTTGTGCTATCTTATCGTATTTTTCTGCCCCTTTATTTAATCCATTTTTAATAAAAGTTGAGAATATATTTGCCTAATACATTAATTAACGTAATACCCCTGTAGTTTTTTGCCTCATTTGCGTTTCCGCTTTTAAATAATGGTGCAATAATTCCATCACCCCAAGAAACAGGGTAATCACCGTTATTAAACATTTTATTAAATAATTTTAATAAAAATGGCGATATTATATCATACGTTGATTTGAATATTTCAGAAATTAAATTATCAATTCCTGAACTTTTCTGATTTTTCTGTGAAAAAACAGAAGCTCGTAATTCTGCTTCAGATATGTCTAAGTCTAATTCAGCATCAAGCACTTCCGTTGTGTCGGCTTCAAATTCAGGCTCGTTTGCGTTTCCATATATCGATTTAAAATGATTGTATAAATCAGTTACATTTAGATTTTCAGCGTTTGGTACATTTTTTTTGTATATTTTCTTTATGTTTTTCCAGAATTTTTTGGGTTGTTTTTTGGCTAAATTGCTTATTTGCTTTCCTTCTTTATATTTATATTTGTTACGCGCTTTGTGTTTAACCCGATTGTATTTAGTCCGCGATGTTGTAAAAAGTTGCCTATTAGAATCATTTTTGTTTTTTAAAAAGGTATTTCTCGATTTTTTAAATTCCTGTTTCGCTGTATAACAATCTTCATTGAACCATTCTTTACCATGAATATAATTCACGTTTGTCTTTTTAAACGTTTTACCAAAATACAGTAAACGTATTATCGTACATATAATTCGTGAATGAATCGACAGCGGTGTCAATTGCTGTGTTGTTTATACTATCGGTCAATCGCTGTATTTCCTCGTGGCTATTCATGAGATTGTTTCTAAATATAGGTACCTTTGAATTGTCCCATACAATTTTACTATAAATAATAGTTTCGTCACTATCGTCCGATAATTTCGGATTAGTCTGCGTACATTTCGTTTTTAAGGAAAGATACAAAGGAGCGTGGTCTGAAAACTCATTAAAATCTAGAATTTGAAAATCGGCAGTGCAGTCTTTATCGCTAAAATGAAACAACAAATAATCAACAACGCTCATACCTCTGCTAGAACAAAAAGTATACTCTCCTAACTGACAATCTTTATGCATGCGACCATTTGCTATAATTAGACCGGATGTTTTACATAATTCTATTAATCGCCGTCCATTCACGTCTAGCATACACATACACATATACATATATGGCTGACAGTCAAACTCAGTCTGCAAATTAAACAGCAAATAATTATAATATACATGTATAATGAACTTCTTCATTGTTAGGAGAAGGTTTTTTAAATAAGGACAATTATATATTTGCATGTCCGCATAACATACTACCTGTTGATACTTATTCATGTATATTCTTACATGACATACGTGATTGCATATAATTCAAACAGCTTTTAATTGTATGAATACGTAAATACTTTTAAGTAGATGCTTAGCAACCAGGTATACATATGCAAGTAAACATACATATTATTAGCAACGCTACACCAATTTGTAATACATTCTACAACATATAGTTCAATTATTTGCTAACATAGTTTCGTTCCTTTTAGTAAAGGCTTTATTTATGAAAATGGCGGCGTTTCTTACTTCTTTTGTACAAGTTGAATTGATTAACAAAACCATTTTATGCATATTCGGTCTATTCCATTAGTATTTTTTAATAAATTGTTTTCTTAGATCGGAGTATAACGGGCATTCTAACATGAAATGAAACTCATCTTCTAAAATATTACAAACATAACATTGTCTCTAATTTATCGGTGTTCTGTTTGGTTTATTCCATCGTCCTGCTTCTATTTGTAATCTATGAGATGAGACTCTTAATTTAGTCAAAGCAATTCTAAATTTTGTTATGTTACATAATGTGAGATATGGCTGAAATCTAAAACTACATATATTATTATCAAATAAAGCTCTACTTGAATCAGTTAATCTACTATTCCAATTTTGTACAAAGTTGTCATTTAATCTTTGTTTAAATATGCATAAAAACAGTTTTACATTACCAACACCTTGCGTTAACCATATATCATTAAACCCCATTCGATATAACATTTCTCTTACCGAGGAAGCCCAATTCTTTATATTTGGTTTCACATGTATATCATATAATATCAGATCATATATTTTCTTAACATATTTGTTTTCATTTTTATTTAATATTTTTAACCAATACTTTATGATATTATAATGTCGCATAATATCCAGAGGTTTTCTACCTAATTCTCCGTATACAAAATCGTTTTGTGTTGTCTTTTTCACTCCCAAAATTCGTTTACAAAATTGTAAATGAACCCTTTCAATGTCATTCGCCTAATTGAAGCCCCATACTTCCGACCCATCATTCAGAATAGGAGTAATCAATTTATCAAATAAATCTATTCTATGTTCAATTGGTAATTCCGTAAATTTATAAAGACATTTATTCATTTTAAATATTGCCTTCAACGCTTGACCTGCAAGTGTAGATTGAGCATATGCGAATGATCCTCCAGTTGTAAAAACGTTACCCAGGTAGCTGAATCTATTAACAATATCTAGAACAGTATCATTGTAATAAAAAATAATATCTCGTGGCAGAGAACCACCTTTTTTAAATAGCATTATCTTTGTTTTTAAAGGATTAACGACAAGTTTCCACCTTCTACAATAATCTGCCATGCTATTTAAACTATTTGTAAATCTTCCTTACTATTTGCAAAGATAACTATATCATCAGCATATAATATTAGAAACATTTTAAACATATTAACGTCAATTCCTTCAATACCATTATTTATGAATGTTTCTTCAATATCATTTAAAAACATCGAAAACAAAAAGGGAGATAAGCACTCTCCCTGACGGACACCCAGCATACAACTATACTCATCACTCAATGAGTTGCAATACTTAACTCGAGATTTAACAGACTCATACATTGAATGAATAATGTTAAAGATTTTACCTCGGATTCCTAGATTTATCATTTTATACCACAAGTTTTCACGAACTACGTAATCAAAAGCTTTTGTAAAATCAACAAATGCACAATAAAGTTTTTTACCATTATTTATAAAATGAGAGATTAAGCCATGTAATACAAATATGTTATCTACTGTACCCATCTTAGACCTAAAACCGCCGTGAGCTTCTATATATACATTATAGTTCTCCGCCCAATTACCTAGTCTATTATTTGATGATATATGTTCTGATATGTTCTCTTTGACGTTGCATCTACTATACTTCTATTATAAAAATGAGGACCTGGATTAATTTGTACAATGATTACTGGTTCATCTATGAAAGGAAAACTAATACATGAATACATTTATGAACAATGCACTTATGCATTTACGAATACAGTATATCATTGATGAATGAGATCTAACGTACACTGTTTATCTTGTGGAACGAATACAAATTAATGTCAAGATGTGGTCCCTTTGTTATCATGTCTTAATATCTAAATAACCCTCTACTGAATATGATCCATATATTAGGAGTTGAAAGGGACAGATTCGTTTTCATTTGCATTTCAGATTATCAATTAACTGTAGTTATAGGACTACAATTATTTATTTCTATATTTTCTGTTTTACTTTTATATCTTCTTTTCTAGTTGCTTTTTTGTTATTAAAATTCATCCTTTGTCAAAGTAATTCGTAGAAACTGGGATTAGTTTTGAAGATATCCATGTTTGATCAAACCGATTTCTTTTTTAGGAGTTATTTATAATCCACAGACTATACGAATCAGAATGATTCTTTATAAATGTGATATTTTGTTATTAAAATTGTGTTATTATTGTCAACCCGTTTGTGTTTGTGATGTTGTTAGCTTTTATTATTACTTTTGCCTTCTTGTTTGTCTGTTTGCGTGTTTGTTTGCGTGTTTTGTGGTTCACTGTCCTCTTTGAATGCTACTTTCCCTGTCCGATCTTTTTATATTTCTTTGTTATGCATGTTATGTTATGTAAATACAAATGTCGAAGAGGAAATGTTATTTTGCCACCCAAGCCTTGAAAAGGCCGCACTGAGTTATATGTGCGGAAACAAAATCATCTATAGAGGAGTACGCTGAAGTATACAAATTAGTGATCCCTATACAATACATGTCTTATCATTCCTCAAAATAGTAGATATTTTTTGTTTTGATATTTCCTGGTAATTCTTGCAAACACCGTTAGTACTGTGAAGAAACTGTGAGAAAACACCATGATGACCCTTGCTCGTGGTGAGTCAGATTCATACAGATATTAACTTTTCAATGCTAGATTCATTATATTTTCTATAAAAAAGTGCAATACAAACTATTATCCCTATTTAAAATAATAGTATATATATTTGTTTTTTTAGAGTTACGCTAAATATGTTTCAAAAACGAGAATACTGAAAATTAGTCAGTTGATCAGCCAATTTTATTTTACATTCCGCTCGCGACTTGAACCATCAAAATCATCAGAAAACTGTGCATGATTTCATTGGGACATTTAAAAGGTCAACCCGTTAAAGTTTGTTTTTATTATGAATCCACGGTAAAAATAAAAAAAGGGGACAAGAGAAAACTATATAAGTTATATGTTGTTTAATTGAAATACTTTGTCTTTAAGAAACAATTTGATAAACATTGAAATTTCATGCGACTAAAATAACACTTAGTGATACTAAACATGTTAGGATTTGAATACAACGTGACCTTTAAACAAGTAGGTATAAAAGTCGAACAGAAAATATAGTATTGTTAGAAGCTCACACTCAATCATAAACACGCATACATAACAAACAACAACTACAAGGAATAAACAAAGAACAAATTTAAAGATGAATAAAAGGCCAAATAAGACGTCACAAACACAAACCTTGGAACGGTCAGCGGCAAAAAGGCCGCTGGGGGTTTAAACCAGGTTCTCACACTTACCCTACTGTAAACCCAATAGAACGGGTCAGTGTAAATACAGAAATCCGCACTAGGCTATATCATCTAACAAACTAAGCAGCATTAACAGGCAATATAAAGAAAACACAAAGATGATCATGTATATATTAATATCACAGACGAAAGCCTAGATAGCCACCAAGCAAATACCCAATGACCTGGCAGAAGTTAGAGCAACATAAGAGTAAACCGCCAAGGACACGACAAGATAAGATTGAAGGCACACATTAAATGCTACAGTCCCTTTTATAATTTAGGTAGACGTCATCATGGGGTTCGCAGAGGCTTAAACGAAAACTTAACACAACAACTTCACATTTTCTACATCTTGTTATTGTTTCCATAATTGTATGTCTTCATTAAACGTTGATTATGACAACAACCATCATGCAAATGCCAAGATCACGTCCACGCAGTCCTGCCTCGAAATTCTAATTCTATATACTTTTTAATATGGCATTTTCCATGTCAGGACAGCAGAAAATTGGAGAAAAGTCTCTAATTACGTTATCTTTAAAAGTTGCAATACAACTTCGAGACTGAGTCTCTTAATTTAGATTTCGACAACACATGAAACCATTTTTGGGAAAAGATTCTTAAAAAAGCAATTTTTTAATAATTGATGGAGCAGAATTTTGCCTTGAAAATTCTCTATAATTTTTTTTTTTAAACAAATGCACATAGATATTTTAATTAAAATGCCAGTTGCACCGACATATGATTTATTTAGGTACTATGAAAATTGTGTCTGGAAAGTAAAAAAAAACAACGTTGGCAGAAACAAGCGCCAAAAATATTGTCTTTGATTAATATGTCATTTTATCACATGGAACTGCTTGTATTCCGTATAATATCCCCATTACGTATTTCCTTAAATTAACCATGTGTAATACAAGGCGACCGAATCACTCGTCCTATATATCACTCCGCGTATTTGCAAACAAGCATGGCGGACACTTGGCCGATAAACGCGATTTTGTATATTGACCTGTGAAAAATAAGTATGAAAAATTCAATTTCCATGAATATTCAAAATTCAAAATTCAACATTCAAAATTTCAAAACAAAATCAAAATTTCAAAACAAAATCAAAATTTCAAAATTCAAAAAATATCAAAAATTCAAAATTCAAAATTCAAAATTCAAAATTCAAAATTCAAAAAATTCAAAATTCAAAATTCAAAATTTCAAAATTCAATACCCATGAATATTCAAAATTCAAAATTCTAAATTCCAAAATTTCAAAATTCAGCTCGCTTAATAATAAATTCCTGAACTCGTTTAATAAAATTTTGTATGAAATGACAACTCATGTCAGATCCTCTATATACTGTGAAATGTTGAACCCTAAATGATTTACACAACAGTTTCTATTTATTCTATAACCGTTTGTCCTACCGTTATATTTATTTGACAATGATATCGCTTTCCGGTGAGAAAACATCCAGAAAACAAACTAAATAACAATTCGTTCAGTTCCTTTCGAAGAATTAAGCGAGTATATTATTGAAACAAAGGAGTATGCTTTTGAAAAATACCCTGCGCAATCTCTTAAACAAAAAGAGATGTTACCCCGTTATTGTCAAATTATTGTGTATGTGCAAAAAGACCCGTTATAACCTAGGTTGTGGTCCACGAAACTTTACTTCCAGGCAATTCATACAGTAAGTTAAACATGTCGGTCAAACCAGCGTAGCGCAACCGCGCTTATGACAAAGTATTGACTATATTTTAATATCTAGCACCGACAATATCCAATTTTATTAAAAGTTTTTGATTACTAAACACTAAATTAAACATAACATAATGTTGACAATTTCTTTAACAGTTCATCCAGCCAACTGACTTTAATATTGAGCGGACATCTAGTCAAGCTCTGCTAATAGCAGCACATAATGTATCGTGTTAAATATTAGGTAGAGAAATGCCATCGAATCAAGTTCTTTTGTATTAAATGCTCTTTGTTAAATAATGTCGCAAGATGTTAACATCTGAGCTGGACTAAAAGTGGTGATCCTGAACTAATATTTTAATAGTACTAATGTAGCGTTGTGTGTGCCTACATTTGTTTAAATCGCCGCAAAAACACTTTCATAACATAACATGTAACCGCAGATTATCTCCAGCCATCTCGCCTAAACAAAATGTAAATTTTGTCAGTCCTACAACAACCTCATCTTAAGGTGTGACTACTCTAAAGATGTCCCCATTGCGTTCCATTTCTCCATTGCGTTCCATTGTCATCTGACATGTTTAAAAACCTGTTGAAAACACAGACCTCATATGTCTGCTATCAAAAATCAACAAGGAAAATGGGTGTTTAGTAACGTAACAAAGGATGGTAGCAAGTTTACAAACACTGGGTCACTGGGACAAATGACAACATTTGCTAAGCCTCTCACTCATTCATACCATGTCTACTTTCACTTTTGACATTCATATATAAAACTGTCAAAATTATGAGATGAAAGATATCAGTTACGTTAAAATTCAAACGATAATGGGAAACTGCACTAACAAAACATTTTAAGAAAAGAATAAGCACTCTTTATACAGAACTATTTTCAACGTCCCAAGCCATCACATCCGGATAATCTGGAGCAATTAAACCTCATTTTCAAGCCGTTTCTTATTTTCAAAGCGCGTTTAAAGCGTCTCCGTGGCCGAATTGTTACCGACGTTGCGTTGTAAACCTTCGCCTCTCACCTGCGGGTTCGAATCCCACTGGGAGCTCGACTTGTAAATGAAGTGTCGATTTTAACGGATGGCAGGAGGTGTACAGTACTGGTTCTACCCAGGAAAAGTGGGTGGTCTGCCTCCACCACAAACAAACAACCGTCATATATAACCTTGCATGGGTTGAAAATGACGTAAACACACCATACAAACAAACATCAAGCGCGTTTAACCCTTACAAGTGTTCAACCCGAAACACACCCAAAAATGATTGTCATACATATATATAAAGAAATATAAACAGATCGGAGCATTCAAGGAGGACATTCAACCACAAAACACAGAAACAAACACGCAAACAGACAAACAAGAAGGCAAAAGTAATAATAGTTGCAAACGACATCACAAACACAAAACCCTATATAACTACATGAACATAACTGAAACAGTTACAATGACCTACTAATAATATACAAGATGGATAATTCATGAATCTAGCACATATTAAATATGAAGGCATAAGCTAGTACTTTCCGCATAATAAGGCTTTACATTTTACAACGGTTCCAAGCGATACTCGTGTGTAAAAAATACAGTGGAAGTCGATCCTTCGCCCATTGTATAAAATAAATGTTTACGACAATTGTGTATGAGACATTAGCGCCCACGACAAATATTGATCGCATTAGTATTAAATTACATTCTAAAGTCTTGCATTAGACTGTAGCTATATCGCTAGATGAACAACATTCATCCTGATAGTGAAAACAGAAGTAATCACAAAACGTTCGCTCTATTGAAACTGTCACGATTTACATATCAGCCGGAACTTACTAGACATTGATATAAGAAGACAAGCAGAAGACAAGCATACACGCAGATTAGGTTTAGGTTCCTTGATGTTCATGATCATGTGGCCCGCTGGAAAACAAATATATTTTTTATTTCCTATCTGTATATTGTTGGTTTTTGTAAGAGAGTAACACTTTTCTTTACGAATAAAAGCACACGGTTACTTCAAAACATGTCAGAGACAATAACTTTGGGGTCAAATAGACTGATCTCGGTATAATTTATAGATTATTATAGGGGGACCACAAAATAAATCTTCTGAACTACTAGACCAATAGCTAGTATGTACGGCGTGAATAATTATGGCTTATATACCAATGGGTAATTGACATGGTTTGTCCCTCAGATCAAACTTTAAGTTGGATGTTAACAACAAATAAGTAGGATGGAAACAACTTTAGCAGATCTTTAGAAATAGGTATACAAGTAGATATAAAAATCGAACAGGAAATTTAGCATTCAAGGATGACATTAAACCACAAATACACACAGAAACAAACAACAACTACGAAGATGAATAAAAGGCAAGATTTGACATCACAAACATAAAAAGGTTGATAATATGGCTACCGCCTTGGAGGGGTTAGTTTCAAAAAATGCCGCTAGGGGTTTCAACCAGGTTCTAGGGTACATAATCTCTAGAGTCATTCCACTAAAATGGGACAGTGTAAATAACGATGACCCCACCAGGTTATATTCTCTAACAAACAAGGCAGCATTAACAGGCATTATAAGTAAAACACATAAAAGTCGAACAGGAAATGTAGCATTCACAGAATCAACGAAAAACACGCAATCAAAACAAACGAATGACCCATTTACAGTTTCCCCACTATGCTTTCCTCTTTGATTGCGCTGTTACATGACAGAGTGTGGACCCAATGATGACGTTACCCTAAATCTTGAAAAGATGGTAACGTTTGATGTTTGTCTCAAATCTTGTCTTACCGTACCCTTAATGGTTTATTATCGTGTTGCTCTGGCTTCTGTGACTGAGTACATGCTTTGTGGATTTCTAGGCTTTTCTATCTATATATACAAGGGAATCTTTGTGTTAATCTTATAATTAATGCTGCCTAGCTTGTCAGAGAATATAACATAGCAGGGATTTGTTTATGGGCATTGACCCGTTTTATTGGGCTAACAATAGGGTAAGAGTGAGGATTGGTGCACCCTAAAACTGCTTCAAACCCCTAGCGGCTTTTTTGCCCCTTACCGTGCATTGGTAATATTCCTATGGTCAACCCTGTTTATGGTCGTGGTGTCATACCTTGCTTTTTCCTTGCAATTGTCCGTTGTTTTGTGTGCGTTATTTTGGTTGACTGTGTTCTGTGAATGCTACATCTTTTTTCCGACGTTTATACGTTGTGGTGTGCGTGGTCCAGTGGTAGAGCGCTAAACTCCAGTTCGGTGGGTTCGATCCTCGCCGCGCTCACGTTATTTATCCTTGAGCAAGATAATTAATCCACACTGTTTAATACTGGTTCTACCCAGGAAGCCATCGAGAGTGATTAATATAAGTTGCAATAACTTGTTTTGCAATCGATGTAAAATAAATATGTTTCAACTAAAACGTTAAAAAAAATATTTTTAACATTCAGGTAAAAATTTCAGAGTTAAAAATGTCCCCATCAAAAGAGTGTAACTTTTTCTCATCATTTGATCACCACTGGCCCACCTCCATAACAATAATTGAGCATATTAAAATTATCATATCTATTAAATAAAGTCCTACTGTACAAACATACGATTTTACTCGTCCTGTTGTATATGATTGACAACAGTGAGGTATGGTCTTTTTTACACTAACCTAAACCTTGTGCAACAAGTCAGACAAGCTGGCACTTTGATACACGATGTAGATATAGTGGCATTTAAATATTGATATCAGTGTGACTTGACGTCCTAGGTGATGGAGAGTTACTCTTTCATGTTGAATGCTCCTTGATTGACGTCAATTTACCACGCTCACCTCATTACGGTTGGTATTAAGTGTTGATTATACGTGTTCAATTACCTAAATGGTGACATGTCAGTTGAAAACACGTCAATATTTGTTTTAATTGCGTGTAATAAAAAACATATACTAGAAAACACAGCTCAATACTTAAATACGTATATTCGCCTTATATAGATATGGTTATCATTCATCGTATCACTGACACATTATACATTGAAGCGAAAAAGAAACGCAACTCGGGCACACTTAATTCCACATAATATTCCAAAGAAATCCCATGATGTTTTGTAAAAAAAAAAGTTCAGTTAGTTAGAAAAAGGACACAACTGTGATGTTGTAGACGTTTTAATTAAAGTACACTTTGTAACAATAAATTCATAAATGTTGAAATTCCTCTTCGAAAAGTTGAGCCATTTTAGTACTGTATTTAACGTAAATAGTTTGTATCCTAAGTTTGCTCACATGCTTGAGCCAAACGCGTACTCTGTCGATTAACAGCAGCATATTGTACAAACAATATATATCGGACGTTTCTTTTCGTTTCAGTATACATACTCCTAATAGAAATAATACTATATAAAAGCCGTTTTATCATAATTATTTCAAACAGCATGATTAGTTGAGACTTAATCAACATGTAGTTTTCAATTGATGCATTAAACCTTACACCGAACAGGAAAATCAGCATTCAAGGACGACAGTCAATCACAAACAAAAACAGAAACAAAGAACAAATTTAAAGATGAATAAAAGGCCAAATAAGACATCACAAACACAAAAGGGTTGACAATAGGGCTACCGCCTTGGAACGGTCAGTGGCAAAAAAGGCCGCTGGGGGTTTAAACAAGGTTCTCACACTTACCCTACTGTAAACCCAATAAAACGGGACAGTGTAAATAAAGAAATCCTCCCCATGAACTATTCTCTAACCAACAAGGCAGCATTAATAGGCAAGATGTCATATAAGTAAAACACAAATGTGCTGGTGTATGTATAAATACAAAAAAAAATAGCCTAGAAAGCCACAAATAGGTACTCAGTGACTTGTCAGAAACCAGAGCAACAAGAGAATAAACCACAGAGGGCACGAGAAGACAAGACTGCAGACAAACATCCAACGTCACCGTCCTTTTGGGCTTTAGGTAGACGTCATCATAAGGTCCACAGCCTGTCCGGTCATCGCACAATCAAGGAGGAAAGCATAGTGGTGAACCGTAAATTACAGATTACGATTATTAAAGTTCTCAACTCGAGTACAAGCACTAGAAAAAAATAAGTTGAGACACATAGACCCCATAAGAAGTTGCTCGGGGAATATCCCCATCTAAATGGGGATAATTCGCATTATCAAAATTAAAATCATCTCTCTTGTCATATATTTTACTAATTATTTCACCATTTTCAATGGAGAGATGTAAATCAAGAAAAGAAGCGTTAATATCAGAAAAAGTTGAAGTTCTTTAGGGTATATATTATTAACCATAGTAGAAAAGAAAGAGTTGTCAATGTTTAATATGTCATCCAGATACCGAGGGTATCATTAAAGGCCTCAATAACATCTTCCTGGGTATCTTGTTTAACAAGAATTCTCTTTCATGGTAATATAAAAACAAATATGCGACAAGGGGTGCAAAGTTCGTACCCATCCATAGGCACACCAAATATTTGTCTATGAACGGTCGTTCCATACCTGACGAAAATATTATCTAATAGGAAGATGAGTGCTTCACAAACTTCTTGGCAAGTCCACATAGTGTAATTATCTAAACAGCTTAACAAACTTTTATAGGTTTTTAATGTTTTAAAACAGGTTTTTGTTCAAAGTAGATATTATACTTTTGGCACAGTTTAACAATAAATAAAAATCAATAAATCTAGAATCACTCTAATAAAATGTATGTACCTTCTACCATTTGAACAATTACATTTTTACCAAACAATATTTTTTTATAAAACAACCTTATCAATTTTATTTTAACATAAAAGAAAGTTTAGAGATACAAATGTATCCTTTAAACATTGCAACTAGTACTTAATACTTTTCTACCAGCAACAAACTAGAAATTCGCTACGTCCATGGCAAATTAATGCAAATTAAGGCGATAATGGTGGTGTCGTATGCTTAACGACATGACGAAATCTATCACATCTATCATATACACCAAACTTGAGACAAAATGCTCGGGGTGTGAGAGGTGTAGCCCTCTTATTACATCGAATGAACAGACTCTCTAAAACCGAGCCTGCTACTTTCTCTCTTGTATGTGTTTGTTGCTTCTATGGATCCCCTTTTCAGTATATTATGACAATGCATAGTGCTGTGTAGTGGCTATAACAGTCAGCAGTATTATTACTTACTGTTGTATGGGATCATCAAACCCAAATCTGTGTGGCTGTAGAGTTCAGCTTCAGGGGCATGACAGGTGATGCACCTTATATTAACTCTAATTAACAGACTCAATAAAACCGAGTCCACTAACTTTCTCACGGGGTCTTCTTTTCAGTATTTACGTGAACTATTTGGGTTGAAATCAAAGTTAAACTTTAATTAATGAAAGTCACGATATCTTTCCTAGTAAATATCGCAGTGTGTGTATTTAATTGTGTCTATAACGGTAGGAACTAATCACATTATTACCAGCGCGTTGATATTAAACCGTAGATTGTCTCACAACAAAAACTGAGCACGAGGGGCATAGCAATTCACACGTCCGTTAGAAGCAAAACCAATTCTTTACCAATAGACAGACATCTCGTAAAAAAATTAATGAAAACTGTTGTCTAGCATATTAAATGGGGAAAACAGTTTACATTTCATTGATAGGTTGCCACGAAAATGCAAAGAGAAATTGTGTTGAGTAACTCGTAGATATTCTTGCCCACATCTATACTCGTACAGAATGAGTAATTATTAATCATGTGAAATGTATTCATATACAGAAGGTCGTAAAGTCGTTCATATTTAATAGTGACTTTATAAAGCCAGCTTGATAAAGTGATTTGAAACGAGATTTTAAAGAGTTGTGAATGATTTTACGAACACGTCGTTAGTATCCAATCAAGGTCCCAGTAATCACGTACACTATGTATCTAAAGAAAGCCATCCGAAAAAAAGTCTTCGGCCTTCGTTGAGAAAGTCATTTAAACTTAATTATGTCTGTATTTGGAATGTGCGTAAGTCTGGTCTACGAGAGTACACGACAAACTACTTCCTCTGAAAGTTAGATTGAACCAAGAATGTATGTGTTTCTTACAAAAATATATTAATCCGCAACAGTATACAAGGCTGTTAGCAACCAGAGATAAGAGAACGCGACCGATGTATTTTCAAAATGTCAAGACAAAATTGACAGATTGTAGTTTATAATTATAAAACATCAAATAAATAAATGGAGGCAAATGCTCGCCCAGTAATTGGTTATTTATGCATACTTTAGATTTTTTTTTAGGTGATAAACATGACCAATGCACCATTTCCATAAATAATCATTCGTGCTTATTTACCCACCCACCTTTTATTAACTCGTATATACATGATCATCGTTGTGGTCATTCCCTCGGGAGAGAAATTGCCCCGATATAAGAACTCGTTCTAGAGCACTCGTTCTTATATCGGAGCAATTTCTCTCCCTCGAGAAATATTTCCGGTATCTCAAAAACACTGGTAATTAAACTCTATATATTGCCTATTCATGATGCCTAGTTTGTAATGTCCGGTAACATTTCCTTTGATGAATGCAAAGCACTAAATCGTTTAATTTAGGGTAACTGAATGGGCGTGACTATACCGTATTACAACTACCAGATAGAGAAATTTAGAGTACGGTCACTCTGACGTCACAGTGTTACTAAGTACACCATGCCACAAAAAGGCTGGGTTATACCCATCTCGGTGTTTAAATAAGCCATCTCGCTGAGACCAGACTCCATCTATTACTTAGAGGATACACTTTTTGCATGCCGAGGATATCTTTATTTACACTGTATCGTTTTATTGGGATAACAATAGGATAACCGTGACGATTTGTGCACCCTAGACCCTGGTTTAAACTAATTATTACATTTCTGTGGGTGAAAGATTGGGATTTCTTAGTGAAAGAATATCGCTAAATATTAATAACTAAATCCGAACACAAAAATAACTAACTGTTACGTTGAGTTATGACGTCATTACAGGGTTGCTGACGTCGACGACATTCGTCAATAACTTTCAATAAAGCGAATAATATAGGTAAAAAGTATAGATCTTTATTTAACTTCTGGGTTCGATTATAGGGAAACCCTTCCATCTCGTGAAGGATTTCCCTATAATAGATAGCAGCAACTAAATAATCTCTTTTTAATAGGCTGGCGTGGCGCAGTCGGTAGCGCAGCGGATTTGTAACCGGAGGCCCCGGGTTCAATCCTCCGTGGTGCCACTGAGTTCCGTCGGTGTGTTCTTTGGCAAGACACTTTTCCTTAGCCTCGTCCGTCGGATGGGGACGTAAACCGGGCGGTCCCGTGTATCGGTCTATCAACCGAGCACGTTAAAGAACCATAGGAATCTATTCGATAATAAGAGTAGGGCAGGTTCCCGGATTCCTATGTATCCTTCCTCTCTCTCTGGGGCGGCTCTAAATAACCTGTACTGTGTTGATGAGCCGTTAAACAACATTCAATTAACATGACGCCAGTACTTAGATATCTTCACTCTACTGTCGGAGTATATTGACTCTACTGTTGATGTCGGAGTGTTGATGTCGGAGTATATTGACTCTACTGTTGATGTCGGAGTATATTGACTCTACTGTTGATATCGGAGTATATTGGCATATACGTTTTATTATAATACAGTGGCGCGTGCTATTGTTTGTCGGAGGTATCGTATTGGCTTGATTGGTTAAATGGATAAATAATTGACAAGAGTTGTCATGTTAATTGCAACTTCATGTGTGATTCGATATTACAAGTTGTCGACCACAATGTCTAAAATGTATTGATCTATTACTTAATTTGTTGAATAAAATATTCTGGTTAATTAAAAGTCCATGCTATGTTATACGGGTGATGCCGGCCGGACAAGGACATCGATTAGTAAACCATTTTTCTTCCATTATCGGATTGAGTATATCTAAGTAACAGAAAAAGCTATTTGACAAGACCGGATAAGAGTCCTTTCCACAATAGAAAAACATTTAGCCCTCGTAATATTGGACGCCTTTAAAATAGTTGCAAATGTGATAGAATAATGGTTTTCTCTTCCAGCAAGAGAGTAAAAATTCAGCAACACACCAACATAATTATGTTTTAGACGCTCGATAAGACCCTTACCGAGAGTATAGCCAATGTTTTAAGAAGCCGGAAAGAAACATCATCGATTGCTTTTAGTTACTAATTACTACAAATACCACCGATACTTCATACACTGTTTCTGACTGGCATATCACACACAATTCAGCCAACTCTTAGAATTTACAGAAGGACAGTAAACAGCTCTATTCAGCTTAACAACAGCGCATATCAATCAAAATACTAATTTACTTCCAACCCTTCAATTTCTTCAAAAGTTATAATTTGGAAACAAAACAATACATAACTCAAACCATAAGGGGCCATAAGCAATATGCACTGAGGATTATATAAGATGTTATCAAATGTGTACGTAAGCGTAGCCATTTTCGAGCCTGACCTATATTTAAGGTTTCACGTTTATGGGCTATTACCACATATATGTAGTGAGCCCTTTAACGTGCACATATTATTGCTTTTCTTGCACCCGGTACTTCCATACTTTTAAAGTACCCTGCCCGAATAACGAACAGAGTGAGTGGGTTTGAAAAATGACCAGACTGTGAATCGAAATCGGTGTAACCGGAAATTACTGGACCATTTATGGACGGAAGTTATAATACTCATGCATGCGGTGTTTAATCAGGCAGTCTATAGGGGGCGTTTCAAAATTAATTAGTCATGTTATGTGTCATAATTGTTGATATTGTATAGATATAAGGCATGAACTCGGCCCGGGGGAAAGGGTCCGCCTCCTCCATCTACCGCATTCTGGACAGCAGTGAATGAACTCAGGACAAGATAAATGTTCAAAACATTTGTTGGTAATTAACTGGACGCGAACCAGCCACAGACCATCAGTAACTGTTGTGAAAAAATGGTCCATTCCTGTTTGTCTGGGCAATATCTCTATGAACGTAATTATTGGTAATACTATTGATTTAGCTTTACATTATTTGATTATAATAAAATAGAAAATAGTTACTAGTATCAACGTTTGTCATAACAATTTATCTGGAAATAAACTGACCTCGCCGGGAAATGACTGGACCATATTTTGTTTTTATTATACTATGTTATTATTTCTCACTTCTGATGCATTCTGAATCTTCATCAGCCTTGAGATACGATAGTTATAACTTATTCACGAAAATAGTATAGCACAACATGTTTTGAATGAACAGTGTGTCGGGAAATAACTGGACATCACCGGGAAATCAATGGACCATATTTAGTTTTTTCTTATAATTTATTATTAATTCTCACTTCTGATGTTTTCTTTATCTTTTTTTTCACCACTGAGATACAGTTGTCATAACCATTTCGCCGATATATATTGACGGAACAGTGTGTTGAGAAATAACTGGATTTCACCGGGAAATAGCTGGACCATATCTTGATTTTCTTATAATTTGTTATTATTTTTTCTCTTATAATGCATTCTACACCCTTCTCAGCAAAGAGATACGATAGTTATATATATAACTATAATTCACGAATATATTATATAATAGCACAAAACCTATTGAAGGAACATTGAATTAAATAAATGGACATCACCAGGAAATAACTGGACCATGTATAGTTTTTCTTAAAATATGTTATTATTTTGCTCTTCTGATGCATTCTACATCCTTCTCAGCACTGAGATACGATAGTGATAACTAATTCACGAATATATTATATAATAGCACGACATATATTGACGCAACAGTGTGTCGGGAAATAACTGGACATCAACGGGAAATAAGTGGACCACATATAGCTTTTCTTACATTTTTTTCATTTATGATGCATCCTACATCCTTCTTAGCACTTAGAGAAAACTGCCGGAAATTACTGGACAATACTTTGTTTTCATATCTCATTGCTGATGCTTTCCTGCTGACATCTCATATCAACCTCACTACTGAGATAGTAGTGTAACCAACAACACTCATATCATATCAGTGTCAAACGTAGAGGGGGAAACGTGCTGGGAAATAACTGGACATAACGGGATATAACTGGACCATAATTATATTGTATTTGAACAATATATCATCATATCTCATCGTTCATGTTTTCTCGCTCATATTTCAAATCAACCCCACTGCTTAGATAATAGTATAACCAACAACACTCTGTTATATCATAGCAGTGTCAAACGTAGAGGGGGAAACGTGCTGGGAAATAACTAAACACAGCTGGGGAAAAAACTGGACCAATTTGTGTATGTTAATAAATGATATCATATCTTATCTAAGACATTTTTCCGCCCACTTTTATGTCAAGCTCACTAATGAGGTGATAAAATCGGTAACTACTCTGTTATATAAGGGCAGTGATATGGTAGACGGAATAAAACGTGCTGGGAAATAACTAAACATACCTGGGAAATAACTGGACATTGTCAGGAAATAAATGGACCATGTACTGTATTTGTACAATCTGTCATCATATCTCATCTTTCATGTTGTCTCGCTCATAATACTTACGTTTTTATATCAAGGAAGTGATATGGAAGACGGAATAACGTGCTGGGAAATAAATTGACATAGCTTGGAAAGCTAGGTGAAAGCTTGAACATCACCGGAAAATAACTGGACTATATATTGTATTTGAACAATATGTCATCATATCTCATTTTTTTATGTTTTCTCTCTGATAATATGTGTAACAATACTTTATTATATCAGGGCAACGATATGGTAGACGGAATAACTTTCTGGGAAATAACTGGACATAGCTGGGAAAATATTGGACATCGTCGGGAAATAATTGGACCATATATCGTATTTGAACAATATGTCATCATATATCATCCTTATGTTTTCTCTCTGATAATATCCGTAACAGTACTGTATTATATCAGGCCAGTGATATGGTAGACGGAATAACGTGCTGGGAAATAATGGACATATAGCTGGGCAACAACTGGACATTGTATTTGAACAATATGTCAGCATAACTCATATTTTCATGTTTTCGCGCTATATTTCATATTAACCCCACTACTTAGATAACAGTTTAACCAACAACAGTCTGTTATACCATAGCATTGGCAAAACTAGAAGGAACGACGGCCTGGGAAATAACTAGACACGGCTGGGAAACAACTCGACACAATTGTGTATGTTAATAAATGATACCATATCATTTCTAAGATGTTTTCCCGACCACTTTCATGTCAAACTCACTAATGTATGGAAGCTTTAATATACCACCTAGATGATGTGATCATTCTATAATATATGTCGTTTTAACGTAATATATAGTGTTAAGACATCTTAAGATAACGACTTGGTCGCTGTATATAGTCTTATGTATCTTTAGATAATGAAAACAATATTCTTTGTCAATGATAATTAAGATGTAATAACAAAAGACAAAAGGATTTATGGATATAGATTAAAACGGCATGACAATATACAAAGGTAGTTGTTGACATGTACACGTCGACATATATCTTTCTTTTACGGAAGATGTAATAAATTGAATGACCATAACCTTTTTTGTCTCGCCCACGATAGTGGGTAGCGAGATATAGCAGTCACTCGATTTTTATGAAACTTTGTCAACTGCTTTGTTGGGTACATCATCACGCCAAATTTACCAAGGTCTAGTCATATTTTGCGTTATTTTCCCAAACCTTAGCCTTGGTTAGGTAACTTAACCTTGATTAGGTAACTTAACCTCAGTTAACTGTATACATGTGATTGCCTCATTTTCTTTATTTGATACTTGGTCATATGTATTGTTGGCATTGGTGGACATCACTGAACGACACAAATTACCAAGGTCAAGGTCATATTTTTCTTATTGTCCCCAAATGTCCCTTGGTTATTATTACTTTTGCCTTCTTGTTTGTCTGTTTGCGTGTTTGTTTCTGTGTTTTGTGGTTGACTGTCCTCCTTGAATGCTACTTTCCCTGTTCGATCTTTTTACATTTCTTTGGTTAGGTAACTTAACCTTAGTTAACTTTATGTGATTGCCTCACTTTATGTCTTTGATACTTGGTCATATGTATTGTTGGTATTGATGGACATCGCTGAACGACAAAAAATGCCGAGGTCAAGGTCATGTTTCGCGTCATTAGTTTTGTTAGGTAAGTTAACCTCAGTTAAACATTTTTTGTCAGATAACTTTAATTTCTTGGTTTGATACTTGGTCATATATGTATTGTTGGCATTGGTGGACATCACCGAACGACAAAAACATACCAAGGTCAAGGTCATATTTTGCATTATTTTCCCCAAACTTAACCTTGGTTAGGTAACTTAACCTCAGTTAACTGTATACATGTAATTGCCTCATTTTCTTTGTTTGATACTTGGTCATATGTATTGTTAGCATTGGTGGACATCACTGAACGACAAAAAATACCAAGGTCAAGGTCATATTTTGCATTAGTTTCCCCAAACTTAACCTTGGTTAGGTAACTTAACCTCAGTTAACTTTACGTGATTGTCTCACTTTATGTCTTTGGTACTTGGTCATATGTATTGTTTGCATAGGGAAAACCTTGAAACATGTTCTTCTCTAAAAACTCAAGGTACATAGCTTTCATATATAACCTGTAGTATCAGCTTATGGTTCACTACCAAGTTTGTTCAAATGATGACCCTGGGGTCAAATTCGGCCCATGAGTCACAGTTTTACATAATGTTATATAGGAAAATCTTAAACAAATCTTCTTCTCTGAAACTACATGAGCTAGAGGTTTACTATTACGCATTTACCATTAGTCCTCTACCAAGTTTTAACTTGCGACTCTGACGTTAAATCTGACCACGCCCCAGCGATCACTTGTTTTACATATACTTACATAGATACAAAATGAAAACATTTTCTCCTCTGAGGCCTCTAGCTTTACCTCTTATACTCATGCAATATATGAGAGCTCTATACCTTGTGTTCTAATATTGTGCATGTACAATAAGATTATGATCGTCAAGTTTGTTCAGATCGTGACCATGGGGTCACATTTGGCACTACCGCAGAGGTCACATGTTTTACACAAACTTGTATAGGGAAAAATCTTAAAAGAGTTAACTTTCTTCTCTGAAACCACAGTTATACACTTACTGAGCATAAAGAGAGGGATACATCCATCCAACCAGTATCGGCCCAGGATCCGTCCCCTCTAGGGACATGTAGCACAAAGGTCTTAACTTGGAAAACGTTGAGCTGCCCACCATATAACCATATATATGTTATACGCAATGTGAGAATATGGACGATTCCGGAACTGCTCTGTGCAAAGTAAGAATTCTTAAAATGCCCGACGATTCCGGAATTGTGCAGGACTATTCCGGAATTGCGCAAGGGGTTAATCTATATAAAACATGCACCATGTGTCGGCGCAATTTGAGAATGTTTTGCGCAAAGTACGAATTTGTGTTGGGATTTGAAAAGGAACATAATGTTTGAAACCTATTTATTTCTATTTACTTAAACTTAATTGTTCCATCCGTCTGTTATAAAAGATAAAATGTATAAAAATAATCATAGTTTGGTTTGGTAAATAATTAACATGAACTTAATTATTGAGAAAACAAGCTGAAGCCCTCAAACAATAAAGCGCGGATTTATATTACTGAAATAAGGAGATACATTATGGCTAAGAAAATATAAACAAGGGAAGCACGGTGGTGCAAACGCCGGATTGCCAATTCATCATTTTAACTGAACATGTATGCCAAGCTTTCCGGCAATTCGTTTTCGAGAAATGAGGAAAAACAAAAACTTTAACCAAAAACATTTACCAAAACGTCAAAACGCGTAGGCGGACATACGGACGGACAGAAGATAGACCAAAATCGCCAAACCATAAGCCTGGATTTGCTACGACAATAATATTTCTAATAACGGGTCAAATTGGGCATTCCATATATATTTTAGAGATTTCCTATGATCTCTTTATACAAACATGGGACCCTTGTTTGTTGCCATATACCTTCGTATATACTGGCATCTACAAATGAAGTCAAATATTGAACATCTGTCAAATGGCCAATTACTCAATAAATGCGCCAGGTGTTAAACTATTACTACTAATTGCATTTGCATGTTTTAATCATATTTTTTAAGGTATTATACTGATAAGGTATACAAATATATTAAATGTCAAACTGTCTTATTGTTCAGAACATCTGTCATCTGCCACCTGTACTAAAAACAATCATTTACATATACCGTTTGAGAACAAATTACCAGTTTATGGTATTGCTATTAATGACATTTGCATATTTGAATGATACTTAATAAATAGTGGATATTAATATACATTTTATAGACAATGAGGAGATATCACGCGTCTACTTGCAATTTAAACATATGTTTTTGCTTTTATATTATATGTATAAAGCAAAATGTTTGAGCTACAAGTTCTTCCAGCATTATAAACGAAGGCCTTTGCCGTCAGTATTACAATTAACCACTAGAACCAAAACTGCCCTACTGTGTGCTAATTACTACTGTGCGCACGGAAGATTCCGGAATTGAACCGCGCATTTTGAGAATTTCGATAATGCCGCGCGTTTTAAAAAACTCTTACTTTTCGCAGAGCAATTTTGGAATTGACCATATTCTCATTTTGCGCATAACATATACACTCACTGGGCATGAACAGACGGATACAACCATCCCACCAGCATTGACCCCGGGGTCCGTCCCCACCCCTTCGGGCATAGTACAAAACCCTTGGGACATAGTACCTGTGTCATAACGTGGACACCATTGACATCCCCACCATATACACCTTAACGCGGGTGCAGGAATTTGTGTTATTGCACCATCGACTGCGTGATCTCATTCTGTTATGAATTATAAGCTTTTTTAAAACAGTTTACATCTTTGCGAAGATAATCAGGTGAGCTTTTCAGTGCCATTTTGGTCCTCTTGTTTAATATTTCACATGCTTGTAGATGGGCCGTGAATCCAACTATGGCTGTGCTTGCATCTTTTGTTGCTACAGAAGTGAATATGTCGGCATATGCATCTTGTCCAGATACGAATGTGTGACGCAATATTTCAGTCAACTTAACGTGATCTCAACATAATTTAAGTCGTCATGCGACATTTTATGTCATGAAGTCGCTGTGTGAATGTTGTGCAAACATTATATTCAACTTATGCCGCTTTTTATTAAGTCGTCCTGGCTCGAAATATTGTAGTATATCAACATAGATTATGTCAACATAGGATTATATATCGTGACATGTCGTTCTATTTATGGTCATAAACAACACATCATCTGAGGGGTACATTAAAGCTTCCATACTAATGAGGTATTAATATCCCTAACAATACTTATTATATCACGGCAGTGGTATGGTAGACGGAAAAACGTGCTGGGAAATAAATGGACATAGCTGGGAAATAACTGAATATTGCCGGGTAAAAATGGACCAAATATTGTAGTTGAACAATATGTCAGCATATCTCATCTTTCATGTTGTTTCGCTCATAATATCCGCAACAATACTCTATTATATCATGACGGTGATATGGTAGACGGAATAAACTGGACATAGCTGGGAAATAACTGGACATCACCGGAAAATAACTGGACCATATATTGTATTTGAACAATATGTCATTATATCTTATCTTTCATATTTTCTCGCTCATAATAATCGTAACAATGCTCTATCATATCAGGCCAGTGATATGGTAGACGGAAAAACGTGCTGGGAAATAACTGAACATACGAGGGGTGTTCCGTAAATAATGCGACTGCTGTATTATTTCGTGGAACTCGTGCAATATTTACATGAAACCACTTCGTATCGCTAGAAAAGTATCTGACCGAATCTGGGCCACGAAAAATATGAAACGACCAATTATTGCCAAACAAACGCGAACTGTTAACAAGGTTTTGTACGCATTTTTTTTTCACTACCAACGGTCCCACCATACAGACGGCGGTGCCAAAAGGCAGAACTGTCACAGGACAGTTTTATAAAAACGTCGTATTGAAACAATTGAAGAAGTACTACAAACAGCGTCGCCCTATAACAGGTTTGAAATATGTTCGTCTTCTGCATGACAACGCGCCCGCCCACAAAGCCCGTATTGTAACGGACTTTTTGGAGTCAGAGAAGATCACCGTTCTCCCGCACCCACCCTTACTCGCCAGACCTGGCCCCTGCGACTATTTTCTCTTCCCAAGACTAATAAATCACTTATCTGGGAAGAGATATAACTCGAGGAATGCCCTTGGATCTGCTGTTTACCAGTGTCTGAAGGGTGTACCTGTTCATGAATACGAAAAATGTTTTCAAAAGTGGATTGCGCGGCTCAAAATGTGTGTTTCGTTTAAATGAATGAATGAATGAAAGTCTTTATTTTAAGAGGGTGACCCAATTAACATTAGCTAATCTTCCTTGGGGCCCTCTGAATAAAACACATATTTATACATACATACAAACACATTAACAATATAATCAGTGATTTAACAAAATAATATCATATAATAATAGAAATCAAAATATATCAGTTCAATGATGGTAAAAGTTAAAGCATTTTCCCTGTAATTAAGATATAAAATAGCAATACACGACACATTCAAATATAGAACATTTAGCATTAGAGATCAAACAGAGGCAGTGGTTTTGAAATTATTTAAACACCAATTTTTTCATTTTTTTTATAGTTAAAATGATTAATCTTTTAAACTTTATTTAAAATTAGAAGTACGAGTATGAAAATTATCCCGACTTTATCCACTTGATAAAATTAGAAGTAAAACTGTTTATTGTAGGACAGAGTCTAATATAATCTGGGATACTATTCCATACTTTAGCCCCAGAGTAAGACATGCTTCCTTTAAATAATTCTTTATTTGGTTTCGGTATTAAAACATTTAAATGGTTTGATGACCTTAAGTTTCTGTGATTATTATTATTGTACTGAAACATGTTTTGAATGTAAGACGGAGTGGCATTTTGAAATACCCTATACATAAATTTTGCCTTTTGAAGTAAAATTCTATGTTCAATACTAAGTACATTAATACTCAATAAAGCTTCATTTAGGTTAGTGTATTGCTCACCTAGGATAATATGACATGCCCGCCGCTGTAATCGAATAAGAATTTGAATGTTTGATTTGTTTGTACTTCCCCAAATAATATTACAGAAATCTAAATGTGGTTGTATATATGCCTTATAAAACAGAATCCTATAATGTAATGGCAGAAACAATTTTATTCTTGATAAGAGCCATAAATTTGTGGAAATCTTTTTCCGAACGAAGGTAATGTGATTGTCCCATTTAAGATTTTCATTAATATGAACTCCAAGAATTTTATCCCCTGCTGTTAGCTCTAAATTAACATCTTTATAGTGTAATGATAATTTTTTATTTACCAATTGAGAACGTTTTTGTGGCGTAGTAATTAATAGGACTTTTGTTTTAGCAGCATTTAAAACCATACCATTATCTAAGCACCAGTTACTAACATTATTTAAAGCTCTTTGCAAATTTCTTTCAACTACTGTTTTCGATAAATTTATATCATATATAGTGGTATCGTCTGCATACATATCTACATTAGAATCATTTTCTTGTACATACAACGGCAAGTCATTAATAAATAATAGAAATAATAGTGGTCCTAGAATGGATCCTTGTGGAACTCCACAGGTAGTAATTTGTTTATCTGAAATAACACCATTAACGCTTACCGACTGTGTTCTATTAGTGAGATAAGATTCAAACCATTTAATAGTAATGTTACTGCATTTGTATATTTTTAACTTTTTTAATAGTATATCGTGCGAACATAAGTCAAAAGCTTTTGAAAAATCAAGCATTACAACACCGACAATTTCACCATTATTTAATGACTTCAACCAGTTATCTATCATATGCACAAGAGCAGTTTCACAGCTATGTTTTTTTCTAAATCCGCTTTGTGATTTACATAATAACTTATAATGGTTAAGATAAGTAATAAACGAATCATGTACATGTTTCTCAATTAATTTTGAAAGTGTTGGTAGTATGGATATTGGTCTGTAATTATTTACATCGTTTGCTAGTCCTTTTTTGAATAAAGGGTTTACTTTAGCTGATTTCCATTGATCTGGGAAAACACCCTGTGATATACTACAATTAATTATATGTGTGATACTGCTTGATATAACATCTGCAGATAATTTTAGTAATTTCGGCCCTATCTGATCGAGGCCTGTAGCTTTTGACACATCTAAGTTAGTAAGCATTTTACGAGTTTCAGATTCTGTTATTAATGGAATGTTAAAGTTCATGAGATTCGGGACATTTGCATTTACAAAGTTTTTAACATTTATGAAATCAGAATCTGGGATTGGTTCTTTTAAATTTGAAGCTATGTTTACAAAAAAATTATTAAACTCATTAGCAATTTCTGTCTTGTCATTTATGTCTTGATTATTTATTTTAATATTATTTATTACATTTGATTTATTTTTATTTTTTGAAGACGCACCATGCTCTCTAAAAATCTTCCAAATTGATTTAGGGTCCGATTTACCTTCTTCGATTTTTCTTTCATAAGATGAATTTTTAGAAACATTTATCAACCTGTTAACTTTGTTTCGTGCATTTTTATAATTGTTTATATCGCCTTTGGTTTTAAATTTATCTCTTTCTTTCATTGAATCTAAAATTTCTGGATTTAACCAGTCTGGTTGCTGCAAATTCTTTACTCTATGAATCTTAACTGGAATGTGATTTTCTATTACACTTGAAAAATTAGACACCCAGGTGTGAAGTACTTCATTTGTATCAGTGTTATTATTCCTAACACCCCAGGGTATGCTGATAAGATCTGCTATGAAAGCTTCTTCAGAAAATGTTTTAAAAGATCTGTATTTAATAAAATTGTGAGAATATTTTTTTTCTTTAAAATTTAACTTACGAGTGCAAAACACCGGGAAGTGATCGGATAGACCTATTCTGGGGACATTTACATGATATATATTAAGATCACAATTACAATCACATTAAAGGGGAGTACTTTGAAGGAAATCGCAAAACCAATTGATCAAAAATGATTACATTATTCTAGTATCAATACCAATCGCATTATTTACGGAACACCCCTCGTAGCTGGAAAATACTGAACTTTGTCGGGAAATAAATGGGCCAGAAGATTCTCTGTCTGTGCTTGATTTATTTGCCTTTGCACTTAAATTACTTGAAATCAAACTTAAATTAAGTATATCTATCTATAAAGTCTTGGGGGAGTTTTCAACTAGCCGAATTAAACCACATTGTTTTGCTTTTTGAATAATTTTAATTCGTTGCAAAAGTATGTCTTTATTTTTAGTAACAAACATATTATATCGCTAACAATCTTAATTAGCGTCAATATTACAGATAAAACATGCAGGGATGTATAATGGTTTCAATAAGTTCGCATGTTTTAATATAATTGTGAATTTGCTGAACCTGTACTATTAAAATTAACAACTAGATCCTATGCAGATGACTTAAAATATAAATGTACGCGAACGTCTATTAGAAACGTATTATTAAGGACATTTTCTACAATGTTTAAATATAGATATAACATCGAACAGGAAAAGCAGCATTCAAGGACGACAGTGAATAAATTCAAAGATGAATAAAAGGCAAACTAAGACATCACAAACACAAAAGGGTTGACAATAGGGCCACCTACTTCGAACGGTCAGTTGCAAAAAAGGCCGCTGGGGTTTAAACCAGGTTCTAGGGTGCACCAAACCTCCCACTTACCCTACGGTCAATCCAATAAAACGGGACAGTGTAAATAAAGAAATAAAGAAATCCCCGCCATGAACTATTCTCTAACCAACAAGGCAGCATTAATAGGCAATATAAGTAAAACACAAAGATGCTCGTGTTTATATAAATACAAAAACAAATAGCCTAGAAAGCCACAAAGAAGGTACTCAATGACTTGGCAGAAGCCAGAGCAACAAGAGAATAAACCATTGAGGGCACGACAAGACAAGACTGCAGACAAACATTAAAAGCGACTTTGAAAGCAAATAACATACTTTTTCAAAACGTTATGTATGTTACTCTATTTTTTCATAATTATGAAGCCTATTAACTGTTTAGATAGTGAATACATTTGTTGATACATTGAAATCAAGTACAATTAATCTTTTTTTACTTAAAAACCATTGTTTAGCCGCTTTAGCTAAATAGTACTGACTTGATGATTATGGAAAATGGGTTATATGCTTACCTTATGATAACTCAAAAACGAAGTCGGCGCGGTGTTTTATTTTTAAATGTTTAAAGGTTAACTATGTTTAGAAAATGCAGTTCTGAGGATGTACCAAATTAAGAAAAATAATTAGCTGGGCTATTCATAGGAAAACATGTAGGAATTGTTCTTAATCTTTCAAAGATTTTAATAAAGGTGGCGCATTGCCACGGACTCTTACTGGTATTACACGGACTCTTACTGGTATTAAACAGTACATTATACAGTAATAAAATAAGTCAGTTACCT
Organism: Cyrtodaria siliqua; assembly: GCA_037043455.1. Taxonomy (NCBI): domain Eukaryota; kingdom Metazoa; phylum Mollusca; class Bivalvia; order Adapedonta; family Hiatellidae; genus Cyrtodaria; species Cyrtodaria siliqua. Next base: position 127,432 of record JAWPHD010001445.1, on the reverse strand, counting down.
AATCATTGTATTTACAATGTGTTCATTTATTTTAGGGACGAAACATCCTTATTTAATTACACAAATGAATCAGTAACATTATAATGAAGACCGATGTAAACGAAAATTAATCGGAATCGATAAAATATAATCAAGCAAAATCATGTTTAATTATTTTAGCACGCAGTTAATTTTCGATATATTCTTTCTTCACATATTTATGTTACCTGACTTTTAATCCGAGCCTTCTCTGACCATTCCAGCCTTTTTGCGATTGATATATTTTTCTGGCTATGTACGTACACTGCCAAAATACATATCAAACTCGTAAAAAACACTGGCATCGTCAGAGAAGGCTCGGATTACCTAACTTTATACAAGGATGAATGCATACCGTTTTATCAACTCAAGATATGATTAATTTATTTCCCGATTTTACCGCTCTATCCAGGTACCGCCTTGCAAATAGTTCGATTCCGGCGTCTTATTTTTCTCAAATGTAGAATTAGATACAACTATCGTATCTTAGTGCTGAGAAGGATGTAGAATGCATCATAAGTGAAAACTAATAAAAAATTGTAAGAAAAACTATATATGGTCCATTTATTTTCCAGCTATGTCCAGTTATTTCCCGACACACTGTTGCGTCAATATGTGTCGTGTTATAGTATAACATATTAGTGAATGAGTTATTACTATCGTATCTCAGTGCTGAGAACGATGTAGAAAGCATCAGAAGTGCAAAATAATAACACATTTTAAAACTATATATGATCCAGTTATTTCCCGGTGATGTCTAGTTATTTCCCGACACACTGTTCCTCAAATATGTGTCGTGTTGTTATATAATATATTTAATGTAGTGAATTAGTTACAACTATCGTAGCTAAGTGCTGAGAATGCTGTAGAATGCATCAGAAAAACTATATATGGTCCAGTTATTTCCCGACACACTGTTGCGTCAATATGTGTCGTGTTATAATATAATATATTCGTGAATTAATTACAACTATCGTATCTAAGGGAACTGAGAACGATGTAGAAAGCTTCAATAGAGCAAAACAACAACATATGTTAAAAAAAACGCTATACGGTCCAGTTATTTCCCGACTAACTGTTCCTTCAATATGTGCTGTGCTGTTATATAATATTTCGTGAATTAGCTACAACTATCGTATCTTAGTGCTGCGAAGGATGTAGAATGCATCAAAAGTTAAAAAAAAAAATGTGTAAGAAAAATTATATATGGTCGAGTTATTTTCTGGTGATGTCAAGTTATTTCCCATCACGTTTTTCACCCACCATATCACTGCCCTGATAGAATACAGTATTGTTACGGATATTATGAGCGAGAAAACATGAAATACGATATATGCAAATACAGTATATGGTCTATTTACTTCTCGGCCATGTCCAGTTATTTCTCAGCGATGTCCAGTTATTTCCCAGCACGTGTTTCCGTCTACCATATCAATGTCCCTGGCATAATAGAGCATTGTTACGGATAATATTACCTCATTAGTGCGTTTGACATGAAAGACTGTCGGGAAAACGTCTTAGAAGTTGTCTTTAAGATACAAAAAATTGCCAGGTTTTTTCCCAAGCTCTGTCTAGTTATTTCCCAGGCCGTTGTTCCCTTTATTCTGCCACTGTTATGATATAATAGAGTGTTGTTGGTTATACTATTATCTATGAATATGAAAATTAATATGAAATATGAGCGAGAAAAAATGAGATATGCTGACATATTGTTCAAATACTACGGAAAGCCGCAGGGGACCCTGCGATTATAATTATTTTTATATTAAAATCTCTGCCGTCACATTATCATTATTACCATACATTATTATTATAATCCCATCAAAATATATTAACAACCTCCCTACGATTTTATCTATTAAAAGCCAAACATATATTATTATTATAATCTGTCCAAAATAATAACAACCTGCCTACGATTTTATTTATTAAAACCCACACGTGTAACTTCCCTTTCGATACTATGATCGTAATTATTATAACCCGTAGAATCCCCGGATGTTTCTATGCGATTATCATTCTGAAAATCGTCGACACATTTTATTTTTAGTTGCGTCGGAGAAAATTCTAAACCTCGCGAGACAATTTATGTCCGGGAGACTTGGTAAAATGTTGTGGGTTATAATAATAATAATAATAATAATCACAGCATAGGTGTTTTAAGGAAGAGGGTTGAACAGGGGAAGTAATGGATGGGGATTGGCAAGAGGTTTAAGATGAGATGAGGATGGGCAGAGGAGGATTAATGGATGGGAATGGGCAGGAGGTTTAATATAAGAAATGAGTGAGTTGGGGTTGGGGTGGGGTGGGGTGGGTAGGGGGTGGGGGGTGGGGGGAGGCGGGCTGGAGGTGGTTGGTAGAAGCTTAACGGATGCGGGTGGGCAGGAGGTTTAAGAGAAGAAATGTGTATGTGGGGGAGGGAGGAGATATGTGTGTATGTGGGGTGGGTGGTGGGGGGGGGGGGGGGGGGCGGGGATAAAAAGGAAGCTTAAGGGTTGCGTGTGGGCAGGTGGTTTAAGAGAAGACATTTGTATGTGGGGGAGGGAGGAGCAGGAAACTTATTGAATGCGGATGGGCAGTGGTTTTAAGAGAATAAATGTGTGTTGATGGGAGTGGGCAGGAAGATTAACGGATGCGAGTGGGTAAGAGGTTTAAGAGAAGAAATGTGTACGTGGGTGAGGGAAGAGCAGGAAGGTTAAGGAATTTTAAGGAGTTTTAAGAGAAGAAATGTGTGTGGGGGTGGTGGGAGAAGTGGGGCAAGAAGCTTCAGGGATGAGGCAGGAGGTTTAAGAGAAGAAATGTGTATGTGGGGGATGGAGGAGCAGGAAGCCTAATAGATACGTGAAGGTAGGATGTTTAAGAGACGAAATGTGTGTGTATATGGGGTGGGAGAAGCAGGAAGCTTAAGGAATGCGGGTAGGCAGGAGGTTAAAGAGAAGAAATGTGTGTGTGGGAGGAGGGGGTGGGTGGAAGCAGGAAGCTTAAGGGATGCGGGTGGGCAGGAGGTTTAAAAGAAAACATGTGTATGTGGGGTAGGGTGGAGCAGGAAGCTTAATGGATTGCGGATGGGCAGGAGGTTTAAGAGAAGAAATGTGTGTGAAGTGGGGGGGGGGAGAATGTGTATGTGGTGGAGGGAGGAGCAGGAAGCTTAATGGATGCGGATGGGCAGGAGGTTTAAGAAAAGAAATGTATGTGAGGGGGGCGGGGAAGGAAGCTTAATGGATGCGGATGGGCAGAAGGTTTAAGAGAAACCCACGAACCCGCTTGTGGAATGTACACCTACTCCCAAACACTCCCACACTCTGCGTTTCGCACGTCGTATTAGGCGTATGACGAAAAGAAGCCATGATATGCCCCTGTCTACTAATCCCATCCGTTAAAACTCCTGCCCACCCATATCTATTAAACCTCCTACCAAACCCCCATTTCTTAAACCGCAGCAGATATCATTATTTTATAGGCAAACATTCTGGTGAGATTTCTTATTTGTGTGTCGTTATTATAATTATAATAATGTTCGACTTTTGGGGTTTTATTTTTAGGTAGGTTATAATAAGGCCACAAAAAATTAATTACCTGGTTCTCAGGCCACTTTTTCTGAGAAGAGATGCGGGCGGGCGCATTTTTTTTTACACTTTTACAGTGGTCAACAGACACGCGGGCGATTTTTTTTTTATCCAAACTTTAATTCCAATACATGTATTTATGCAAAATATCTCGAAATACATGTGCAATAACCAGTTGGATCAGCTCATCTCTATTGTCGATCATTACCTTATCATTTCTTCCAGACTTATGCTTCTTTCAATCACAATAAGTCCGTATATTTATATTAGATCACGCATGTCGATGACACCGCCATTATTGCATGTTGTTGTGAGACTTTGTCGATTAGACGCTTGAATAAATCGCCTGTGCTGTAGCACCTACTAGTTCCAAGCGTCTCAAGCGTCTGACTCTCCAAAAGGGGATTCCCCTGAGGTAGTTGCATGTAAAAACCGGAACGAACTTGGATGTCGAACTTTTTTTCTCGAAATTTGGTGCCGTATTTCCGATTTTTTTCTTATTACTTTTGAGATAAAATCGGCAATGCGGCACCCAAAAAAGACATGCGGGCGGCCTGAGAACCAGGTAATTATTTTTTTGTGGCCTAATGTGGCGAACATTATAACAAAAGCGCTGAATTGGTTATTATAATAACAATGTTGCATGCAGCGATTATAATAATAAAAAAATGTTCGAGCAGATTGTAATGCGGTGATTAAATTAACTAAATTATAATGTAATGTTAAAATAATAGTGCGTCTTCAGAGATTATAATTTTATTATAACCTACCTAAATCGTAGAAAAGATTATAATGTATGGTTAAAATAATAACGTGACTGCATATATTTTAATAGAATCATAACCTACCAAAATCGTAGAAAAATGGTGATTATAATCATTCAGTTAAACATATAGTAAAATATAATTATAATCGCAGGGTCCCCTGAGGCTTTTAATAAAATACAGTATATGGTCCATGTCCAGTTATTTCCCAGCACGTTCTTCCGTCTACCATATCATTGCCACTGGCATAAAAGAGTATTGTTACGCATAATATTACCTCATTAGTGAATTTGACATGAAAGACGGTCGGGAAAACGCCTTAGAAGATGGCATTAAGATACAGATGGTTGTCCTGTTTTTCCCCAGCTCTGTATAGTTATTTCTCAGGACGTTGTCCCATTAGTTTTGCCACTGCTGTGATATACTAGAGTGATGTTGGTTATACTATTATCTAAGTAGTGGGTTAATATGAAATATGAGCGAGAAAACATGAAGATGAGATATGATGACATATTGTTCAAATACAATATATAGTCCATTTATTTCCCGGCGATGTCCAGTAATTTTCAAGTACGTTTTTCATTCACCACATCACTCCCCTGATATAATAGAGTATTGTTACGGATATTATGCGCGAAAACAAGAAAGATGAGATGTGAGTCATACTGTTCGGATATATGGTCCATTTATTTCCGGCACTGACCAGTATTTTCCCAGCTATTACCAGTCATTTCCAAGCATGGCTTTGGGTTATTTCTCAATGTTTTGTCAGCAAATCATATAAAGTATATTTTCAGCGTATACTATTCTCATGTTGGAATGTGAAGTCTACATATACTGAGGCGTTTTATTTCGAAATGCATTGAATCAAAAGCAGCCGAGTCGTCATAAGAAACTAATACTCATGTCCTTTGCCATTTTGAGCTTGGAACATTCCTCACATTGCTTGTAAGACTGGAACATGTCAATATATTCCTGGGTAGTTGAAGTTGGCGTTCTAGCTGTTTTATTCCTACGCGTTAGAACAATAACATACAAAAGACAGACAGAGTAAGTTACTCGTACAGTTTGGTTTGTGTCTTGTTGCTCTGGCTTCTGCCAAGTCATCGAGTACCTTCACTGCGGCTTTCTAGGCTTTTTTTTTGTATTTATATATACACGAGCATCTGGGTGTTTTACTTATATTGCCTATTAATGCTGCCTTGTTGGTTAGAGAATAGTTCATGGCGGGATTTCTTTATTTCTTATTTACACTGTCCGTTTTATTGGATTGACCGGATTGACCATAGGGTAAGTGTGAGGTTTGGTGCACCCTATAACCTGGTTTAAACCCCAGCGGCTTTTTTTGCCACTGACCGTTCGAAGTAGGTGGCCCTATTGTCAACCCTTTTGTGTTTGTGATGTCTTATTTTGCCTTTTATTCATCTTTGAATTTATTCTCTGTTTCCGTGTGTGTTTGTGGTGACTGTCGTCCTTGAATGCTGCTTCTTTTCCTGTTCGATGTTATATCTATATTTAAACATTGCAGAAAATGTCCTTAATAATACGTTTCTAATAGACGTTCGCGTACATTTATATTTTAAGTCATCTGCATAGGATATAGATGTCAAATTTAGTAGTACAGGTTCAGCAAATTCACAATTATATTAAAACATGCGAACTTATTGAAACCATTATACATCCCTGCATGTTTTATCTGTAATATTGACGCTAATTAAGATTGTTAGCGATATAATATGTTTGTTACTAAAAAAAAAGACATACTTTTGCAACGAATTAAAATTATTCAAAAAGCAAAACAATGTGGTTTAATTCGGCTAGTTGAAAACTCCCCCAAGACTTGATAGATAGATATACTTAATTTAAGTTTGATTTCAAGTAATTTAAGTGCAAAGGCAAATAAATCCGAGGGCCAAGGGCCAGCAGAGCTTATGGGATGGTGTGTTGTCCGTCTTCCGTCGTCCGTCCGTCCGTTAACTTTTGCTTGTGTACACTCTAGAGGCCACATATCTGATGCAATCATCATGAAACTTTGTCAGAATGTTTGTCTCAATAAAATCTCGGTCAAGTTCGAAAATGGGTCATGTGGGGTCAAAAACTAGGTCACTAGGTCAAATATTGGAAAAACCTTGTGTACACTCTAAAGGTCATATTTTTTACCCGAGCTTGATGCAACTTTGTCAGAATGTTTGTCTTAATTATATCTTAGTCAAGTTTGAAAATGGGCCACATGGGGTTAAAAACTAGGTCACTAGGTCAAATACTTGAAAAACCTTGTGTACATTCTAGAAGCCGTATTTCTGACCCAATCTTGATGAAACTTTGTCAAAATGTTTGTCTTAATAATATCTTGGTCAAGTTCAAAAATGGGTCACATGGTTTAAAAACTAGGTCACTAGGTCAAACTTTGGAAAAACCGTGTGTACACTCTAGAGGCCATATTTTTGACCTGATCTTGATGAAACTTTGTCAGAATGTTTGTCTTAATAAACTCTCGGTCAAATTCAAAAATGGGTCATGTGGGGTCAAAAACTAGGTCACTAGGTCAAATACTTGAAAAAACTTGTGTACACTCTAGAGGTCATATTTGTTACCCAATCTTGATGAAACTTTGTCAAATTGTTTATCTTAATTATATCTTGATCAAGTTCGAAAATGGGTCACATGAAGTTAAAAACTAGGTCACTAGGTCAAATATTGGAAAAACCTTTTGTACACTCTAGAGGCCATATTTTTGACCCGAGCTTGATGCAACTTTGTCAGAATGTTTATCTTAATTGTTAGTCTCAATGAAATCTCGGTCAAGTTCGAAAATGGGTCATGTGGGGTCAAAAACTAGGTCACTAGGTCAAATAGTGGAAAAACCTTGTGTACACTCTAGAGGCCATATTTTTTACCCGAGCTTGATGCAACTTTGTCAGAATGTTTGTCTTAATTATATCTTGGTCAAGTTTGAAAATGGGTTACATGGGGTTAAAAACTAGGTCACTAGGTCAAATACTTGAAAAACCTTGTGTACACTCTAGAAGCCGTATTTCTGGCCCAATCTTGATGAAACTTTTTCAAAGTGTTTGTCTTAATTATATCTTGGTCAAGGTCAAAAATGGGTCACATGGTTATAAAAACTAGGTCACTATGTCAAACTTTGGAAAAACCGTGTGTACACTCTAGAGGCCATATTTTTGACCCGATCTTGATGAAACTTTGTCAGAATGTTTGTCTCAATGAAATCTCGGTCAAGTTTAAAAATGGGTCATGTGGGGTCAAAAACTAGGTCACAAGGTCAAATACTTGAAAAAACTTGTGTACACTCTAGAGGTCATATTTGTTACCCAATCTTGATGAAATTTTGTCAAATTGTTTATCTTAATTATATCTTGATCAAATTCGGTAATGGGTCACATGAAGTTAAAAACTAGGTCACTAGGTCAAATATTGGAAAAACCTTGTGTACACTCTAGAGGCCATATTTTTGACCCGAGCTTAATGCAACTTTGTCAGAATGTTTGTCTTAATTATATCTTGGTCATGTTTGAAAAAGGGTCACATAGGGTTAAAAACTAGGTCACTAGGTCAAATATTGGAAAAACCTTGTGTACACTCTTTGTCAAAATGTTTGTCTTAATTATATCTTGGTCAAGTTCAAAAATGGGTCACATGGTGTTAAAAACTAGGTCACTAGGTCAAACTTTGGAAAAACCGTGTGTACACTCTAGAGGCCATATTTTTGACCCGATCTTGATGCAATTTTGTCAGAATATTTGTCTCAATTATAGCTTGCTAAAGTTCGAAAATGGGTCACACAGGGTCAAACAGGGTCAAAAACTAGGTCACTTGTACACTCTAGAGGCCATATTTCTGACCCGATCTTGATGAAACTTTGTCGAAATGTTGTCTTAACTATATTTTGGTCAAGTTCGAAAATGGGTCTAATGGGGTCAAAAACTAGGTCACTAGGTCAAATACTTGAAAAACCTTGTGTACACTCTAGACACCATGTAGTAAGACTCGATTCATCAATGGTATAACAGCCAGTAGAGCGTTCACAGGCCCTCTTGGGCCTCTTGTTTTCTATTTCAATCAATCAAACCAATACGATATTTCCGACAAACAAGAAAACTTACAACTTTATTAAATGCAAAACCTATTGTCAATATTTTCCGACATCAACAATAAGTTCTAGCATCATGCATTAACCTTTTCAGGTGTAGCACACCCATTGCACCAAAGGAAGTGTCGGCCTGGTGTAGTAATGCACATAACGGCGGCCAGTAAATAATTCTCATTTCTTTTTGTAAAAACGGGCATTTTTGATTTATGACTTTTAGACTTTAATAGTTTATTATAGTGTAAACATATTCAAATATTACACAAACAAACTTTTATACCGGCCGTAATAACGACCTATGAGACATTAAAACGCATATATTTCAAATCAATAATCTCATTATATCTACACTATAAATGTATATACATGTACATTATAAAAATTCCATCATCAAATGTACAACTGAACGGTTTTGTTCAGTCAGAGTTAATATATAATACAACAACTGATTATATGCACTATCTTTAGATAAATGAGTATTTACATTTAATATATACTAGTATAGTACTATAGTATGTAAAACAATTACTTAAAATGTGTAAAAGACTTATACGGTACTAATTTAAAATATCTGGTAAAAAAAATCTGGATAGCCTCATTAACCGTGACTGCACAAAAACATATGTATAAATGTTAAAATTAAATATACTTATCTCTCTCTATATGCATATTCATCCACGCATATATTCACACATATATTTATGTCATAATGTTGAATTATTTGTTACATTTTTCAAGCATTGCCATGTTAAAACTGTGAGTTTTTAATTATTTTGTTTGCTTATATGCAAATGAGGAGTGTATAAATACAGTAGTTTGGCATCTCAGTGGTTATGCTTTTAATGGGAGCATTATTCAATGCATGAGAGAAGTTCTTTCTTAGAAGATACATCTTATCTATGGATTTTTTTGGCAGCATACGGGCCATTTGTTATGAGCATGTAAATATTAAGGGCACCTTGTTCAGTATGAAAACATTAGAAACTTTAAAAGTAATGTATATTGATATTTATAACCATGAATAAATATTGCACCTTGTACATGTTGTATATGCTTTCAATTTGTTTAACTAATTACAAACTTATAATGAATATAAAGCACCATGATACTATGCTTACGCTCGGGTTGTTTTAAATTAAATGAAACACTTGTCACATCTTTTCCTCATGACAGTGGGCGAGAACATAGTAAATTACATTGTAAATATCAATTACAATCGACGTGAGCTTGCTAATCAGTATACATTGATGTAGATTCATTTGGTAGGGTACGGTAATACACTGGAAAGTGATACAAATTGTGATATATGTTGACGTTTTCTCCTTCGGCTTTTACAGTGCGCCGTTGTTGAGGCATTGTCAGTACATTTAGGCAAGCAATTCAATTAGGTTTATTAGCGAACTTGCCGTATATCAATATTGTATGATTTTTAATTTAAACCTGCTTTGCGTATAAATAACTTAAACTTTAAGGTAATACAGTTTGGAATTTTCATTTTGTCTTTGTTATTCTACCACAGGAGTAATTATACTAAAACAGTTCTCTTTGACTTATTCTAATTGTGTCACCGCTAAAGACCACAACTTCGCTAAAGTCCACAACTCCGCTTAAGACCACAACTCCGCTGTAGTCCACACACATTTCCGCTAAAGTCCACAACTCCGCTTAAGACCACAACTCCGCTGTAGTCCACACACATTTCCGCTAAAGTCCACAAAAACACGAACGCCAAAGTCCACAAAATTTTCCCTCCAAAGTCAACACAAAATATTGTCGCTAAAGACCACAAACATTGTCGCTAAAGTCAACAACACTATTTCAGCGAAAAACACAATTTTGAATTAATTGTTTTCTCATTTATAACAGATGTTTTCAGCATTTTTTCATCAATTTATGCAAAACATATTTGCGCCAGATGTAGTTTACATGATCCATAAGATTTGTAAATATGCAATATTTGGCAGGAAGTATCATTAAAGCGCGGTAAGTGCGCTCAATACGTTGTGTTGCATTGTGGTACATTTTCAATTTCTTTTGTTTTCTTACTTAATTTTCGATTCGGTGGTTCCACTACTCCGGCCGATAAAAGGCTCTGGGTATTGTTCAACCACTCATAGGATATGTTGTCTGCTTTTTAATTTAGTATTTTGGCTGTTACTTGTGATACGCAGGCTTCATAACCGCTGCTCCCAACTAAATTCCTTTTTGTTTATTTCGCTTTTCGGGGCATACAATTATATTAGACGCCGCTGGATATAGGGGATGAAATAAAGATTCAAATATCGCTATATCCACCGCCATATGCTTGCCATCTTCGGGATGGTTAACATTCTGTACAGTTGATTTTTATGAATATTGAGTTCTGCTCAACCCGGGGCTAGAGGGCGTGAGCGGTAGCTAGCATATTTCACTATCGCTCATGAACAGTCCCAATCAAACCGAGACTGCAATGTTTCGTATGTGTCGTGCTCGGCCGTTTCCAAAGGTCCATTATCATACTCTTTTTTTGCAACCTTGAAGGTAACAAGTGCATTAGGGACCAACCCGGTACGTTCGGACAGCTTGGTACGATTGGACGCTTGATTACACTCACAACACTGTCTGAGGGTACTTCCCGGTATAATTACGTATGATGTCAATCTTATCCATTTAAAATCGATATTCTTAGCTTGTTTTGTGCTTGACTGTCGTCCTTGAATGCTGCTTTCCCTGTCCGATATTTGCATCTTTCTTAATAAGTGTTAAATGGAATTTGAAAACGATCCGCATATGACCCTTCATTACGCAGTTATTTCATAACGCTTCCGGCGCACAGATAAGTGTGAAAAAAAGATCCTGAATACGAAGGTGTCCGAACGTACCTGGTTTGACCCTAAAGGTAACTAGCTGCAAAATTTATAATGAAATTGATTTTTATGTATTGTTTATACTTTAAAAGAGGAGGTATTTTGCTGAAATAAATAACATGTTTAGTTGAGCAACCTGAATTTCCAATAAAAAATTCACCAAGAATGTGTTGCTACCTTTAGGGTATAGGGATGTTACCTTTAGTTTAGGTAAAAATGGTGTTAACTTTAGTGCAGAAATTGTTACCTTTAGTGATATTTATTTTATTACCTTTAGTGTATGTTGTTACTTTTAGTTCCAAAAGTGTTACCTTTAGTGCATCTAGTTACCTTAAATGCAATTGTTACATTTAGGGTTGCAACAAACGTATTTGCTAATTGTAAAGAGCGCACTTAGCGCTTTAATGCTTCTTCCTGCCAAATATTGCATATTTAGAAAACTTATGAATCGTTTATACATGTAAACTGCATCCGGCGCAAATATGTTTTTCTTAAATTAATGAAAATAATCTGAAACATCTCTCACAAATGAGAAAACAATTATTTCATAATTGTGTTTTTCGCTGAAATAGTGTTGTTTAGCGAAAACGTTTTTGTCTTTAGCGACAATATTTTATGTGAACTTGAGAGGAATATTTTGTGGACTTTGGCGTTGTTGTTGTTTTTTTGTGGACTTTAGCGGAAATGTATGTGTACTTTAGCGGAGCTGTGGTCTTTAGTAGATGTGGTCTTTAGCGGATGTGGTCTTAAGCGGGGCCACACTAATAATTATTAATAATGATATGTAAATGCGAATTTATTTAGATAAACTACAATCCCGGAGAATCTGTACACTGCGAGAACAGGTTAGTGCATAGTACGAAAGGTAGGATCAATTAAATTATATCAAAATTTGACGTGTATATTTTGTGCGGCTAATCACGAAACTCCAACAATTTCAAACACACAAATTATACTTGGAATTATTAAAGTATTACTCGATAATCATTCTTATCTTTTCGAATTCGTAAATTGTGTTATTTGTATCAAGTTATTCCGTTTCATTGTCATAATTAGCGGAAATTATGTATAAAATCATCAAAATGTGTGGGGGAAAAGGAAATTACCAAATTAAAGCTGTATGGGTAATATTGTAACTGCAATCAATAGCTGAAGTACGAACAATAGCGCTTATGTGATACAAAGATAGCGATCTGATTCGAACGCACAACAGATTCCCCAGGAGTGAACTAACGGGACGCCGGAAGGTTTTCAAAATGTATCGATTGCCGTATGTCGCTTTAAAGTGTGTGTAATTGTAGCTACTTATGTTTTTGTTTGTTTGAATGTTGTTGTTTTTACGTCATTTTAGCACATTTTAGGCTATATATGACAGTCGATTATTTTTTGTGGTGGAGGCCGACCAACCACTTATTCCAGGGTATAACCAATACTTATACCTCCCACCATCCGTAAGAATTAACACTTCCTCACTTACAAGTTGAGTTCCAAATGGGATTCGAACCCACAGCGGTGAGAGGCGAGAAACCAACGTATCTAACCCTCGACTACGGAGGCGCTTGTAGCTACTTGTAGTAGCTAGCTCGTTAGCTCTACTTGCCATAGGCCAGCAGAACTATGTCATGGTGAAGTGTCCGTAGTCTGTCGTCCGTCGTCCGTCGTCGTCGTCTGTCCGTCCGTCCGTTAACATTTTCTTCAAACAACTTCTTCTCTGCAAATGCTAGACAGATTTTGACCAAATTTGGGCTGAAGCTTCCTAAAAGGTCCTCTCAAAAATTTGTTCAAATGGTGGCATTGGGATCAAATTTGATTCCGCCTTGGGGCTTATCAGTATTATTAAAAAAACTTAGAACTACTTCTTCTCCGAAACTTCAAGACCTAGAGGTCTGATATTTTGCATGTAGCATTGTTGAACCGTTAATTTCACAGAAACGAATTCTTCACACATGTGAAGAATACGTGCGGATATTTCACAAAAATCGCACGAATATGTCACAAACTTGTGAAATTTACGTTTGGCATCTCTACCCCTAGTAGAGCAAAAACGTATTTTTCACATGTTTAAACAGCACGAAAAAATGCAATAAATGATTGTTTAGACGAAAACGTCACATGTACATACAGATCGGCGAAAATATAACATTATTAGAAAAATAGGCGGAGCACAACACAATACGACAGAATATAACAGAACAGAACAGAACAGAACAGAACAGAGAATGGAACAGAACAGAACATAATAGAATAGAATAAAATAGAATAGAACAGAATAGAATAGAATTCCCATTAATGGTGTGCAGTTTTAACGGCAACAAACAATGTATTAATGTGGCTTGTGTACAGCTGTACGGTGTACGTTTTTGGTTTTCTCTCATACGATCCATTAGGAAGAGACGGCGAAGCGCGAAATAACTTTGAAATTTTGAATCGTGTTCTTCGCGCTTCCCCAGTGCGTCTTCGTGCTCCATCACCGTGTTTTCGTGCATTGCCTAAAGGCCGATGCTCCAAGCGGAAGCTGCGATGACGATGCGTGATGGTGCAATGGCGATGCGTGAAGGTGCGATGGCGTTGCGCGAATGTGCAATGGCGATGCGCGAAGGTGCAATAGTGATAGGGGAAGGTGCGATGGCGGTGCCAGAAGATGTAATGACGATGCACGAAGATGTGATGGCGGTGCCCGAAGGTGCGATGCGAAGCGCAAAGGTGCGATGGAGTTGCGCGAATGTGCAATGGCGATGCGCGAAGGTGCAGCCATCGCATCTTCGCGCTTCGTCGTCGCATCTTTTCGCTTCGTTATCGAAACATCGGTCTTCTGTAGTCTTTTTTTATGATAGCAGACATGACACGAATAAATACCATTGAATATGTTCCCGAATATGTTAGAATATTACTATATCTTAAGGCAGAATAAAATTATACGTGTTTAGGGTTACCCGATCTACCCTAATTTTGCCCCGGCCCAAGCGTTTCTATTGAGAAAAATGTATAAAAAATGTACAAAATGGGTACAGATACCAATTGTGCGCAATTATCACAATTTTCTTGTGACCATAACATCTATTTTAAAACAGTTCAATACAACACAACATTGTGTCACTTGGGATATACTGTAAAATAAATGCGGGAGGAAGAAAACCATCATCCTTCTTTTAAACTAGATGCCCAAGGGCAACATGTCCAGCCCGCCAGTGCGACCTTGACCTTTGAAACACGGGGTCTCCTTATAAAGAACATTGTTGTCAACTTATTTGAAAATCCTTCAATGCATAAGGAAGCTACAGCCCGGACAAAATCGGACAGACGGACTAACGCACATACACCGAACTGTCATTGTGACGACTATGTCAAGCTGACCGCATGTGGGCGTGACACAAATGTTAGAAAAAATAGAAAAGAAACAAGAGGGTCATGATGGCTCTAAATCGCTCACCTGTACTCAAAAGCTCAACAAGTTTGGTACCTGTGCGTACCTTAGTAGTTATAGGCCCGACAAGCCATTTTTAAATTAACATTGAAGGTCAAGGTCACAGTGATCCAATAATGGTACGTGGCACACTGTCGTCCTAAAATGAATCAACGTACCAAGATTGGTACCTCTAGGTGCTGTAGTATAATATATGGGTTATGGTCCTTACTAGATTTTTCTATTTCTGACCTTGAACGTCAAGATCCCAGTTTTGGCACCCAACATCTCAGCATCCCAATATGTATCAAAGTTGGTACTTGCATGTGCTGTATTAGATGAGTTATTGCTCAGAAAACCAATAGAACAATCATTGCTAAATCAGGGGCGCATAACTCTGCTTTTAATGATCCCATGTAAGCCAAAGTTTAACTTGACCAAATGCAATATGACATTTTTGCTAAATAACAACTCTGGCGTTTCTAGCCCATACTCGATTTTGACCGAGATCTTATAGTCATACACATTCTGTCCAAATATTATTAAGATTGGTCTTGAAATAAAACCTCTAGAGTGTTAACAAGATCAAATACAGTTTCTTGCTAAATCAAGGGTAATAACTCTGGTGTTACTAGGCCGATATGACCGAAACTCGAACTTGGCTTGCATTTTATAAACATTCACATTCTTTCTTAATATGATTCAGATTGGTCAATAATTGACTCTACTGTAGTGTGTTAACAAGGTAGAATATGGCATTTTTGCTAAATCATGGGCCATAACTCTGGTCATACTTGTACGATCTGGCCCATAATCGAACTTGGCCGAGATCCTTTGGTCATATATGTTTTTTCCAAGGTTGGTCAAGATTGCTTGAAAAATGTGGCCGCTAGACTGTTAACATACCAATTTTATGATATAAGCGATAAACTGTTTAAAAAAAGTCAAACGTATATGTCACATTTTCGATTAGTGATATTTACGGCCGTATTTGTAACAAAAGTGTGAAGAATTCGCACGAATTCCTCACACGTGTGAAGAATTCGTTTCTGTGAAATTTACGGTTCAACATAGCATTGGCTTATGGTCCTGTATCAAGTTTGTTCAAATGATGACCCTGAGGTCATAAATGTGCCCCGGTGGTCACATATTTTACATAAAGTTATATAGGGAAACATAAAAAATCTTCTTCTCCGAAACTACAAGACCTGGAGGTCTGATATTTTGTATGTAGCATTATCCTATGGTCGTCTACCAAGTTTGTTCAAATGATGACCATGGAGTCATAAAAGGCCCCGCCCCGGTGGTCATATGTTTTACATAAACCGAGTCTGCTACTTTTCTCTCTTGTTTGTGTTTGTTGCTTCCAAGAGATCACCTTTTCAGTATTTATATAGGGAAAACTTTTAAATATCTTCTTCTCAGAAACTACATGACTTGGAGGTCATATTTATTGCATGTAGCATGTGTCCTCTATTAAGTTTTTTTCAAATGATGACCCTGGGGTCATAAATGGCCCCGCGCTAGTGGTCACATGTTTTACATAGAGTTATATGGGGAAAACATAAAAAAATCTTTTTTGCCACAACTACAAGACCTAGAGGTCTGATATTTTGTATGTAGCATTGTCTTATGGTCCTCTACAAAGTTTTTTTCAAATGATGACACCGCGGTCATAAATTGCCCCGCCCGTAGGTCTCATATTTTACGTAGTGTTTTGTAGGGAAAACCTTAACAATTTTGCTTCTTCAAACTACAAGAACTAGAGGTCTGATATTTTGTATGTAGCATTGTCTTATGGTCCTCTACCATGTTTGTTCATTATGCATTTCATCGCCGTGTTCTGGCTGAAAGATTCTTGGCAGAGTTAGGACCCTTTAAAGGTTTTAAAACACAAACCTTGTCCAGACTAGTCTCTTCTGAATTCCTGGCCGGATTTCAACGAATCTTAGCCGGGATGATGAGCACCAAGCTTAGTTGTGCATGTCATCGCCGTGTTCCGGTTGAAAGAATTTTGGCTGATTTATGGCCATTTTAACGTTTTAATACACTATCTTTGTACAGACAATTTATTTCTGAACCTACCGCCGGATTTCAGCGATACTTGGCAGGAATGATCAGTACCAAGCCTAGTAGCGCATATCTTCGCCATGTTCCGGTTGAATGATTTTCGACATAGTTATGGCCCGTTATACACAAACCTTATCTTTAAGATCCAGTAGAGCGTCCACAGGCCCTCCTATGCCCCTTATATAGTTATAATAAAAAAATACTGTGTGCATTTCTAAGTCATGACATATGTTGGCATTTCATTTTAAAACATGCGGATAGGTATATTAGAAATATTTAGTTTGCGTTGTCGAAATTAATACAATGATACTGAGCTTCTTTTAAGAAGTACAGGTTAGTTACGGCAATACATGTGTAATGACTAGTATGTAGATCTGATAGCATAAACAGTGATAATGTTTTATTATTTAAAGGGAACATATCTAATTGTACCAATTTATGGGGGAAAAGTTCTCGATTTACTTATTAATAAGCAGTAAATTTGAAAACAGTAGTGGTTTACCGGAGCATCTTATTAGTCAAAATATAAGGATTGGTTATGAAATTTCATCCAGATCGCCTCCAGTTTCTTTAGCATGTAAATTGTTGTATCGGTCATTGGCATGTTGCCAATATATTTTGTCCGTAGATAAACTTGTCATTTTCTCGAAAAACTTCTTTCACAATTATTATAATAGTTTCTGACAATACCGGATAAGAACAGTGTGTACATATAGATGATTTAATTTCCAAGCACGAACTCAATTCTACAAAGGCTCTCTACCAATGTAAATACAGTTGGAAGACAAATAATGAGAATTCTTTATTTGTCCGACTGACACTAATTTGAATAAGCAATTTGTATCATAAATGACATAAAAGATTTGTGGATGTGTTATTGAAACTTCGTTTCTTATATATTAGGGACTTAACTCGACAAAATTGATGCAAAAACGGTCTACGCAGTTAAGCTTATCTAATTTATTTACTTGAGAGATTTGGTAAAATTAAACACGTCTGTTCAGTTGCCGCGTTCAGGGAGATAAACTGCATCCGAAATGGATCAAGACAGCTCGAGACATTGCGATAAACTGTTAACCGGAATTGGTCGAGACAGCTCGAGACAGCACATGCTGTTAATGTCGGTTCTGGCACATACTCCTGTCGGCATAGTTTTAGCTATTCTTTGTCAATCTTGATGCGTGCAACATAGTGTGTCCAGCTTGTAATATATAGAGAATAACAAGCCAGGTTTTATGCAAGCGTAAAATAGCTGCCGAGAGGCAAAATGTTAACATAATAATAAATCAAGTCACGGGGGTTAAAACAATATTGAGAAAAAAAATGTTGTCACGGAGACATAAACACGCCACGACCGTATTTTCTTACATTCTTCCCGATTGTTACCATCAGTTCTTCCTACCAAGCATTTTGAATCAATGTGGGCGACCTCGCTTTATTCTGTTCAAATACCTTGACATGACTTACATATATCTAGGAATTCAAGTTGTTAAGCATGCGTATGGCCATTTACATGAGTCACAGTCTGTTAACCATAGACAGATACAAAACCCATATAAGGACCTGGTGTGATATGAAAATACCCATTTTTTATTCTATTTATCATATACTTCAGCTTTGTCGAAATCTCAACTTCAGCTCACTCACTACGCTGTTTTCTAGGGAGAAAACACAGTTTTATTAATAGATCTAGTCCATTCTGATGTGCTCGATACCTTATTGGAAATGAATTGCATTGAATTTGAAAGAAAATGAATGTTCATAAGTAGTATTTTTATCCATTGATAATGATTCTATAGCCAATAATCTGGCGCGAAAACAGGATGGAAGTAACTAATGAAACGCAAACGACAAACCATACGCGTGACAAATCGTATACAGTCGTTACTAATTGGTTATTTCCGTATCACTCCGGTAAAAGGATCTAGATGAACATTGGGTTATTTCCGTGATATGACATTTGTTCACCCTTTATTTCACGCGTGTGATAAAGCTTTATTGTCCGGCATTGATCCTGATTGATAAGATAGCTAGGTATATGTCGTATCGTATATTCGTATATTCCAAAACAGTATATTCATAGGCGATATGATAAATAAATATAACCTAAGCATTCAGATATCCGTGCGACAAACTATACTGTTTGAACATAAAGCACTAAATTTTTATTCGAACAGCAACACGTTTATTTTCCTTTCAATCGGCCTTGTTCGGCCTTGTTATGTCGCGGTTTCCTTACTAAAATGTCTGTCTGTCTGTCTGTGTGTCTGTCTCTCTCTCTCTCTCTCTCTCTCTCTCTCTCTCTCTCTCTCTCTCTCTCTCTGTAACATGTATACATTTCTATTCTTCTGATTCATCACACACTAATAAAGATCGCATAATCTGAATGTGTTTAAATAGTTATGGACAAACCATTATACGTTGAACGCAGACGGTTATTACACACTAACACAACAAAACGTGCTTACCTGTCTATTGCAATAGCCATGAATGTGAGAACGCTGACGGAGATTGTGCACGGGGATATAAACCACGAGAATTTACAGAAGAATCTTCCAAACCACCAATTCTGGTACACCAGGAACGTGAAGTTGAACATCATGTTCAACACGGATATCATAAAATCAGCGATGGCCAAGTTAACCAGAAAGTAGTTCGTGACTGTCCTCATCCGCTTGTGCGCAACAACAATCCAAACCACGATGACATTTCCGGCAGATGCGACAAAGAGTATGGTAATGAAAGCGAGGAAGAAAATTGTCTGCTGCCACCAGGGTAGCAAAAATCTGCTGGAGTCCATATCATCGAAATTCGAAGACGAGTTTGTATGATCGTAATCTGATTGGTCAGTAGTATTGATGTATCTCCCGCCATTGTGACCAAAAATCGACGTCAAATTTAGTTTAAGTGTGGTTATTTCTTGCATTCTGCTGGACCACGAAGGAATGCACCTGAGTGTTCAAATGTTTCTAGTCTGAAAATATACAAATATAGAATATGTTAATTTAGTTAATGTATAGTTTTTGTATTCAAACAATTATACAATACACTATTACAAACACTTCAAATCTCTTTTAAACATTGAGAAATACCTCAGTTTAGATATGCCATTTCATTTGAGAAAAGCTATGGCACGATTTCGATGCTCAAGTCATAAATTAAATATAGAGACGGGTAGACATGTCGGCGTGGATAGAGAAGAACGCATTTGCACTCACTGTCTTGTTCATAATGACACTGAAGTTATTGAGCACGAGTACCATGCATTTTTCTTTTGTCATATATACACAGATTTGCGTAATCGATATCTACATGCAATATCCGCCAATAAATCCATCGGAACGTTTTATTCTCTTCTTTGTTGTACAAATAAAACAATGATATTTAGAATTTCATCTTTTATTTATAACATGTTAAAGATCAGAGACAATGAAGTATAATTCGTACTCACAGTTTATTTTATTGAAATTAGTTGGAAATGAATGACATTTGATCACGTGGTTTGTTATAATTCACATTATATATTATACTTGTATTGTTTGCTGGAGGCCTTTGATTACTTAATAAAGAATTATTGTATTATAAGAAATGTTCATGGATATCCGGTGAAATATCGGGAATTCCAACACGAGGTACATAATTGTTTTTATCGGAACCGAGGCTCTTCCGAAGGTTGGAATTTCTCTATCTGAACCGGATACCCATTACTGATTATCAGTAACATACTCACTGTCGTGTAACTTGTATGGCTTGCCGATTTTGTTTTTCCAAGATGGCGGACATGTCAACATCCGAAAAGTAAGTGCCTTACATTTTTACTCGTTACTTACTTAATTCGGCGTGACATGCATATGTATGTATGCTGACAGTTAGATAAATGATTCCTTTACACTCAGCTGCATAGTATGCAACAAAAGATTTACTACTTTATGAAAAATCATCGCTGAAGTATGTCCATTTTTGTCGATCTGAAATCGAATCGAGGAGTCGCACCTGTTTTGAACCATTACTGGCTTGTTTCTTCAAGGATCGAAGCGAAATAACTTCAAGTTGTAATAATTACGTTGTGAAGATATTAAAATGACCAGATAACTAATTACTTTAAATTATGCAATAAATAAGCAAAATTCTGATTAAAAGAATATTAGGCTGTACGGTGCGTTACCATTTCAAATTTGCTACTGTACGGTGCTTTCAGAACCCACATATGTACGGTGCGTTACAAATATTTGACACAATTACTGTACGGCGCGTTATGTATAATTGAGGAGTTTTGGTGTGTTTTAGATGTAGACCATTTCTATATATTTTTGTTCTTTTAAATAAGAAAAGTTGTTTTATTTTTAGTTTCAGAGTTTCAAATTTTGCAAGTTATAGCAAGACACATAGTTAGATAATTTTAAGGATATTCTTTCAGATTGTATGCTGAACTTCGTTATTCATCTACATTTGTGTATCTTGTTACACAAATACTTATTCTACAAATTGCAGATTATAATTAGAAAGAAAAACGCATAATGTTTATGTATTTGAACATTTATACTTGCCTCCAAGTTTCACTACAGTGTACACTTTTTGAAACTGTCGTGTACCGCCTAAGTATGGTTATCGAGAGTGATTTGGTTTAAACATATTTTATTTCACATGTATTTACACATAATAGAAGAAAACGGATTAGAACGAAAGTAAAATACTTATGGTGTTCTTTTCCTTAGGGTACAATATTGATTGTACACACTTGATGGCATGTTTAACACCAGTAATTTGATACGTTTGTAATACAAATTCTGGAGGTAGGAGCAATGAATAGCGCTGACTAAAATATTGTATACTTATTCCAGAATAGCTTATTTAATTACATGAAAGAAACATAAGATAGTAGAGTAATAAAGCATTCAACATGAAAGAAAAAAATAAGCACAAATTCAAATGTTAAATCAAGTAAAAGAGAATACAATTTAAATGTCATTTTATCATCGTTGCTTGAAATAGGGATAAATGGGGATTGACACACGGAAGAAGATGCTGCCGTTTTGGAAATTACAACAACAGAGTGAATGAAACGAACTACTGGATAAATCGTTTTGAGTTTTTTTATATATATATTTATGTACCGAGCTGAAGATAAGAATGTTTGTGTCGTTGGATACATTTTCGTAAGAGAAGTGTTTTTAGTGTTGCGTGGTAGACGGGGAATTGAATTTAGCAATACATTTCTTATATTGGTGTACTTATTGCAGTTAAAGAAGAAGTATCGACCATATTTTTTTTGAGGTAACTGCAATTTAAACGCCTTCTAGTGTCAGTATTTGAATGTTTCTTTGTGGGAAGTAGTAGTTTAAGGGAATGTATCACGATTAAGTGAGAAACGGTTGCGGCGTGACGTGAATGTAAGTTATTCCATTCCGAATGACAGAGGGGAGTACAGAGTCGTAGTGATAATTTGCATGGGCATTAATTGTTTGGATGTTCATGGCATTTCGTAGGTTATATCTAGAGATGTTACCGACTGAAGTAGGAACCAAATCAAAGAGGAATTTTGGGACTAACTTTAAATAAAACATGATGGAGAGTTCCCCCAACCGATTTCTCTGTAAATATAAACACGTTTTGTTGCTCCAGTTACTATCCGTGCATCCTCATTTTGTATTTTGCGAACTCATTTTTGTCATATTACTTTATATTATACGATTGTTTTTGCAATAAGTCCCTCGTGCCAAAACACGATCAAAGATTTTGCTGATATCACAGAATATCGCCCTTATTTTCTCTCCATAATCTAGAGCTTTACAGAAGAAATTGTATCAGACAGAGTGTGTTTGTTAACGAGGAACTTATTGCAAAATTGAAGGATGCTAGTATTACAGGAAATCTCTTAAAATGGTTCCAAAGTTATCGTAGTGACAGAAAACAATGCGTTTTCTTACTTGGTACCCAGTTGAATTGGAATAACATTAAAGCCGATGTTCCCCAAGGCCCTATAGTAGGGCCAGTTTTATTCTATTCTACATTAATAATTTTGTTATAGAAATCAAATCAAGCATTCGTCTGTTTGCAGATGACACGGGCCTATCTATTGTTGCATATAATCAAATCTCTGCAGCAAATACACAATTATCTACTAAAAATAGCCAATTGGACAGAACGATGACTTGTAAAACTAATCCATCCAAAACCAAATCTCTTCTTATTTTACGCAAAGATAATTTCATAAACCACTCGCCTGTATTTACGTACGATCAAATGATAACTGAAGTTCATGACCATAAGCACCTCGGTGTTTATCTGTCAAATGATTTATCCTGGCACAAGCTCACTGAATATATCAAATCAAAAGCATGGCAAAATAATTAATATCATACGAAACCTTAAATTTAAACTTGATAGAGTTTCACTAGAACCCATCTAGTCCAATATTAGAATACGTCGATATTCTGTTCGATAATTGCACACAATATGAAAACTATGAATCAGACATAATATAATATGAAAATACACGGATAATAACTGGAGCAACAAAACGTGTCCATAATGACAATCTTACAGAGAAATCAGTTGGGGGAACTCTTGGAAACAGACACCGGAAACATAAAGTCATCATGTTTTATAAAATGGTCAAAATTCCTCTCTGATTTAGTTTCTATTTCTGTCGGTAACATCTCTGGATATAACTTACAAAATGCCTTGAACACCCATTCAAAACTATTCAAAACTATCGCTACGACACTTTTCTCCCCTTTGTCATTCGCAAATGGAATAATGTAGTAACAACATTCCATTAAACTACTACTTCCGACAAAGAAACTGTCAAATACTGTTCACTAGAATGTGTTTAAATGACAGTTTCTCGCCAGTGTGTATCTGTGAATTCATACAAAACGCTGAACACTTCTTTTTTAACTGCAATAAGTACACCGATATAAGACATGTATTGCTAAATTCAATTCCCCGTGTACCAACACAACACTGAAAACACTTCTCTTTGGAGACGAAAACGTACAACCATTCTTATCTTCAGCGCGGTACATAAATATATATATAACAGAAACGCAACTCAGACAAAACGATTTATCCAGTAGTTCGTTTCATTCACCCTTTTATCCTCATGATAAAATTACATTTAAATTGTCTTCTCTTCTACTTGATTTAACATTTGAAGTTGTTCCATTTTTTTTCTTTCACTTTGAATGCCTTATTACTCTAATATCTTACGTTTCTTTCATTTAATTAAATAAACCATTCTGGAATACGTAAAAACTATTTTAGTTATCACCATTCATTGCTCCTACCTTCAGAATTTATGTTATAAACATATCAAATTACTGCTGTTATAAAACATGCCACCAATTGTGTACAATTAATATTGTACCTAGGAAAAGAACATCATAAGTATTTTACTTTCGTTCTAATCCTTTTGCTTCTATTGTGTACACATATTGTAAATACATGTGAAATAAAATATGTTTAAACCAAATCACTCTCGATAACCATACTTAGGCAGTACAAGACAGTTTCTAAAAGTGTACACTGTGGTGAAACTTTAAGGCAAGCATTATTTTTCAAATACAAACATATTATGTGTCTTTCTAATTATAATCTGCTATTTGTAGAATTACAAATAATAATAAGTATTCTTGTAACAAGATACACAAATGTAGATGAACAACGAAGTTCAGCATAACATCTGATCCGTGAAGAAACAAGCCAGTAATGGTTCAAAACAGGTGCGACTCCTCGCTTCGATTTCAGATCGACAAAAAATGACATGCTTCAGCGATGGTTTTCCAAAAAGTAGTACATTTTTTGTTACATACTATGCAGCTGAGTGTAAAGGAAGCATTTATCTAACTGTCAGCATACATATATATGCATGTCACGCCGAATTAAGTCAGTAACGAGTAAAAATGTAAGGCACTTACTTTGTGGATGTTGACATGTCCGCCATCTTAAAAATAACAAAAACGGCTAGCCGTACAGTAGCCGTACAGGTTACACGACAGTGATACTGCCTACTGACGTCGCCAACTATTAACGTTTTGTGCGTTTATTTACACAATGACGTCATACAGCTGTCACTGTTAATATCCAGTGCGAGACTTTTATCTTCCCCCATGTGAAAGATCAGGCTTTCCAGCACCCATGTAAAACGCGGATAACCATAAACCGGTATGCAATAATCTTCAATGATGTACGCACTGTTCTTTTTTTAAAAGATCGTGTTCTATATAACTGCAAAGGCGATAAGGTTTCTTTTTAAATTGTAATTATTGAAACTAAGAGTAACATGACTGTTTAGGCTATATAGTCAATAACCTTAAATTGTGCGTTCTCACAGCTCAAAATTACAACTGTCCACAGATCGGCAAAGGGTATTGGGAAAATAATAGTGTGTGCCCTAAATGTTTAACTGATAATGCACTAATAGTTATAATTACTAAAACTTCAATCGGTAATTTAATTTAATTTAATTTATTTGAGGTCAAAGACGCAATATCAACACATTATTAAAATTTATTATCACATTTGTAAGCATAGGTTGAAGTAATTCTATATTGCAGCCAAGATAATATCGCGTAGCATCGGCGTAGCTACTATTACGCCATATAGGCCCGGGCCTAGCAAAAAAAAAGAAGCCGGACGGGGTGTGGGTTACTGGTCAACATTTGTTTCTTATTTTATTTTACAGTCTAGGTATTTTTCAAATGTTAATTGTCAAATTTGTCAAAAACTATTTCTTTAAATACCACATTAGTGTTCTGTCAGATACTAGTATACGCCAAAACGCACCATTACATTGCTAGTTTAAAAAAAAGACGCAGTGGTGAGCATGCCCCCGGACCCTCCTAGTTTGTGGGGACTATATATGCACTTCATGTCAACTATGCCCCTGCGTAGAATGTTTCACATATATCAATGTTTCACATAAATCAATGTCAATGTTTCACACCTCTTTAAATGTCATATTTCTATTTTATAAAAAAATAAATATTTATTTTATTTAGTTTTATTTTTCATTTGTTTTATTTTAATTCAAAACGTTATCATAGTAACACTTAACGACAAGAGAAAATAGCATAGACGCATTAGAACTATAACGAAATGAAATCTATAACAATAGTAAGAATGCATTTAAGCCGTGAACGATATGAAAACGTTAAGTGCCATTCGGTATGGCGGCTATGCATCGCTCATTCTGCCATTAGCATAAGTTCACGATGTATCGTTTTACAATTATTAGATGAAAATGCCAATATGTTTAAGTGCTACAACTAAATGAATTATTAGGAAAACAAATGTCGTTTTTCTGATTGAAATCTAAGGAGGCCAGAACTATAATCAGTAATCGTTTTAAATTGCGTCCGTTTGATAATGCCAACAGTAACGCACAGTTTATGTTTGGATGCAATTTTCCCCAAATCAGCAAGATCAGATTCTCTTACCATCAATAGAAATGCCTCTCCAATTTTGCCAACGATAGTTATGTCATTCAACAACTCGAAAATCACATCATCACTATAATGGAATTATGTTTTGCAATGTCCTCACGACCACACACTCTCACATACCCATTCAGCACTATCATGCAGACATGAGCAGACATGATGACGCAACAGTCCATATTATTATAGATCATAAAATATAAGCGTTTTTCATTGGTGTAGAAGCAGTCTCGTGTGATTAAATAGTTTTGACCATTCTGATTGGAAATATGCCAACCGTTCAATAGTTCATCACGTGACCGCGCAATAGTAAATTTACATCGGTGTCATTGACGCGCCTTTTTTTGAACACCAAAGCGTCACACAACCTTGATCAATATATCGTTTGCACAAATGAATGAACACATGCATCATTACGTAATATACAACTATTTAATTCCTTAGAAGTCGATGGATTAGAACTATCCTCGGGGGTCAGTAGTCACTCCCTATGATAAATAGTTATAACCATTGACTTCTAAGGAATTAAATAGTTGTATATTACGTAATGATGCATGTGACTACATTATACTACGTTATCCTCTAACACACGAGGCAGTGTTAAAAGGCACCAGTCAGTGTTAAAAGGCAGTAAAACACAATATGATCACGTATTCATATACTAACAGCCACAAAGCAGAGGACTTGGCAGAAGCTACAACAACGTGAGAATAAACCGTTGAGGGCACGACAAGACAAGACTGATGACAACCATTAAACGTTACCATTCCTTTAAGATTTAGGCAGCAGGCCTGCCAAAACTTGTTAACACAAAATACTGAGATTTTTAAAATGTAAGATTTAAAACGCGCAAAGAACATTTTAAATGTAAATTTGGAGCGCGCGACTTGATTTCCACTCTATTTTTCTAAAGCGCAAATTTTAGTTATTTATGCAATTAATACAAGTTGATGCATTGTTTGATAGAATTATAAATTAGCATAGTAATTCGATTGGAAATACTTGGTTTAGTTTCTACCAAAACTGCTTTTTTATGAAAGTGCACTTACTTTCCTACACAGATACGCACTAAATGCAAATACAAAGTCAACTCTACATAGATATGTAGATATGGGAAAAGTGTGACTTTAGTGTTTACATGGGTCGTTTGTAATTGCTTATTGTGGTTAAGTTCTAGCATTGCCCATGAAAAAAATAAAATGAAATGATGTAAAAATGATTGAATTGGTATTTCCTTTTTATTTTATTGAAAAACATTCAACCCATCGATATATATAACCCAAAACGTGAGCGGTGTAGTTAGCAGTTTTGAGAAGTGTATACCCCGCTGTCAATGTTACAACTAGCCCCGGCCAGCTGCATGCTTGACATTTAGTAAAAACCGTTTGGAAGAAATTATGCAAACGTTAAAACAATTTCAAAAATAAAGACCCGTATGTAAAGTAAGAATGTTATATCTGACATCATGTCTATTCTTCAAAGAGAACAGAGATTCGTGCTCATCTTGTATTTTTACATTTTGGACCACAAAACAATGTATTTGACGTAACAATGGCAACTATAATGTTCAGGTAAAGAGCATGACACAATAATTCTGAGTATGACATCACGTAGATGCGTCATAATTATTCCACTGTATTTAATTGCATATTTTACAACATACTCCGTCTATCCTACATTCGGGTACATTCGTACATGTACAGTGTGTAGACTATTTTTGAGTTATGTGATAAACGGACTCTCACATTCGTGCTTATTTAATACTGGATTTATTTAACTCGCTGGATACAACTGATATGACTTAAATTGGTTGTCATTTCCTAAGCGTGTTCAGTAGCACGCGTGCCTAATGGGTTATAACTCACTAAATTGTCAAACAACAGACTGATATATCAATCAACTATTAAATGCACGCCTCAACATTTCGTGAGCGAAAAAAACCTACGTTTTGATACAAATGAGAACTAGCAGATCACGCACAGCTTGCTGTGGCAAGTCATGTTCTGTATACAGTCCTACATAATGGAACACTCTCCCTATCCCACTCCAATCTCCAAAACATCATTTCAAGCGCTTGTTAAAATATCACATCGTGACATTGTACATTTGTGACTATAACCTAAAAACTATATTGTCTCATGGTGGATACATGTAGGCTTGCATGTTGTATAACCATGAAAATGAATAAGTGATTTTAAATATATATGAGTAATGTTGGTTCTAGATTTGTTAAGGGGTGTTTTAATTACATAAAATACATAGTACATACACAATAAGGATTTGTCTGTGGTTAAACAGCGTACAAGCTAATCCAGCAGGAGATAATGTTTTAGTTTAAGTTTAGTTTTCACTTGTCCTCCATTTTAATAAAATACGAAAGAAACGCGTTTTCTTCGGTCTCAATGCATATGTAAGGAAATAAAAGGAAACTTGAATTAGGATGTGTATGATATTATGGTCAGTTCTAGTTGTGTAGCCGCTTTTGCGGAAGTTATTAAATATCCTCGATATATCTTCAAATTCAATCAGGATATATGAGGCTTTACGTCTACTGCAACGCCAACGGTGGGGTAGTGGAAGATCGTCCGCCGCACATGCGGTAGGCCGTGGGTTCGATCCCGGGTGGGTCACATGAACGAACTTTACACAGATCGTACTAGTAGCTCCTTGTTTGGCGTTCAGCAATTTAAGGATAGTGCTAAGACTGGTCGGCCCGGTGTCAGTATAATGTGGCTGGTGGGGTGTCATGCTATTTGTCTACGGCGTGGTAATCCATAGTTTCAACACTATGAAGATGGACATTAAGTTCACTGCTAACCTATTATTAATAGCATGACCATTGGGACTTTAGGTCATATACCACTATAATGATTGCATTTCCCATGGGCCTCCATTATAGTCTTTTAGTCTAGAACCCCTATTCCGATATCCGAATGGATGATAAAACCTAACTTTTTTAAAAGAACTTAGAGGCACTCAAAAATTTGCTTATTGCAAACATACTCTCAGTACAATTCTATCCATAAAGACCAGCTGCACATACGTACACGTACAAAACAATGGTTGTCTATTGACATATGCCGACAGGACAATCAATTAAAGGTATATGTGTCTGTAAGCAATTGACGCAAAAAGAATAACCGATGAATCGAAAACAATTTGAAACTAGTATAAAGCTATGATAACCATTATGCAATGACGTCTTCCGGACAATAATTATTTTTTTTCCCCATTAAAACCTTTGAAACATAAAATAAAAATGTCAGAATGATTTAAGCAATTCAATTAGAAAAACAGACATGTTTATCGGCTGCGTTATTTGTCCGTTAATGGAAAACACTTGGTATTAATGTAGCATACTTTAAGCAAATTCGGAAAGACTGAAACAAGACTCGTGCGCATTAAATTCCGATGTCGAATGTGTCATAACTGATGATTTCATTTGTTCGTAAAATATTCATTCTATTGGCCCTGTAATTACAATAACTTTGCAATGCGAAATGCAATATTAAACACCGTATATCGTTTACTCAGAACATACGCTTAGGCTATGTGCGTATCTTTACAGATGCGAGTAGATACTTCTTTCCTCCTTCAGCCTCCAACACCCGCTGAGAGCGAACATTGTAATAATTCAATTAAACAAATACGTTCGTGTCATTCGCAGTGCATTATCTAATAACGTGCATCAACTGTCAGTCTTAATTTGCCAGACACCATATTCATAGGTTATATGTAGTTAATATTCCACCAAAGTAGTCTAGATCATCTGCGTCGTTTGCTGTGTTTTTGTAGACGAACAAGCAAGCGTCGAAGATGATCAAGACTACCACCAATGCGTTCTTTGTGCAAATAATTATGTTGTTTTCACATGGTCGGATCATTCATTTCAGTGTGTCATTGTTCGTTCTTTTCGGCTTTGAGGTCTAATTACACTAAATCAACAGGATGTGCTCGCCTGGTGCAGTCGAAAGTAGTTCTGTATTAAAGAGTGCTAATCTTTTTTTCTTTAAAAACTTTTTTTAGTGCTGGTTCCTGTTACTTTTTTGGCTATAACTGTATTCTGGACATGTTGTTGATATTTGGAAATGCAGCTCATCATGTTTTTGACAGTTTTTTATATAAATTTGAGAAGTGAAAGTAGACAGGGTATGAAATTGCAAGGGGTAAAAATAGTGTTGACCTTTGACCCGGTGTTAGTATACAACTGAAGAAATGTTTCTTAGAAGGTATTAAAGCCCCTATTTCCTTGTTGATGTTTAATAGCAGACATGTTTATTTGCATGATAAAATAAGTTTCCCAGAATTCTAACGAGGTTTGAGTTTTTAACAGGTTGTCAACATTCTAACTTTACTATGGAAGGGCAATGGAGACTCATTTACGCTATTATAACCTTGATTCATTGTCACTCTCTCTCTTCCCGGCTTTGACATTGCTCTCTATTTCCGAGTTGTCCTTGTTCGTGTTTCCTGGTTTTAATCCATTTCAACACTTTCAGACTATTGTTTGTTTCCAAACTAATATTTCCTCCATATTTCTCCTCCCTATATTTGATGTAATGACACTTATTGTGGAAAAAAGATGGACACTAATGTCCATTCAAGATAATTAGATTGTTAATGACAGTCTGCTTGTTCCAGCTTTGATGATAATCTACGAGGCCGTTAACGAGGTGTGTTGTTTATGGCATTCCTGTCGGTAAATGCGTACTAACTATGGTGTATAATGTATAGCATGAATATTTATGTACGTCAGTATATCTATATTACTTTAATACAGCTCTGCGTGCAGTCTTAACAGGAATGCAATCTATAACATAAATGTGTCTATAACATAAATGTGTCTATAACATAAATGTGTTAAACGTGAATTGTCACCAAAGAGAGAAGTTGGTTTTGCAGCTGCTTAGTATTTCTCTGATTCTAATTTGTCATGTTCTTCTCTGAAAAGAATATATATTCAGTAACGACATGTAACGTGAGCGTGATCCACTCAGTCTTGGGACATTATAAAGTAGGTCCACCAAACGCGATCTCGTACAATTGGGTATACAATCGGGCCGTATTTGTTTTTTATTTTTGTTATATTCTTAGTAAACATACATTTTAACTACCGTTTACCAAATGGTTAGACCAATGCATATTTGCAATAAAATAACTCCTGCGCGTTTCCTTCACGCTACACGTGCCTTCCTTGGTCAATGTTTGTATCCGACAATGGATCGAAGCCTATCCGAAACGGTTGACAGCGCGTTAAGGTGATGTGTTGTATTCACCTGCGTAAGTGTAGGAACCAATCAGATTCTTCCCGTACTGTAGTAGTTTCGTAAAATATTAAATAGCTTAAAACAAGGCGCAGATGTTAGTTGCACTGTCAGTTCACACATAGTTGAAAACAATTGTAACGATCCGCAATCTGATTAATTCCCACCATTCTGCATATGAAATATATAGGCTATACCTTATAGCTGTATTAGAGTAATAAACAATTCATCCTATAGAAACAAAAGCACCCACACTCAACCACAAGGTAAATCAAAATAGCAAATTAAAAAGTCAACAGACAAGACAAGAGTGGTGAAGATAATTTCACCGACTTCGAATGTCTGTAGACAGTGCGGCCTACTGGAGCTGTTTTGCTATCGCTTTTGAGCAAATTCTTAAGGAAAACAACAACACACCCCCCGCAAAAAAACCAACAACCCCGACTCTCTCGTGAATTATCCCCCTACCCCCACTCTTGTTTGTACATACATGTATTTGTAGCCCCCCCCCCCCACCCTAAACCAACTGCCCCCCACCCCCACCCCCCCCCCCCCCCCAACACACACCCCACACACAAAAAACCCAACAAAACCCGACTCTCTCGTGAATATTTCGCCTGCTTAATAAATTAGTAAAATCTATCTCATCAACATAATGCATATAATCTATTCCTAATAATACCAAAGCAAGATTCTTGTCCAGTGTAAAGCATATTTGCGGTTATCTGGCATATGGTGCTTAAAGGTAAATTATCCGATAATCCACTTTGGAAAACCAAAATAAATAATCTTCTAAATAGCTTTTCAAGAGGTGTTACTTCAGTCGTAAATCAAAAAGTCAATAGCGTTCTTAACATGCCACTTTAACAGTAAGTTACATATTACACATGTTCCTAATAACTTTTAGATACTCAACGGCACACGGAAATAATTGTTACAAGAAAACAGTGATACACAAGCCGGTCAGAACAGTTACATAAGAAGACAATAAGAGGAATGAATGGGATAAAAATAAACGTACAGTGTGTAGATGTTAGAACGTTTTTATTTGTAATTGTCAACAATCAAAACAATTTATCATGAAAGATTTGAGCACTAGATAAACTAGTCATCATAAGACAAAATGAACATGTTTTTAATTTTGGCATCTGTGTTGTATAATGTTATAATATGAATATGATAGACATCTGAAATAGTATGTGTAATAGATCACTTAATATAATGTTGTTTCATGATTAGAATGTGGGGAATTGGGAAAATATCCCGGTTAGAATATGAAGAACTGGTAAATTATCGTAGTTATAAACAAAAAGACAACTTAATGATAATATAATAGCAATTGGATTGAAAGATTAGCGTCTGTGAAGGTAATCTCAAATTTTAGCAATGTAAATTTACATTAGAAGAAAGGGTTTAATGTTATATGTTTTTTTAGTATTGAAATCTGATCAGTAGTTCATGAGAATAAGTAGCAACGGAGCAGACCTATTGAAACTCTTTAGTAGATGCTTCAGAAAAGCTTATGTTAGCAGGATTTTATAACGGATATTTCGACAATAAGTAATGTTTAAAAACATGTTTTACTGAAAAAATGCGATAACCTGTTTATTTCATACCCCAGCCAACCCCGTTTTCGATTCTTGGAGAAGGGGTTGGGTGGAGTATGAAAGTTAATACTCAGACCACGTCATGATCCATTTTATTCCCCGTGTGATTCAACGGTAAGAATAGTCTTTTAAGGCACAGAGGTAAAGCCGGTCCCATCCCCTTTCCCATGTTTCATGTTCATTTTGTAAGTTTTGTCACGTTCATTAAAGTTCTTTATCGTTTCAGGTGCTTCTTGAGTAGTGACTTAGGTGTTCTAATTAAAGGACATTTTGTTTTCAATGTCAAGTTCCATGTATTTTGTCAGCGCATGGTTTGTATTATATGCAACGCAGCTTGCAGATTAGTAAGTATAGCAATTACTGAATCATTAATGTCATAATAAGAACACCACAACTAGCACACATTACGTGGTCCGAGTATTAACTTTCATACCCCATAAACCCATTCTCCAAGAAGCGAAAATGGGGTTGGCTGGGGTAAGACATAAAACTTAATTTCGGCTTAAAAACGTTTGCATATTGTAAAATTAAAACATTTAATATGTAATTTTAAACAGTTTATCACATTTTTTTCAGTACAAAATGTTTTTAAACGTGTTTTATTGTCGAAATAGCCGTTATAAAATCCTGCTAATATAAGCTTTCACATCACTTAATGGAATTAAGTCGGGACCACGTAATGCAATTAAAGTTTAAAAACGTACCATGTAGTTCAATAGTTCGGTAAGTTAGTATAGTCCAATCGTTTCATTTATATAGGTAGACTGCTTCAATCATGTATTGTGATCAAAAGCTGTTAAAAAATATACCATACTTGTGCCAATAAACGTTCCTTTAGGGCATTAAGCCTTTTATCAATCATAGAAAAAAGTACTCTTTCACAGTTTCAATTGTTTTACAACTACACACTGAAAGAGCGATCCACTGGTAGCAACGAACACAATCAAGAGAAAAAAATGTAGCAGATTCGGTTTAATTGAGTATGTTCGTGAGAGGTGATGTATGGTGCAGCAACTCTCGCTCCCCGGCTTACGCGGTATTCTAATTTTAAACAACACACATTGCAGAAGACATCGAAGACACGGTCAAAACGACCTATAAATAATAACACTACCATTTTGCGATTGATTGAGTAATTAAAGTCCATGAATTAAGTCAATGAATGAAACATGCCTAAAATTGCCAAAAAAACAGAAATTGGACGATAATTATAACCATTATCCTCGGGAACTGCTTTTAATAAAGGGTTTAACGTTTCAAGTTTAACAATGTTCCATGTACCGATCTTTACAATGATCTGCGATATTCTTTACAATATAGCTTGCAGAGGACAAATGTCATCCAGACTTTTGAGTAGAAATGTTGTAACGCGAGCCCCAGTTATTAGAGGACAGACGGAACTTTATCATTGACAGAACGAACTATTCAAGGTGACAGAACGAACTATTCAAGGTGACAGAACGAACTATTCAAGGTGACAGAACGAGCTATTCAAGGTGACAGAACGAACTATTCAAGGTGACAAATCAGACCTCTTAAAACAGTCCATTGTTCAGAACTGCGAAAGATGGAGTTTTGTCTGGTTTTCGGTGATTTTTTATTTTAAACGGAAAATGAAGAATTTTAGCAGACTAACTAACGATATATTAGCATGGTTAAAATAAGAAAAGATACAGTCTGTAACCACTTTCCAAAGGAATAAGCTTGATAAATCACAGATTGGGTTATTGATATTGTCAATTATTTCCACAGTTTATGTTATTCCACACTGTGTGGTTGAATGGCATGTACATGTCTGATTTTATGTTTAGCTGCGAAGGACACACTACAAACGATTTCTGTTACCATGGATTTAGCTGTTAATATAGATAAAAGCATGGATATACATATAGCTTGATTGTTGGTGAACAAGTTAAAAAGACTACAAGTGAAACTTCTTCTCCTTATAATTCGACAGGTTAAACAAAAACGTACAAACACGACTTATTTCGCTCTTCGGGGCATAGAATTTTGTTAGATACTGGGACCATATCCCGCTGGAGATGAAATAATGACAGTTAAATAGTATGCCCACCGCCATATGCATGCCAACTTCGGGGTGGTTAAAATTCTGTACTATCGATTTTATAAATATTGAGTTCTGCTCAACCAGGGGCTAGTGGGTAGCAAGCATATTTCACGACCATTCATGAACAGTCTCAGTCGAACCGAGACTGCAATATTTCGTATTTATCGTGTTCGGCCGTTTCCAATGGTCCATTCTCATACTATTTTTTATGCGTGTTCCTGGAATGTAGTAGTTGTTCGAAATCTCGAGTATAAGCATTACTCGACACAAGACAATTGGGAAATTAGATATTTATGAACTATACATGTACGTAATCAAAATGTATCAATTCCCAAATGAGAGTATATTCAATTATTTCCTACTATAGTACAGCAGTCCATTTATTTCAATAACTAAACTACTATATTATAGTGTTATTAACAGCATGCATATAATAGTACCCATTTCCATGCCCCCACCACCAAATGGTGATGGGGCATATAGCGTTAGCCATGTCCGCAACGTCTGTCCTAGTAGTTTGTGTGTCTATTTCATCCCACAGTTCTTAACCAATTGTTTAGAAACTTTACAGGTTGCTTAGATTTCGCGTCAAAATCCAGTAAAATTTTACGTTTTTCTCTGATTGTTTTTAGTGATTGTCCCACGGATACATTTCTAGTTTTAAACAGTATTGTCAACTGGCAGCTGAACATTTTTAACTTGTATGATGTCTATGAACCATTTGAGTACGGCAAAGCAACAAGGGAAACAGTATTCAACTTGCCAAATATATTTAAAAGTACTGCACTCATACAGTTTTCACTACTAGAGTTTAAACCGTACTAAAAATCACTATGTACCTTCGTATGCCGAGATGGTACCGACAATTCCTTCTGGCTCATAGCATAAATATACACTTTTGCGGGACTGTTCACTTTCGCATCCAAGTTGTGGTCTACGTTACTGGGCTGTATCTGAATCTGCGTATGAGCATCAGCTCTTATCACGCGGCTGTAAGAGTGTACTTGAGTCACTAACATTATTGTTTACATGCAGATCGTCAAGATAACAATAAATGTTTAAAAAAGATAAAAACAACTTAAACTAGCTAAACAAACAACATATTAAGTAATCAAAATAACCAGCATAGGCAGGTTAAAGCCCCACATATACGATAGGCACATATAAACAATAAACGTGATGAGTTCATACCATTTGATATCAGGAAAAATGGTAAAATAGTATATTTTCCTAAGCAATAGTATATTATCCCTAAGCGCAAAAAAAGAGACTTATAACCTAGATTAAGGGGCATTAACTACAACAAAGTCCATTGCTATAATGAGTCATTGAAACAAAACCGAAAACAAATTCTGCAAACTCCGTTGTTACTATGACTACAAAGCATATCATTTTCAGTCAAAATAGCCTCCAAAAGTCGAAAAGGAAGTGAAGCACTCCTAGAAAGCAGCCAGGCCAAACTAGCAACTAAAACAAACTCCATTTGTTCCATGGATACAGCAAACATTTAGCAAAGAATAAGACATCACAAACATAACAAAGTTCTCAATATGGGTACGTGGAACTATCAGTGACAAAACGTCATGCTCTAGGGGGAACCAAACCTCACTCTTACCATATTGTTCCCTGAATAAAACGGGAGAGTGGAAAGCATTAAAAGGCAACATAAGTAAAAAACAGTGATGATTATTTATTTTATGATATGCAATGAAATACTGTATTTTATCAGTGAAATAAAAGTGTTATTCCACACTGTGGAATATTATACAATTATGGACTTTTCAGCTGTTATACATGATGTGATATGCACCAAAAAAATCATTATTGACCGAGGCGATAGCCGAGGTCAATAATGATTTTTTGGTACATATCAACATCATGTATAACAGCTGAAAAGTCCATAACTGTTTTATTATATAACCCTCAATTTACAATTATATAAAACAGGTCAATATCAAAAAAACAATTATATAAAACAGGTCAATATCAAAAAAACAGGTCAATATCGCTAGATATTTTTTCTAAAAAATTACTTTTTAGCCAATGAAAACGCGTCTATTTATAGGTTATATAATAAAGAGTTTTATTTCACTGTAGCTGCCGGGACTACTTTTGTTGTTCTACCATAGTTTCTCTAAAATTATGTTTGTAAAATCATAAAATAAAAAGAAAATTTGTTGTCCTGTCGTGTATAACATATTTTATTTCATCTCAAAGTGAGAAAACTTTTATATTTTCACTCATGCTTCGCATTCGTGAAAATATAAAGTTTTCTCACTTCTCGATGAAATAAAATATGTTATTCACTCCAAAACACACAAATATCCTCTATTTATATATATAAAAAACAAAAAAAAAAAAAAATAATAAAAATAAAAAACACATATCCAGAGCAACAAGAGGATGAACAGTTTATGGTTTATCATTTATCACTTGAAGATTGACTGTCACCTTCCTTTACCGCATGTAATAGGGTGCACAGTATATCAGCTCATCGCAACTCTAAAGAGCAACGCATTCTGGTGAACTGTCAATTGTTTTCAAAAACATGTACATCAAAACATGTTTGGACAGCCATTTTAAATCATTGGCTATTAAACCAACCAGTAAATTGTTGTGACATGTTTACCGTTAGCATTGGTACATACATACATTGAATAGTTGCATGCATATTTGTGATTTATTTATGATTTGATACTTTACTTAATTCCTGAGGACAACAGTGAATTATTTAACAGTTATACTCTGATGCTGATCTATGGATATCTCGAGATGAGTTGAATTCCAATAATTTGTATTGTTGAAGGAGCGTACTGACGATTCTATGCACGTTCCATACAAACATACCAACATAACATGAATATCAGCGATACTCCATAACATTTCCGTGTTGTCAAAATTACAAACAACTGCGCTTGAATACCAGTCTTAGTACGTATATTGGATTGTAGAGAAGTCGGTTATTGTAGAGATATTACGTATATTTGACTGTAGAGAAGTCGATTATTGTAGAGATATTACGTATATTGGACAGTACAGAAGTCCGTTATTGTAGGGATATTACGTATATTGGATTGTAGAGAAGCTGGTTATTGTAGAGATATTACGTATATTGGACAGTACAGAAATCCGTTATTTTAGAGATATTACGTCTATTGGATTTTTAGAGAAGTCCGCTATTGTAGAGATAATACGTATATTGGATTGAAGAGAAGTCTGTTATTGTAGAGATATTACGTAAATTGGACGGTACAGAAGTCCGTTATTGTAGAGATATTACGCATATTGGACAGTACAGAAGTCCGTTATTGTAGAGATATTACGCATATTGGACGGTACAGAAGTCCGTTATTGTAGAGATATTACGCATATTGGACAGTACAGAAGTCCGTTATTGTAGAAATATTACGCATATTGGACAGTACAGAAGTCCGGTTTTGTAGAGATATTACGTATATTGGACAGTACAGAAGTCCGTTATTGTAGAGATATTACGTATATTGGATTGTAGAGAAGTTGGTTATTGTAGAGATATTACGTATATTAGATTGTATAGAAGTCGGTTATTGTAGAGGTATTACGTATATTGTATTGTATGGATGTTGGTTATTGTAGAGATATTATGTATATTAGATTGTATAGAAGTCGGTTATTGTAGAGGTATTACGTATATTGTATTGTATGGATGTTGGTTATTGTAGAGATATTACGTATACTGGATTGTATAGAAGTCGGTTATTGTAGAGATATTACGTATATTGTATTGTATGGATGTTGGTTATTGTAGAGATATTACGTATACTGGATTGTATAGAAGTCGGTTATTGTAGAGGTATTACGTATATTGTATTGTATGGATGTTGGTTATTGTAGAGATATTATGTATATGGGATTGTATAGAAGTTGGTTATTGTAGAGATATTACGTATATTGGATTGTATGGATGTTGGTCATTGTAGAGATATTACGTATATTGGATTGTATAGAAGTCGGTTATTGTAGAGATATTACGTATATTGGATTGTATATAAGTCAGTTATTGTAGAGAGATTACGTATATTGGATTGTATAGAAGTCGGTTATTGTAGAGATATTACGTATACTGGATTGTATGGATGTTGGTCATTGTAGAGATATTACGTATATTGGATTGTATCGAAGTCGGTTATTGTAGAGATATTACGTATATTGTATTGTATGGATGTTGGTTATTGTAGAGATATTACGTATACTGGATTGTATATAAGTCAGTTATTGTAGAGATATTACGTATATTGTATTGTATAGAAGTCGGTTATTGTAGAGAGATTACGTATACTGGATTGTATGGATGTTGGTTATTGTAGAGATATTACGTATATTGGATTTTATAGAAGTCGGTTATTGTAGCGATATTACGTATATTGTATTGTATGGATGTTGGTTATTGTAGAGATATTACGTATACTGGATTGTATATAAGTCAGTTATTGTAGAGATATTACGTATATTGGATTTTTGAGTAAAATATATAGTTGTAAAGATATTACGTAGTAGTAGGTTACAATTTGCAAGACAAGCCTCGTATAACATCTAATTTACAAGACATGCCTCGTATAACATCTAATTTACAAGACATGCCTCGTATAACATCTAATTTACAAGACATGCCTCGTATAACATCTAATTTGCATTCATACAACAAATCCAGACGGCTCGAACATGTTAATGTGTATAATATTATACAATAATAAATAACAGTGTAATTATGTGTCTTAATTTCCTGGTAAAGCATGTGAGTGTCCTTTGACAAAAAACTTTTGAATTACGAAGACCCAGCTTATAAATATTTTCTAAACTTCCTCTAATCTTGAAATATTTGCATCGTAAAATTGATTTTAGAAGCAATTACTAACATAAAAATAAGATCATGCTGTGTATTTTCACAAGAAGGTGTAGTCATTATAAAGTATGAGGCTTGTTTCTCTCAAACAATAAGTGAAACTCATGTGTAGTTTGATCTTGAGAAATATTTCGACGAGGAGAGATACAGTAGACAGCAATTGTGCCATACAAATAATACGTAATGAATATTGAGTTCAACGACGTTGAAGTTTAGCGTGTATTACCAGTATCGATTTTCGAATACGGATATAATTTCTTCAAAAGCAAGATCCTACGAAAAGGGTTATAACGCAGACTGCACTCTAGTCGCTCGTTAAGTTTATTAATTTAACTAATGGTGCTGTTCAATATCAACTCCTCTATTATTGAAACTTTTGATACAATACCTTTAATAAAGTCATCTGCGTGACATATGAAACTAAAATTAATTTGATAAAACGTCGAAGATTAATATCGGAAAACCTTGTGATTGTTAATTAACTGATGGGATTTGTATAAACCATCCGTCTGTGCAAAGTCCGTTGCTTACGGATGCCGGAAGATTATAAAAATCTTTCATGGGTATCCGGGGAAGGTAGGGAATTCCAACCCGAGGTATACGTGTTTTTATCGAAACCGAGGCTTTGCCGAGGTTCCGATTAAAACACTTATACCGAGGGTTGGGATTCCATATCTGAACCGAATACCCATGATAGATTCTTGTTCTTGCATATCAGAGACGTTGTGCGTTGACACCGCCAGCTACTAACGTTTTGCATGTTTTCCTGCATGCCGGATGTTGATGCGCGCGTGAATTTTATCTCGAGCCTTGGGTGAGATGGAAATTTCTTGCATACCGTACAAGGATATCCGTCGTTTTAACGGGGCTACATATTTCCATCTCACCCTAGGGTCGAGATAAAATTCACGCGCGCCAACATCCGGTATGCAAGAAAACATGCAAAACGTTAGTAGTTGGCGGCGTCAACTCAAAAAATGTCTCTTATATGCAAGAAAAAGAATCTATCATGGGTATTCGGTTCAGATACGGAATTCCAACCCTCGGTATATAAGTGTTTTAATGCCGAGCCTCGGTTCCGATAAAAACACTTATACCTCGGGTTGGAATTCCCTATCTTCACCGGATACCCAGGAAAGATTCTTATAATCTAGCCCTGGTAAAATGCCGAGGTTCCGATTAAAACACTTATACCGAGGGTTGGAATTCCATATCAGAACCGAATACCCATGATATATTCTTTTTCTTGCATATCAGAGGCATGTTGTGCGTCGAAGCCGCCAGCTACTAACGTTTTGCATGTTTTCCTGCATACCGGATGTTGGCGCGCGTGAATTTTATCTCGACCCTATGGTGAGATGGAAATATCTAGCCCCGGTAAAATGACGGATATCCTTGTCCGGTTTGCAAGAATGTAAGAATCTTTCATGGGTATCCGGTGAAGATAGGGAATTCCAACCCGAGGTATAAGTGCTTTTATCGGAACCGAGGCTCTACCGAGGTTCCGATTAAAACACTTATACCGAGGGTTGGAATTCCGTATCTGAACCGAATACCCATGATAGATTCTTTTCTTGCATATCAGAGACATTTTGTGCGTTGACGCCGCCAACTACTAACGTTTGGCATGTTTTCCTGCATACCGGATGTTGGCGCGCGTAAATTTTATCTCGACCCTAGGGTGAGATGGAAATATGTAAAACGACGGATATCCTTGTCCGGTATGCAAGAAATTTCCATCTCACTGTAGGGATTTTTTTGTCCGGTATGCAAGAATATAAGAATCTGTCATGGGTATCCGGTGAAGATAGTGAATTCCAACCCTCGGTATAAGTGTTTTAATCGGAACCTCGGTCGGTCGGTCGGTCGGTCGGTCGGTCGGTCGGTCTTCGTGTTAATGCTCACTTGGCAAAATAGACTATTCTCGCCTGAATGTCTATCGCAACGGAACTCTTTGTCAATCCTCTGGTTGGGAACGAGACGATAGGATGCAATCAGATGCGTCCGACTCAAGTTTATGCGGGAGTACTAAAGTATGAAATTGATGTGATGTGTGATTGTTTTGATCAATTTAAACACAATTAGCGTAAGAACCCTGGGTAATCTAACCTCATTACGCTTGTCATTAATCATTTAGAAATACCATAGCTATTTTCTGCATATTAACTAAAGCAGAATTGTTTAATCGTGATTTTAAATCTACTCTTAAATAGCTATTGCGCATGCCCACACCTTATTTATCGATGGGTTTAATTAGAAGGGTGTGAGAAAGAAATAAAAATCTAATGTTTTACTTTGATAAGTTATGCTGATTATTTCGTAATTAGTTCGCTTTATTGATTTTTAAACCAATCTTAATCATTTTATTATGAATGTTTTCCAAGAATACGGTTTTCTATGACCATTAACTGTCTACATTGTAAAGAATCACACAATATGACATGATGATGGGACAGATAATACTGTATTAAGTTTGATTTTCACTAAGATCCCCAGGCGGTCGGTTTACTTCGTCTGCCACACTGCGACACGCCATCTGTATTTGTCCTAACCGTATGGCCAGACTTATGTCAATGAAAAGAATATAAAAGAAGACACACATAATTGTATAACGAGGTTATTACGTGAAATCGTGCTGAAACTATTCGTGGTAGACAAACATTTGGATGGTTTTATACATATTTATTGTGCAATTTTACAACAAAATGTGATGACATTTTCATTAAATCAACCTAAAAGATATAATAAAACTGGGTATTAAAACTGCCTAAGTTAAGATTACATCGGTCATTAAACCGACCCATAATCTGTGATAGCTATAAGATGGGATAAATGTGTTCATTAAGCAAACCTATAGGTTTTGATGACATTGGTCATTAAACCAATCTTTAAAATGTGACAGTATTTAATATTGGTCATTAAACT
This sequence comes from Cyrtodaria siliqua, assembly GCA_037043455.1. Lineage (NCBI taxonomy): Eukaryota > Metazoa > Mollusca > Bivalvia > Adapedonta > Hiatellidae > Cyrtodaria > Cyrtodaria siliqua. The sequence continues at coordinate 84,471 of JAWPHD010001445.1, read as the reverse complement.
AGCCTATAAGATGGAATAAAATCGGTCATTAAGCAAACCTATAGGTTTTGATGACATTGGTCATTAAAATAATCTATAAAATGTGATAGTATATAATATTGGTCATTAAACTAACCAATAAGCTGCAATAACATTGCTCATTAACCAGCCTATAAGTTGTGATGATAATGACGATTAAACCAACCTATAAGATGCGATGGTAGTTAATATTGTCATTAAACTAACATATGAGTTGTGATACCATTGGTCATTAAACTAACCTAGAAGTTGTGATATCATAAGTTGTGATATCATTGGTCATTGAACTAACCTAGACGTTGAGATATCATTGGTCATTAAAGTAACCTTTAGGTTGTGATACCATTGGTCATTAAACTAACTCTAACTCTAATAAGATGTGACAGTATTTAATATTTTCCTTAAACTAACCTATAAGTTGAGATGGCATTGGTCATTAAACCAACCTATAAGATAACATTAGTCCTTAAAGCAACATATAGGTCGTGATGACCTGTAAGATGTGATAGCATTCGTCATTAAACCAACCTATAAGTTGAGATAATATTGCTCATCAAACCAAGATGAAAGATCTGATAACATTGGCCATTCAACCAACCTATACGATGTGATGGCATTAGTCATTCAATCAGCCTATATCGTATGTTGTGACATTTGTCTTTGAATCAGCCTATAAGATATGATGGCCAATGTCATTTCAAGCCAACCTATACGGCGTGATGATCTTGGTATCTATAAAGAGGTTGTGGCAATGAGATCACATTGAGCAAGTTGTGCTGGGGCATTAACACGTCCTCCTTCTGATTTCAAGTCAGGTGCTCTATCCATTGAACTATAACGCTACTTGAGAAAATAGTATACTAACTACCATCTATTATGAGGCAAAATAACATTCGAACGGCATCTCAAGATGGATCAATAAATATATAGTCCATTTTGTCGCACGTGTAAATTCACATTGCCTAGTGTAATAGTGTATGTTATCAAGATGAAACTAATACTTCGCCTCTAAACAACGATATCTCGACTTGTTATTCTAAGCGCTTGATGAGCTTGTGTGTGTGCCCTAGTTAGTGTTACAAATGCTACAACTTAAAAGTGCAAGGCTGTGGTTCAAATCCCGTTCCTGGCAACTATTTTTGTTTTATCACACATATTCTGAAGCGTGAAGTTTTACGCATCGATTTCTGCCTTATATACCGACTTTGGGGTGTTCGTCGATTTGAAACTACTTCACACGTGACTCATTCACATTCATGAGTTAAAATAGAGACTGTGAGGCTTTAAGTAAAGACATCGGATATATAAGGAAGATCGCAAAGACGAGACTTTAGAACACACACACACACACACACGAGACCAGGTTGACTTTTAGTTGAATCTCCTCACGTTAAACATTGAGTTAGTGGTGCTAAAACAAAGGCTTGTTTGACAATGGAAAGTAACTGTAATACAGTTTGGGCTTTCTCAACTTGACCTGTAAAATGCCGGGATAAGCACTAGACCATTAAAATGCCGGGATAAGTGACTTTGACAATGAGTATGCACAGATGATGATGTTCGCTCCATAAACCAACAGACGTTCACTTTACTTAGTGAGCAGGTACAATGAACATATACAACATGCACGACTATTACCTGTCAATGAATTGCGTTAAAGTTCTCAGGCCATGTTTTGTTTCATGAACATTTTTATGTCTATTTAAATCGAAATCAATACACGACAATATATATTTACAATTCACACAATGCAATATCTGTGAAAAGCGAGAATATGATTTTATTTGATGACGTAGAAAACTTTGAACAGGTAACTTAATCCATAGGTAAATGTATTGATCAATTATCTGGCAATAGTTGTGAGGCTATACAATTCATATATACCTCATTTCCCAGTGTAGTCAGTGGTAAAATTAGTATTTACGTCATGCAAATAATACTTATTTTTACATACAACTTAAAAGCGGTTTTCAATATAATTATGTTTCTCTGCGAGACTATCAAGAAATGTTCATATGATGTTTAAGAGTTAAATTTGTTAATTGATAATACTACAAAAAGGATGGCCATTCATCGTTCAGTTTTAACATATTTAGTTTAAAGCTGTACAGTCCCTATTTTAACTGGTAATAACTCATGAATATGAATGAATCACGTGTGAAGTAGTTTCAAATCGACGAACACCCCAAAAGTCGGTATATAAGGAGAAATCGATACGTAAAATTTCACATTTTTATTTAGCCTCCGTACAGGTAACATCGATAAAATATGTGATAAAAAAAATAGTTGCCCGGAAGGGGATTTGAACCACAGCCTTGCACTTGTAAGATTTGAAAGATGTACGCTGAACCTCTAGACCACTGCTATTTATTGGTATTTTGTAGCATTTTTAACACTAAATAGGCATTACGTAATAACAAGAGCGCGCACACAAATTCATTAAGCGCTAAATAACAAGTCGAGATATGGTTGATTTGAGGCGAAGTATTAGTTTCATATTGATAAGATACAGTATTACACCAGGCAAATGTTAATTTATACGTGCGACAATATGGACTGCATATTTATTGATCCATCATTAGTTGCGTTCAAATATGTTAAGTTATTTTGCCTCATAATATATGGTAGTTAGTATACTATTTTCTCAAGTAGCGTTGTAGTACAGTGGTTAGAGAACAGGACTTGAAATCAGAAGGTCGTGTATTCGAGCCCCGAAAGAAGCTAACATTTTTTTTGTAAAAATTACTGTTACCTGTGTATAGGTACGATGTGCACTGGTCGATGTATGTACAGTAAATGATTTCCTTCGCTATATTTGCTCGCTTAAATACCCGATTTCGACATGAGCTGGTGAACATGAAGTTACAAATAAAGAAGCGCCTACAAAGAGAAATCGGTTGATATAGGGACTCTGTAGCTTTAAACATATTTATTCAAGTTATTGCAACTTAGATTACTCACTCTCGATGGCTTCCTGGGTAGAACCAGTACTAAGCAATGTGGATTAATTACCTTGCTCAAGGATTAATAACGTGGCCGCGGCGAGGATCGAACCCACGACCTCTCGATCTGGAGTTCGGCGCTCTACCAATGGACCACGCACTCCTATTTCATCGTTAACTGTTCGTATCCTCACACGTCTCACGGCCTATTGGAAGTTTTAATAATATGTATGTCACATCTGGTCTACAAGAGTTCAAAAACACGAAGTTCAAAACAGGAACATTACGAATCATTTCTACACAAATATAACAATAATTTAAAGTATAATTAGGGTTGTAGGTGAAAATAACAATTTTGGCGTCATCTAATTTTGGCGTGATCTTGAATTTAGAGTTTTTTCCTTTACCTATCTCAAAAATTGTCATCAAGTAGTAATATGGTATATATATAAACATAATAGAATAGTATCTAGTAGAAAAAGTATTGTAGTATGAAAGAGTAACAAAGAGTCCACCTTCTTATCAGATACTGAAAACAAAATCCTCAAGTTTTAGATTGTTTGCATTTCCACCGTGTTTGGAATATATTATTTTATTAAAATCATGATAACACAATAATCGTGAAAATTATATTATTAGTACATGTATGTATCTACGCACAATGTACACACATTAGGGTGGTAGGCGAAAACCACTGTTTTGGCGGCCATCTTCGGCGCCATCTTGATTCAAGAGCCTTTACCCGCGGATATCTAAGTGGCATAAGAAATTATATAATATAGACACCATCACATACATCTTGATATATAACAATCAATGTAGCCAAAGTTATAATTTAGACGTCTTTAAAAGCATGTTATAACAACCAATGTGGCCAAAGACAGTCCACATACTCCTTAATTAGGCCTCTTGTCTGACCTTTCTGCAGCACTATATTAGGCTTATCCCATTAAGGGTCTTCTCAAATGGCTCAATGGCAACACTAATGGATGATATGCGCATCTCTCATGGAGTTTTATAGGTTATTGAATTTGTATGGCTAAATATTACTTGGAACGAGTTGTTTTGGCAAAGGACGACGAGCTTGCGAGTCTTCCTGCGCCAAAGCAACGAGTTCCAAGTAATATTTAGCCATACAAATTCAATAACCTTTGTATTGTATACTTTCATATTGTTTTCGAGCAATGCTAATTGTATGACTATTACTTTTCATTATATTTGTGTTATTTTTATAGCTTTCGATGGAATTCCAATAATGTCAATCAGTTTCATTTTGTGTGGATGATTATTTTGCGCGAAAACGACGTCGACGTCGGATTACGTCATTAAAAACGTCAAGCGATTTTATAACGTTTGTTTGCCATTCGATAACGTTAAAAATAGTGTGTGAGTGACCATTTCAATTATTTTATCAATTTCTGCCACAAAAGGTTGAACAAAAACACGTCGTTTTTTTGTTGACACTATAGGCAGGATCCGTTGAAAGTAGTTCCTTATTTCTATATCGCGGCTCTTAGCAAGCGCGAGAAAAAGTTCCAGTGCAATATCAGTGTGTGCAAAATCGTAGAATATTGCACACTTAGCTCAATGCAAACTAAACGGGACAATATGAAAGTATACAATAAAGTGAGAAATATGGCATTACAAGGGAAATATCATAACAAGGACGATATTATAACAGGCCAGATAGTGTTCCGCACAAAAAGGCAAAATTAAAACTTCAGTCTGTGATGCCCACATATTAACTCAGCAACACTTGGTATTTTTTTCGAATTTCTAGAGATGTTAAAGATGTTAAAGTTAAATGTGTTTTAACTGAAAGAAGTAAAGTAAATTGTATGTAACTGTATATCGCCATATGTTAACCGTTGGCTCAAAGAGACTTTGGAACTAACATTAAGTACAATCTTGAATTGAACAAAAATTAAAAAGCGGATTAAAAATAATCGAAAATCAAAAAAGTTGCGTTTTTAAATGTACTGAGTATACTTGTAATACAATGTGTGTTATAGCGTCAATTTGTGTGTTATAGCGTCAATTTGTGTTAGCGTCAATTTGTGTGTTATAGCGTCAATGTGTGTGTCATAGCGTCAATTTGTGTGTTATAGCGTCAATTTGTGTGTTATAGCGTCAATTTGTGTGCGTCAATTTGTGTGTTATAGCATCAATTTGTGTGTTATAGCGTCAATTTGTGTGTTATAGCGTAGCGTCAATATATGTGTTATAGCGTCAATGTCATGTCGATTGTCATTCTTTTACACCGTGTACAGTTTGCAGTGGCGCATTATTACAGTTTCCTCCATGCCCGTCCTTTCCGCTTTCTTGTCCGCTCAACTCCTACATTTTCACGAAGCATCAGAATGTACGATAGAAAAACATAGCCTCTCTTTATTTCACTTAAATATTCGTAGCATACGTAACACAATGGAATATATTACGGATCATTTATTAGATTATGATGTTTTGTGTTTTACAGAGACCCACCTATCGAAAAACGTGTCCAATGATTTTATACGTATAGACGGTTATAGTAATATTTTCCGAAAGGATACATCTGCACATTCTAGCGGACGGTTAATGTATACTGCGAATAACATTATTTCAAGACGTGTATTAGAACTTGAATATTTATTACCCAGTTCACTTTGGATTGAAGTAAGAGATAAAAGTGAAATTATTTTAGTATGTACCGTTTATCGCAAACCTAATTCGAGTAATATTTTTTGGGATAACTTAAACATTAGCTTAGAAAAGGCTTTTGACTTATCGAAAAACATCATTATAGTTGGTGATATCAATGAGAACCAACTTAATACTGATAACCATTTTTTAAAAGATATAATGCAGCTTAATAATATGACAAACATTATAACTGAACCAACTCGAGTTACCGACCACTCTGCCACATTGATAGATCCTATAGTTATTTCTGATTCTCTTAAACCCTTAGATTCCGGAATTGTAAACATACCACATGATATAAGCGACCACCATGGTACATACTTAATGTTTCAATACAGTTACAATGTTCGACCGACTTTTACTCGACGAGTTTGGAATTATAAGAAAGCCAATTTCATAAAACTCAATGATCTTATTCAACATACAGACTGGTCTTTCTTACATACCGATTCGCTGAGTGTTGCGTGCGAAAAGTTTACTAAATCTTTTTTTGAATTGATAAATGTGTGTATCCCATCGAAATATGTAACAATTCGTCCTAATGACAAACCGTGGTACGATTCAGAAATAAGATGTGTTTCAAGACAACGTGATCGTCAAAAAACTAAAGCATCGCGTACTCAATCATTCTCTGATTTAGCAGCATATAAAAGATTTCGAAACAAAGTTAATTATCTTAAAAAACATGCGAAAGAACGTTTCTTTAATAATGTGGAAACTATAATTACTGAAACAACTATTACGGACAGACGTCAGTATTTGAAGCTTTTAAAATATTTCATGAAGTCAAACAAAAATTCGGAAAATATTCCACCTTTAAAAACAGTCTAACCTAATGGCGATACATCATATTCAATAACTGACCAAGAAAAAGCGAAATGCTTAAATGAATATTTTGTTTCAATTTCATCAGTTGATGACTCTAATGTTGATTTACCTATTTTTCATTTAAAATCCAATAATAAATTAGAAACTATTTATATAGAAGAATCCAAAATTGTCGATATTATCAAGATTTTGGACGTAAATAAGGCAAATGGAGAGGATGAAATAAGTCATAAGATGTTAAAGGAAACCGTAAATACAATCTCAAAACCTCTACATATACTTTTTAACAGATCATTAAATGAATGTATTTTCCCCGACTTATGGAAATGTGCTATGGTTATGGCACTTTTCAAAAAGTCAGATCCTAGTATTCCTATGAACTATAGACCAATATCGTTACTTAGTTGCGTTGGTAAAGTAATGGAAAGAATAGTATTTAAACACATGTATAATTTTCTACTTATGTTTGATCTTATCTTTAGGAACCAATCGGGTTTTCTCCCTGGTCATTCTACTACATATCAACTTGTCAATATGTATCACCATATATGTCAGGCATTCGATGCTAAACAATTTACGTGTATTGTTTTTAATGATATATCTAAAGCTTTCGATTGTGTTTGGCATAAAGGGCTTTTGTTTAAGCTAAAACAATATGGTATTGATGGAAAACTTTTAGCCTGGATATCTGATTATCTCTCAACCCGTTCTCAAAGAGTCCGTGTTGGATCTGCAACCTCCGAGTCAAAAACTGTAACTGCCGGAGTTCCTCAAGGCTCTGTCTTGGGCCCTCTTTTATTTTTAATATATGTAAATGATATTGCCGAAAACATGCTGAGTATAACTCGTTTATTTGCTGACGACAGTTCGCTATCAGTCTCAACATCTAGTATAAACGACATAGAAGGAATTCTTAATCATGATCTAGTAATGATTACGCAATGGTCAAATAAATGGCTTGTACAATTTAATCCTGCCAAAACAGAAGTAATGTTCTTTTCTTTAATTAATAATGATCGTCGTCCAACTTTATATCTAGACAATGTCCCGTTGACTTTTGTTGACAACCATAGACATTTAGGAGTAACATTAAGTAATAACGGAAAATGGCACGAACACATTAGCAATAATATTGCTTCTGCTTCAAAGGTTCTTGGTTTAATGCGAATACTTAAATATAAAGTGTCACGTAAAACACTTAATCAGATATACTTGTCTTACATGCGTCCAATATTAGAATATGCTTCCATTACATGGGATGGATGTACTTCTTTCGAAAAAGATAGCTTGGAAAAGTTACAATATGAAGCAGCTCGTATTGTGACGGGACTGACTCATTCAGTATCCATACATCGTTTAATATCTGAAATAGGATGGGTATCACTTTCCGATAGAAGGAAAATGCAAAAACTTATTTCAGTCTATAATGTAAAAAATGGATCCGTTCCAAATTATATCTCAAACATCTTTCCGCAGCTAGTAGGAGATGTCAGTGCATACCCTCTCAGAAATAACGACAACTATGCCACTATTGCTAGGAGAACTGAAATATACAACAAATCGTTTGTTCCGTCTTCTCTTAACCTATGGAATAATCTGTCAGTAGAAATACGAAACTCAGAATCTATATCAATTTTCAAGAGAAGACTATTAACATCTGTATTTCCGAGTTCAAAGGTACCAAAATACTACTTAAGTGGTCAACGTTTTTTTTCTGTTTTACATGCCAAAATGAGGAATTTGTGTAGTAATCTTAATAGCGATTTATACCTTAATCATTTACGCGATTCACCCGTTTGCGAGTGCGGATTTATAGTAGAAGATGCTGAACATTATTTTTTCCAGTGTAACACTTTTTTCACATACCGGCTCAAACTGTTTCAATCCACTCGCCATTTACACCCGTGAAATATAAGAACAATCCTTTATGGTCGAGAACAGTTAACTGACAGAGAAAATGAATCTCTCTTCGAAGCAGTTCAAACATATATACGAGAAACACATAGGTTTACATAATCTGTCTCTGATGTTTTTCAACAATCTACAAGTACTATGTGCGTATACTATGTTTTGAAAAATGTTTCCTAGCGTTCAGCCGTTCTTAAACTGACTGGAATTCAAATTGGGCTAAACTAGTCTTTCTCACTATTCTCACTATTCTATCTCTCTCTCTCTTTCTCTATTATATTTTCTCTTTATATTGTATTTACTTATTCAGCTTTATTCTATATCAATGTATTTGCCATTGTATTTTATTACTCTCAGCCTTATACATTCGCAATTTCGAAATGCTAACTGGGAAGGGTTTAATCTAATGTTGGTAGAACTTGTTACCTAACCCATTTGTCATTATAATATGTCTATCGTATATATGTTTATATTTGATTTGTATGTAAAATATTGGCAATAAAATATGTTTAAATCAATGTATCAGTTAATGTCTAACAGTGCATTTTGTCTGGTCGAATGATTTATGAGACGTTACGGGACCTGATGTTTTCCAGTTGTAAAGAGTTTCAGTTCAACTACACTTTGTAGTACATTTGTCTTCAGATTGTCATGAAACTTGGTAGAAAGCATCAGTATGGTATCTAGTAGCGCGTATTGTCAGATCGTTCCGCTTTAATGATTTTGTCAGAGTTACGGGTCTTGAAGAATTTCAAGTGTAATGAGTTTCCGCTAACTTCTGATATATTTTTCTTTTGATTTTCAAGCAACTTAGTAGGTGTACCAGTATGATGTCTAGTAGCGCATATTATCAGGACGTTCCAGTTGAATGAGGAGTTATAGGACTTTTAAGATTATCAAGTGTTAAGCGTTTGCGCTCAACCCTCCTAGATTTTTCTCAGGTTTCCATGACACTTAGGAGACAGTATCAGTATATTCTTGTCCAGTAGCACATATTATCGGGTTGAATGATTTTTGGCGTAGTTTGGCGGGACTTTGAAGTATTTCAAGTGTAAAGAATGCTCTCCCGTAGAGTAATGACTCTGAATAGAAACAGAAGGCAATATATTGCACATATGAGACTGACAAGTTTGTCCACTCATATCCTCCATTCATCCGTTATAGTAGAGTAGAGTAATGACTCTGAATGGAAACAGAATGAAATATATTGCACTTATAAGACTCACAAGTGTGTCCACTCATCTCCTCCATTCATCCGTTATACCGATTTATTGCTAGATAGTTCGTTACATTAGGGGACACATACATCGCTAAATTTGCTTGTTTTATCTCCATTATGAGTTTCAATGCATAAACCCTCAATAATTTCCAGCAACAAACACTCGCCTTTCCTTAAAATAGATATAAAATGGTCAGATATAACTAACTTCGTTGTATTTCGCTAGCGTTCGATAATAGCCTGATAAAGTTCTGAATTATTATACAGAACTATTATAAAAGGTTATTTAGAAGCACACGCCATGAATTCCGTAGAGGATCAAGCGTATTATCTCAAGTATTTAGCCTTCACTTTGATTCTATGGCATCATCTCACGTCACGGAACAAGAATCACAACCATGATATAACTCCACTGTACGAGCATTACGCTGCATTCTAATTACACAGCAGATATCAAAATGCTTAAGTTCCTAGATAGGCACGAAATGCAATTTTGTCGTGGTTTATGGTTTTGGAAAACTGCCAATCATAATCGTGAAACACTTCCGAACCGTACGTAATGAATTTATGGCAACAATGTGCAGTTATTAAAGACCACTCCAGTTCCCGATTTACGAGATATACACACTATTGCAACTTTTAACGGGACATCAAAAATAGAAATAAAAGTGGAACAGGAAATATAGCATTTAAGGACCACAATCAATCAAAACGCGCATAAAAACAATAATTACAAATATGAATTAACGACAAGATATGACATCACAAACATAAAATGATTGGCATTATGGCTACAGCCTTGGAACGGTCAGTGGCAAAAAAGGACGCAGGAGTTTAAACCAGGTTCTGGGGTGCATCAAACCTCACTCTTACCCTACTGTCATCCCAATAAAACGGGACAGTGCAAATAAAGATATTCATGCCAGGTTATATCATCTAACAAACAAGGGAACACTAATAACATATAGATGATCATGTATATATGAATATAGAAATACAAAAGCCTAGAAAGCCACAAAGCAAGCACTCAATGACTTGGCAGAAGCCAGAGTAACAAGAGAACAATACGTTAAGGGTACGACAAGACACGATCTAAGACAAACATCAAAACGCTACCGTCCTTTGAGGATTTAGGTAGATGTCATCATAGGGTCCACAATCTGTCCGGTTATCGCACAGTTAAAGAGAAAAGTATAGTGGCGAACTGTAAAAGGGTCAACCACTAAACATGCAGGGCGTTGCAAAATGATAGGGTCATAATCTATTTTGATATACCTTTAAACAAGTTTAATAAAGAGTATATGAAAGTGATTATAGCCAAGGATCTTACGAATTTTGCAATTCACATCACCACAGAAGTCCGAATATGATCATTCTCGCAGAAGAGTTCTTAAATTACCTTTTACTTTTTTCTTTTTTAATGTTTTTGAAAAATTAAGCTCCAGTGAAAATGCATGCCAATATTCAGTGCGGATTCCATGCTGTTTGTAAACAAAGACATGTGTACAGAGTTTGAGCTGTGAAATGCATGCTTTTAGTGCTTACAAAAGCTTTGTGATGATATCTATCACATAATGTAATTTAATTAAAATCTGGTGTCTAGCTCTCTCTTTAAATATTAACTCCACACATGTGGCCTATAGGAAAGTGTTTAGTTTCCTGCAACCTCAACGGCTTCGATTAAATCTGCCTGAGTATCTGGTGAAATGCTCTTTCAAAACAACCCAAGAACGCATCTACGTACCCATAGGGATACCAACAATTTGTCTATAAACGGTGACGAAAATACAGGCCAAAATGTATTTTTTTCTCTGGCGGAAGTTTTGCAAACAAGTCTCGCAAACAGACTGTTACCAAAATACTTACTTATCAAACATAATGAACGTCTGGTATAATACGTTTTATTCTTTTCTGATTTGTTTTTAACGAGTTGCTAAGAAACAACATGAATGCGGCTAACTATGCAAGCTTGTAAGCTTCAAATTGATATAAAAGTCAAACAGGAAATGTAACATTCAAGGACCACCATCAACCAAAAACGTGCATCCGACGAAACAAACAGAAATTACAAGGATAATTAAGAGGTAAGATATTTGACATAAAATGGTTGAAATAACTGCAAACAAGTTGCATGGTGGTGTTTCATATATAGTTTTGCTGTTTGCTTAATATGTAAACCTTGGTGAAAAAATAAAAAAAAATAAAAAAAAGTTAGCGCGATTGACGTTCTAAGGGCTTTTAATAAAATATTCAAAATATGAATGACGTAATTAGCGACGTCAAAGTACCATTGTAGTACTTAAACATGTTGTTATTTTTTGCATTAGGCTAAACAAACTCATATTGAACGGATATTGTATTTATCATATTTTATTTCTTCAAAAAACAATAACAAATACAACAACAACAACATTGTAATTTCACTAACCAATTATTAAACAGAGCTATGTGCATGATTTGCTTCTTGCTTAGACGCATATTCCGTTAATCATTACGTGGTCCCGCCTTAATTCCGTTAAGTGATGGGAAAGCTTATATTAGCAGGATTTTATAAAGGATATTTCGACAATAAAATAACGTTTAAAAACAATTTTTACTGCTAAACATAAGATAACCTGTTTAAAATTAGCTATTAAATGTTTAAATTTTACAATGTGCAAACTTTTTAAGCCAAAATTAAGGTTTTATTTCATACCCCAGCCAACCCGGTTTTCGCTTCTTAGAGAAGGGGTTGGATGGTTTATGAAAGTTAATACTTGGACCACGTAATGATTCAAATAAAGCAAACTATAACAAAATGTGTTTTCCTGACATCATTTTCAATATTGACGTTTGGTCCAGGAGTAAACATGTTAACATACAATATTACATATATTCAAATAAGTGTTAAGAATATGTGATATATATGTTTCACAACAAATACTAATTAGATGTTATAACGTGGGTGATGCATTATTGCCCGTCATATCGCCCAGAGACCCCAATATCGTCATGCAGGCTTTAGCAGATGGTGCATTTTCGACCAGGTCTCATGACCAAAATACTTTTTGGAGAGCTTATTGTAACGTAATTTTGTGCATTTTGTATGCCAAAAATGCGTCATTGTTAGTAGTATCATAACTATCAGTCTAGAAGGTTAACACATTAAAAAAATGAAATGTTTGTACATGTGAATAGTAGCTACCGTAATAAACTAATAATTCACCGAAATTCGTTGATCGTATTCAATTTGTTTAATATCTGCACATTTTGTAAACAAAAACATCAGTACCATGTTAAACTAAATTCCTATTTACCAACATGACCAATGTAGTTAAATATATGGGAGAGTAGTAAAATTGATTAATATAGCTCGAATTTTGAAACTTTTATATTGTAAATACGAGTTCGCCGCCAAAGACAATACATTCATTTCCAAAAGTTAACAGTTTAATAAAGTTTGAAATAGTTGGCCTTCACCAGAAGACACTTTCTTAGTTCACTTTTCAGTGTAAATTCTAGAATAAAATGGAATACATCTTCAATTTGTTTTACAAACGATAACTTTTCTGTCGTCCATACTTTTAATGTTTATGCCCACGTCATGTTTCAATTGTAACCTATGTGGAGACATTTAAGTCGTGAAAGCTCTAAGCGAAAGGATCATTCTTTTATGATATCGAAATAGGCTTGATAAGCAATTATATGTTCGAACCATTGATGAGCATGTAACATTTATTAGATTTCCAGCAGAATGTATGATAATATCCTCATACACCCTGCAGGAAATCTGTGTAACGAATTTCCGAGCGATATTGAAAGATATAACTGCAATTATACGGCCGGCGAAGCCCTCTTGCAGTTACACGAGTATGAAAACTTACTTGTTTTCCCACATACTAGGCGATATTTATTTTTCGTCAAGTTTCGCGCCGCCATTTTCAATCCGTAGACTGGACAGCAGACGTCAAATGTAGGGCAAAGTTTTAGGCAGACAAAGTGGAATACCAGTCAATTTCGTACGTTCATTTTTTTCTATTTTTTGTTTTCGGTCTTTATTTCGAATTTTAAGCGTAAGTGAAACGTTTAATTTCAGAAATATAACATTATATAAATACCTACCGTAAAAAAAGAGAGTAGTTATCGAAATAAAGTAAAATTTGATCGCATGGGGGGTCACGTGGTCACAAACGCATAAAGTGATGACGTCAAACTTCGGGTGATACTATTCCCCGGTAGATTCCCGGTTATTTTGCGGTTGAAAAGGGATGGCAAATGTGATTCATGAGTGTTGATGTCTCTGATAGTTTAATGATTTATTTATGTATTCCATTTTGGATGAAAGGAATAGTGTAATTAAGTCCTGAATATTGGTTTCAAGTTCAAGCACTTGGTGTCTACTTAAATATAATATAAGGAAAAGGTAAATAGTTTTTAAAGGTGAATGTTTTACAAATTAATGTATGAACAACAATATTTATTTTTCTCTCTGGATTTGGCTTCAAAAGTGGCCCACACTTATTTGAAGGCCACAAAGTTGCCCGACACACTAGGGGTGTCAGGAGGCATTCCAGTAACATCTAACAGTGTTGGCTTGTAATCGTAGTAAAATAGCATTAACTAGGACCATATACCCTATATTCTGTGCTACTTTGACTAATTGTGGTCAGTTTTTAAGACATGTCTTTTTTTCTCCACTTCTTTTTCCTCCTGACAAGCTTTCAGGGAATTGCTCGTAATGTCGTAGTAATTTCTGACTAGGCTTCAACTGAAAGCATTCTAGGTAAGAGGTTTGAAATGTTTCGCTTGCTTCCAGTCCTTAATTCTTCTCTGAACACTGTTGTGCTTCTCTTTCATTACAGATGCATTGTCAGATGAATATGTAATGCACTGCTCCCATGATATATCCTTAACCTTATCCTGCATAACTCCGTCAAACGTTTTAAATGCAGATGCTGATTCTTCTTTGCTTTTCATGTGTAATTATAGCCTATATTGCTAGACAATTATTTAATCAAAATATTTAGAAAATAGTTGCTCATGTTCTCCAGATGATATTTTACCAATGTGTCTAAACATAATAATCAAACCCAGATCAAATGTATCTTTACTCGTAACTGCCATCTGTGGCAATACCACTGAGATTTACCCTTCTGCATTAATCATTCACACATTCTTCAACACTCGTAGAAGCAATTGCACCATTATTATGAGTGTAGCTTGTGTTCGTCTCAAGTGATACCTTTGGGCAATTTTAGATTTTGAAAACCAGTGGGTTTTTTATGCCTAATTTGGGGCCGAAATTCGGCCCCATTCACAATTCCAAAAAGTATCCTTTTTTCACAATTATATCCAAAAAACTCACAATCTGAAAAAAGAAAGAAATTGGGTCAATACAGACCAGTAAGGATACTAGTCTTAATATATGCTGGTGTTAAAACTAGTCTGTATTTACCAAAAACAAAACTTAAAACCAAGGGATATTAAACTGTGAAAATAAATGTGAAAAAAGTTTATTTCTCTTTTGTTATAATATTTCACAATTTCTAGAAAAATGCCGCTATTTTTCACAATGGCACAGGCACAGGCTGCATCCACAAAACACATAAAAAAAACACTGAAAACATTTTGCAGAAATGGGGACCAGCATGTCAGATTACATTACTGGATGTGGGTGACAAGACAGTCGAGAAACTTTCATTTATTATTGACACTAAATATATTTAAATTAATTAATATGATTACATATTTGGAGGTGGAACAGGGGCTAACCTTTACTTTATCTAGTGAATTTAAGGACTTTAGGTACTAACTTAAATTTATTTTATGGTGGGGTGAGAAAATGATTGATTCATTATCACTATTACATAACATATTTGGAGGTGGGTGACATCGCAGTTACTTTTTATTTTTTAAATAAATTAATATTGCAAGGCGGGTGACATGATAGTCACTAATCTTTTCATTATCAAAACAGCCTTCATAACAAAGTCAGATATGAAACATCCTACACAATGTCAAAATTCTGGTACAAAGACAGCCTAGCTGGACCTAGATACACATGATGTCAATTTGCACATGCACATGGTACATACTTGATTGTTAAGGTAATTGCATTCAGTTTGAATGGGTATTGGCTATCACTTTAGTTTAATTGAAATTTGAGATCCAGAGACTTGAAATCTGTATTTTTATTTATTACATAACTTCCTGTTTGGGAAATATATTTGTCATGTTGCACTAGTGTACTAAATATGCAAATGCAGGCCGAATAATTGTTATTTCTTTCCGTTCAGCTCAATGTGAATTAAACAATACAGTATTATGCTAGGGCATAAAATACACGTCTACGAACAGCAAGACGATTTTTGATGTGCCATCCTCCATCTAGGGTGCATCTATAAACGTCCGTATGTAAAAAAAAGAGCACCCAAAGACATCAAATAAATGAGACTAAGTATTATGCTAACCCTGCATCACAGCGTTTAGATCTATTTTAAACTAGTTAGCTTCGCCCGTCTTGAGGCTTTGCCTTGTTCATATTAGAAGACATAAGTTAGTTACCTTAGACTGTAATTTTTTTTGCCAGACTCGGACCGGGCGTTCTTCTTTTTGAGGAAAGATTGACGAAATATGGTCTTATATTATACTGAATCAAAGAAGCATTTTGGCATTCTTCTTAAACAGTATACTCATAAATAGTGCAAGTTTAATTTTAGTTTTTATAAAAAAAATCGATTAATGAACGGATTTGTAAATGTGTCATCTGTTTTCGCGGCTGGACATATTTTGGAAATAAATAAAACCACGATGACCACTATGACAAAACAGCATACAGTAGAATTCCCCGAAAAATTGAATCGAGGGTTTCAACAGCAATCTTTCATTTTAGTTTCATTTTCAGTGGGCTTTTGAATTAACGGTCTCCAATAGGAAATATGGTCTTGTACACCTTGGCTCTTATTTTTTTCAGAAATGGTGATAATATATACTATACCAAAGTCAGATAAAAACGTCCGCCTTGCTTCCGCGCGTGATATTTCAATCAAATGTTTATTCTCATTCAACTTTTAAGATAAATGCCAAGATTAGCAGCGCTTAAACAAATTATTTAGTAAACTGTATTTAAGACAACCCCGTCGATCGCAATAAATATGAGATAAGATTCGATGCGAATGAATGACACAATTACAGTATATGCATGATTGCTAAAATATCTAATATAACGGATTTCCGTAAACTGACTTGTGGTTTTGGTTGACTGTGGTCCTGGAATGCTACATTTGCTGTTCGACGTGTATATCTACTTTTGTTTGTTCATGTATAAAAGCGTGTTGTGTATTCTTTTAAATTCTGTCCAAGGCAAAACTAACAGTAAGGACAAATATATATATATACTCGCCGTCATAAGAAAGTATCCACTTCTAAATATTGATATACAAATACCATGAGAACCAATAATCACAATTTTTCGTATTATTATATTAGATACAACATTTACAAATATGTTTTAATATGAAATATGAACATTCAATAAAGAATAAAATGTTTAAATCGATTCTGAGCGGCAACAGGCGGAAAACACAGACCTAATAACGTTACAGCTGGTCCCATAAGTGCTCTATCGGACTAAGGTCCGGTGAAAAAGCAGTCCAGGGTAGCACATTGACGTTATTGGCCTGCAAGAAGTCGGTGGTCAATCTTGCTGAGTGTGGCCTGGCGTTATCCTGTTGGTACAGCGTAACATTAGGGTGGTTAGCAAGGAACGGCAAAACAACTGTTTGGAGTATCTCGTCCACGTAACGTTATTAGGTCTGTGACTTTTGTTTTCCGCCTGTTGCGCTTTAGAATCCATTTAAATTTTTATTGAATGTTCATATTTCATATTAAAACATGTTTGTAAATGTTGTATCTTATATAATAATACGAAAAATTGTGATTATTGGTTCTCATGGTATTTGTATATCAATATTTAGAAGTGGATACTTTCTTATGACGGCGAGTATATATATCACACGTCATTTTAATCATCACCATGGCTTTTTGTGTTTGTAACGTCATATCGTTATTCCTTATTAACATTGCCATTCATATTTGTCGTTTTGCGTGTTTTTGGGTTTACCGTGTTCTGTGACAGCTGCATTTCCTGCTCGACTTTTATACTTATTTTCATATTTAATAGAAATGGCTGAAGCTGAGTCTTCGGAAGGTCAATGAAACCACTTAACGTCATTTCCAAATTCCTAATGAGGAATTTAAGGAAACTAGTAAATATGTATTCAATTAATTATAAGCGTTTTTTTAGCGCTCGTAGCGCTATTTGAAAGCCTGTACATTGGTGTCATTTTGTGGATTATTAGAGCGCTTACTTATATATAGTGTATCATTATGGCCCTGTAGCAAATTGTACATGGTTCCAGTACGAACAATAATTCACAGAATTGTGAGAATTCCTGCGGACTAAGTCAGTCTTCGATCATAACACAATCCAATCTAGCGACGAATCTGCCTAAGGAAAACACTTCTAGAAATTGCTTTTCTGTGTTAGCCTTTTTTAGAATTGAAACTTTGTATCATGTTAAGAGCAGCCCAAAAACTATCTGAAATGAAGTGTTGAATCAACATTTACAACTTTACAGTTGTGGTTTGTCAGACATGTTTTCCAATAATATGCCGTAGTATGACAAAAAGGCAGAACAAACGTTGTTTATACAATATAATTTTTTTTCCAGATGTTACAGTCGGACAAGAAAATAAAATGCAATACCTAGATCCATAACCTTGAAATAATATAACAACTTCGCGGTGAGACATTTCCATTTAGAATATATGGTTGGTATTGAGATAAGAACATTTATATTTAGAACGCAGATTTAAAAGTGTTTTAAGAGCTCTTATGCGACACGGTATATCACAGCCTGGCTTTTATCGTGACGTGATTTACAAACTTCATAAGATCCTTGGTCATGACGACTTTCAAGTGTTGAAAAGTTTATCAAAATGGTTATGAGTTATGACCCTATCAGTTTGAAACCCACTGCATATTTTAGTGGTTTACACATTATTTACAGTTCGCCACTATGCTTTCAACTTTAATTGTGTGATGACCGGACAGATTGTGGACCCTATGATGACGTCTACCTAAATCCTGAAAGGACGGAAATGTTTTTGTCTTTTGAACATATTGTCTTTTCGTACCCTTAACGGTTTGTTCTCTTGCGTTGCTCTGGCTTCTGCCCAGTCACTGAGTACTTGCTTTGTGGCTGTCTAGGCTATATTTTCTCTTTATATATATATATATATATATTAGGAAACAGGCAAGTCTTCTTAGTAACATATATTTTTGATCATATGTGCAGTATTTATACCCTGTTTTATACCCCTGTTTTTCACCGTTAATGGTCAAACATATCTTGTTGGAATGTGGTGACTTTGATCCCATGCGTCAAAGGTACTACACAGTTAATACTATGAAAGAGTTATTTGATACTATAGAATTTAGTCTTGGTTTAGACTTCTTAAAAGAAATCAGACTGTATAATTCATTGTAAAATAATTGTTATATTTGCATTTCTTTGTTAACACGCCCTTTGACGGGCATTTGTTGCCTTACATATAGTTTACTACTTTTACCATATCATCTCTTATATGTAAATAGTTTTAACAATATATTTTTACATTAGTTTTTAATAACTTACTATTTCAGTTTTCCTTCCTTCATCAGTTTTTGCGCACAATATGACCTATATATATGTCGACGTGCCGTAAAACACCATGCATTCATTCATTATCAATATATTATGTAAAGTTAGAATATATTTTTGTTCTAGAATCCCTTTACATAATCATTTAGACATGTCTGACCATCTTTCCCCCATACATATCACTGATGGGGTAGGCATGCATGCATATCTAACCTTAATCTAGGTCTTTGGCTTAGATATGGATGCATGTCTAATTTACTAGTATGTTAGATATATATCGGGGTCAGAAATGAAACAATTCAAACACATGGAATTTGGAGATTCTAGAATAAAAAATATTCTAACTTCAGATAATATATTGTTCATTCATCATTCTTTGTAGTATTATATTGCCTATTAATGCTGTCTGGTAAGTTTGTTAGAGAATACAGCCTGACGAGAATATAGCCTGACGGGAAAT
This sequence comes from Cyrtodaria siliqua, assembly GCA_037043455.1. Taxonomy (NCBI): domain Eukaryota; kingdom Metazoa; phylum Mollusca; class Bivalvia; order Adapedonta; family Hiatellidae; genus Cyrtodaria; species Cyrtodaria siliqua. Next base: position 64,731 of record JAWPHD010001445.1, on the reverse strand, counting down.
TTCTTTATTTACACTGTCCCGTTTATTGTGATGACACTAGAGTAAGAGTAATGTTTGATGCACCTTACAATCTAGTTTAAACCGCAAGCGATCTTTTGCAAACCTTAAAATCTGGTTTAAACCGCCAGCGATCTTTTGCACACCTTACAATCTAGTTAAAACCGCCAGCGATCTTTTGCACACCTTACCATCTGGTTTAAACCGCCAGCGATCTTTTGCACACCTTACAATCTGGTTTAAACTGCCAGCGATCTTTTGCACACCTTACAATCTGGTTTAAACCATCAGCGATCTTTTGCACCTGGCTGTTTCTAGGTGGTAGGCCTATTGACAACATAATTATATGTGTGGTGTCGCATACTTGACTTTTTCCTTGTTATTTTTGTTTACTTTTTAAGCGTATTTTTGGTTGAATGTGTTTTGTGAATGCTGCGTTTCTTGTTCGACGTTTATACCTAATTGTTTCGGTACAGCGATTCAACTGCATAGTTAAGAACGTATGGTTGACATTATGATAAGAAATTTCAGTTAAGAAACGGTGTTTCGATAACAACAAACATTTTTAAAACATATAGTTGATATAGCGATAAAACAGTTTGTTTAGAACTAAGGTTGGTATTTCGAAAATACATTTAAAATTAAAATTTATGTTTGCGATACATCACTTAAAATGTGCAAGTAGTTATGAGCTATCAGTAAGGAGGTAGGGTGTATGTGGACTTTAATTATCAGTGTTTACGAAATACTGGACATTTTCAAAAACACTGATAATTAAACATTTCAACTCTATAATAAATGTTTTGCGATGCAATACAAGAAAAACGAATTGTTCATTTTCTTTCCTTCATTTTTTCATTCTTTCAAGATACATAGTTGTGTGACGTCACACAGCTCTTTTTTGGTATTTTAATGTTGTTGTTGCAGTTGTAGTTGGTACATTTGTTAGATTGGTTTTATTTGGTCTTAGGTATACATTATTATACATGTTAAAGGGAACCTATTCAAGTATTTTCAATTAAACGATTTACACCTGAGCTATTACAAAGGGAATTTCAGTGACCATGTTACAATATAATATAAAAGTCATATTTACTTAAATTTTACAAGTGATTATCATATGGGCACTATTTATGTTCATGTTTTAGTTGTATTCAGGCTCAAACCCGCTTCGGAGTTGCCGTTAAGTCAATAAGCTTTGCATTTTAAATGAATTACAAGTGATCTTATAGAAAATATTTAATTTCTTTGCTTCTTTACTTCATTATAATACTCAAATTTAAATTGGTGCCGAAAACGTCTAGGGTAAAAATTAAAATAGATGCCGAAATGGTATGATGCCGAAACGTCTAGGTGCCGATTCGTCTAGGTGTCGAAATGGTTTGGTGCCGAAACGTCCTGAATCGATATAGATCACACAGACGCAAAAACTTGAGAATTGTCTGCATTTATTAATCAGCATTGATAATTGGACCCTGCTTTAAATAGACTAATATACTATATACACACAATAGTTTTCGTCTAGAAAAATCTCTGACTTTGGTCAACTTTATTTGTCCACGTCTCGGAAATACGCAGTTAAGGTCTCTGTTAACACGTAAAGAAAATAAAAACAGGGTTTAAAGGGACATACGGCAATCTTGATTTTTTAAAACTCGCGGCGTCCCGTTAATTTTGCAAATAAGGGCACCCTTAAAAATAGTTATGTTTGCCCTTTCCCGACCATAAATTCAAATTTTGGGTCGGTAGGTAGGCAAATATTTTATTTGTGTTATTAATAAAAAAAATTAACAAAAAATTACTAGAACTTTTGATATTAGCGGCATCTCGATGCGACCAGCAAATTAAACAAAAAAGAAAAAAAAAAGTTCTCTCAATTGAGAAAAAAATATTTGGGTAGGTTAATTACAAAAATAATATTATTATATCAGTATTAACTGTTGAAAATATTGCACCAATACTATATTTAAACTTATGGTAGAATAAGACGAAAACATGTAAACTAAAAAAACAAATATTGCAGCAGCTTTAAAGTCAAAATGATATTGGATAAATAAATCGAGACGCTAATTTTAATGTTTGATAAACATTTCAAGATTGCCGTATGTCCCTTTAAGAAGCATCTGAACTATTGTTTTCTCTGGTACAGATGATGCTAGGAGACTACTTTTAGAATCTAAATTAACTTCAGTACACGTATTTACCAAATGGTTTTGTTATATGTTCTGTTCATTCATTCATTCCTTCATTCATTCGTTCGTTCGTTCGTTCGTTCTTCGTTCGCTCACTCGATCGCTTGTTCGTTCGTTAATTCGTTCGGTCGTTTGGTAATTCATTCATTCATCAATTTTGTTTAAACTCTTACTTTAAGGCTTCCTATTTAGCATAGACTCCAATCCTACCTTGCAGCCCGACATATGACGCTCGAGTTGATTAAATATGTAGTACTAATTGAGTTTATACCTAGACAATGACAGAAACTAATCCATCGTTTGAATGAGGTAGACATCGTACCGAACTAATTCGATTCTTTCCGTATTTAAATGCACGGCCTAATTGGAAACAGTAAATATCTGACAGATATGTGCTAGAGTACCGAGTAAAAAACGATCAAATCAGGCTGGCACTAGTCCCCTTGTCTTATAAGGCTTGTTTTAAATCTTTAACATAAAACATACGCTGTGAACACATTATGAAAGACGTATTGTTTAAACCAGTTAAGACGCCACTCTCAAGTTAATAACAAGTTAATAACATAACAGCTAATTAATACGTGTTTTCAGACGACTGCAATCCGCTTTTTTTTTCTGTTCGGTCGTCAAATGTAGACAACCCAGGAAGTGTGTCTTTCTACTAAGTGTATCTTAGTATAAATAAAAATACGTTCATTTCTGTATCACGTTCGTTTCCAGTTAATAGTCAGAATTGAACTGAATGCTGTTTAATAGTTCATCAACACTTTATAGGTTACTAAGAGCCGACCCAGAGAGAGGGAAATGATCCATAGGAATCTGGGCAGAACTCGTTCTAACACATACATTCATAGAGGATATGTGTTGCTTTGGAGTGAATATAGGATTTATTTTCATCTAGAAGTGAGAGAACGTATATTTTCGCTTCGACAAACCAACAAATATTCTATATTATATACTCACAACCTTGAAACTTATGCAAAAAAAACATAATGCACCAAAACCAATGACGTCAATAACGTCAACCGGTATTTCACATGTGAAATATAGACGAGATAGATAGTTTATTTCATACAAAAGGCCATAGGCCCATGAGTACACAAATGCTTATTTAACAATATACAAAATATCAATAGGTGGTGATACAGTATACATAGTAACTAGTATCAAGTGATTAAGCATGGTTCAACTGAAGTATACTTGTTATAGCAATGAAGTATTCATATACTCCTATCAAACGTAGGTATATACATAGAAATATGAACTAAATATGATTTTAGAATTTGAGCTGACGAGGAGAATCTTATGTATTATTATACAACTTATTATTAAAACTTTCAAAAACATACATGGCAATGTTTCTTTCTATGCGTACATTGTTATTGTTCATGAGTTCAGTAAACTTCAGAATATTACGATGCATCCAGTAGTATGGTTTGATATATTTTAAACGCAGTTCTTTGTACATTGTGCATTCAAACAAGAAATGGAATTCATCCTCGAGATTGTTACATAACTGACATTTACGTTCATGTAGTGGTAGTTTTTGTGGTTTGTGCCATCTCCCCGTCTCTACTTCAAGACGGTGAGATGACACTCGTAATCTGCTTAAAGCACATCTGAACTTTCTTAGATTTACATTTTCTAAATACGGTTGAAAGCGAAATTCTGAAAACAATACGTATGTCCTAGCACGGGTTGAGTTCGCTAATTCTTCATTCCAACTTTGAATAAATGTATCCTTTAATCGTTGTTTAAAAATTGACATAAAACCTATTTTATTTCCAACGCCATGGAATAACCAGACATGATTAAAACCAAGTTTATCAAAAATATATTTAACTTGACTTGCCCAATTTTGTTTGTTAGGATATTTTGTCATATCATCTAACATCATATTATACACGATGATTATGTACTTTGTATCATTGCTCCCAACAATCTTAAACCAAAAGTTTATAATTCTATGAATTCTATAATTAATGAGTGACTGTCTTCCTAGTTCTCCATAAATAACGTTATTCTGCGTCTGTATTTTTACACCTAAAAATTTTTTACAAAATGATAAATGTGTTCTCTCTATTTCATCTGCTTTCGCAAACCCCCATACCTCACATCCATAGTTCAATATAGGCAATATCAATTTATCAAATAGACTCAACATGTGAGATACGGACACATTTGTAAATTTATAAGTATATTTCTTTAACTGGAATATGGCTTTTAATGCTTGCCCACTTAGAGTGTTAAATGTTTTTACAAACGACCCTCCGGTAGAAAACACAACACCTAGATAAACAAATGTATTAACAATATCAATAGCAACTTCACCATACTTAAAATTTAAACCCCTTGGCAAACGGCCTCCTTTTCTAAAAATCATGACCTTCGTTTTATTTACATTAACCATTAATTTCCATCTATTACAATATTCATAAAGCAAATCCAAACCCTGCTGTAAGCCTTTTTCCGTTTCAGACATGATGATAATATCATCCGCGTACAGTAATAAAAATATTTTCAACATTCCAGTGTCAATGCCATTATACCCATTTAAAGCAAAATGTTCTTCCAAGTCGTTAATATACATCGAAAATAAAAATGGCGAAATACTCTCTCCTTGACGTTCCCCTAAATAGCATGTAAATGCATCTCCTAGTTGGTTTTCATACTTAACTCTTGATTTTACATTTTCATACATAGCTTTAACAATATCAATCATTTTCCCTCTGACGCCATATTTCAATAATTTGTACCATAATATATCTCTAACAACATAGTCAAAAGCCTTAGTAAAGTCAACAAAAACCGAATATAGTTTTTTATTTTCACAAATAATATGATTAATCAGCCCATGCAATACGAAAATATTATCAATAGTTCCCATATTTTTGCGAAAACCAGCCTGTGCTTCAATATATACGTTATATTTTTCGGCCCACTCATTTAATCTAGTATTTAGAATTCTTGTAAATAATTTACCCAGCGTACTTAGTAATGTTATTCCTCTATAATTTTCAACTGTATTTATATCACCCTTTTTATGCAGTGGGACTATGTAGCCCTCGGACCAATTTTCCGGGAAATACCCATATGAAAACAATAAGTTAAATAATTTATGTAAATAAGGTATTAATGTGTCAATGCCGTATTAAAAAAATCATTCAATAACAGATCTGGCCCACCACTGCGACCAGTGCGTATCTGTGTGCATGCTTTGATAATTTCTGGAAGAGAAATTTCAATATTTAATTCTTCAAACATAATATGTAATTCGCCTTGAATATATTTGTCATTAAAATATAACACATCTTCATCAGGTTGAAAAATACACTCTCGGGGTCATTTATAGATTTAAAATATTCCGAGAACTTTGTGGCACTCAATGTAGTAGACTTTTTTTCGGTACATATATTTTTTAACATCCTCCAATACTCTTTCGCATTATCTAAACGAGCACGTTCCAATTTATTGGTTTGCTTTTTATCATAATTATATTTTTTGTTGCGTATAAGCTGCTTATACTCACTTCTACTCTTCGCCATATTACTCCTACTTTCATCATTTTTGTTTTGCCTATACATATTTAAATTTTCATAAAACTCATTTTGTTTTTCCGTGCATGAAGAATCATACCATGCTTTATTCTTCTTTTCAAAACATGAGCCATTTTCATTTGATTGTTTACCTGTCTCTTTTCTAAATAATGGATTACAAATGTCTCCGAGTGTAGTATTAAATTCCGTTATGTTTAAATCGATATCATATGTGGTATCTATAAGAGATAAATTTTCTATTAAAACATTTAATCTCTCCTTTATATGTGTACTACCTAACGATTCCTTATACTGATCCTTTTTACTATCTTCCCATTTATATTTATAATCCACATCAGGTATTTTCTGAAGTATCTCAACATCAGTTTCGTCTGCCTTTGAATTACCTAAACTAATTGCAAAATTCAATATACAGTGGTCCGATAAAATATTTGGATCATCAATATAAAAACTGCTAAAATAGTTCATTAAGTTATGCCTACACAGCACATAGTCAACAACACTGCTTCCATTCTGCTTAACACATGTAAATTTCCCTACCCCTTTATCTTGACCAACCCTCCCATTCATAATTCTTAAGCCAGTCTGTTTACAAAAATTTAAAAGCTGAATTCCATATTCATTTACAACACTATCTTGAGATATTCTAGGTAAAGGTATATCTTCTATATAATCATTAGGTAAAAAATCTAACGTTTGCAAATATTCATTTTCTACATAATCCGTACGGTTGGCAACCCGCGCATTCCAGTCACCAGACAACAGAAAATTACATTTCCCACCTGTTAAATTTTCAAAGTAAAATATGTCCTCAGTGAGGAGATCAAAAATATTATGTTCAATAAACGCTTCACGGCTAGAATTAGAAGGTACATTATACAACACACATATATACAAATCGTCATCTAATTCAAATAAATGACCACTCATTCGTATCCATATGATACAATCGTCTACAGTTTTTAATAATAAACTATCGGTAACGTATTTATTTCTGATATAAATCAATAGACCGCCACTGTCTCGTTTAGCATTTTTTGATTTAATAGTTCTATTTAATATAAATGGTGTGAAACCTTCCACTTCGTAGTCACTACTTTTATTTAACCAGGTTTCAGTTAATAAAATAACATCTTTCGTTTTAAATAACTGTTTAAATTCACAAGATAGTAATTTATTAAATCGTCTGCCTATCAGTCCCTGTGTATTCAGTAATGCGAATTTAATACACGTGTTCTCCTCTGCTGATTCTAGAGATGAGTATCTGCACAGCTTTCACCTCTGACCCCGCCTAATTCACTCGTGTCACCCGAAACTCGCGGCTCATCCGATTGGCTGTTTGGTTCACTTAAACCCCTGTCACACTAGGGCCGCGTTCTCACGGCGATCCCACGGCGTCCAAGAAAAATGCAGAACGCCGAGGTGCGCGCAGTACGATCGCAAGCATCGCCGCAGCAACGCAGTGGCATCGCCAGTAGACGCATTGGGATCGCATAGAACGCCAAGAGACGGCGCGCACTTTGAGCATGCACAAAACAAACGCCGTCGCTCGGCGTTCTGATAAGAGCGCAGTGGGGTCGCCGTAAGGTCGCCATAGCAGCGCATAAGGTCTCCTACAACGCCACAGGAGCTCCGCGGGCGCGCACAGAGGTCGCAGTGCGAACGCTGTGGTTGTCGGTGGCGCTTGCACGGAGATTGTACGGCGTTCTCTGAGATGTCACTGCGTCTCTACCGCGCTTATACGGCGCGTCTACGGCGCTTATACGGAGTGTTATTTATTTTACTGCGCTCTTACAACGACTGTACGGAGCTGTCACGGCGATCATTGCGCTCCCAAGGCGCTTCTACCGCGTCCATCGGCGTTTGCATGACAAAAACGAACAAAATAGAATAAATGAATTATAGGTAGTTCAAACGAACGTCTTCAACACGCCGTGAGCGCAGTGTGAGCGCCGTGAAAGCGCAGTGCACGCAGTGGAAGCGCCGTGAGAGCGCAGACAATCGCCAACAAGAACTCCGTAGGAACGCGATAGAACGCCATGGGAGCTCCGTAGCAACGCCTTGGTCGCTGTGAGGACGCCGTGACATCTGCATCTTCACGAAAAATATCAGATTTTTCTTGCGATCTCACGGCGTTCTGGAAAATTGAACAACGCCGTGCCAACGCAGTGGAAACGCGCTATAGTGTGACAGGGGCATTAATGAATGACCGCTTTCTCCAGCACGGGCTGCACTAGCAAGTAATCTATTTTTAGCCAGCGACCTACTCCGTGAACGTGTTGCTAATAGATTCATTAAAGGAATACTGTTTGATTTTGGATTTGCATTTTGTGAACGTTGGGGACGCAGTTGGGGTTTGTGCGTCAATAAGTATCTTTACACTTGTTTCCTCATCATCCGTCTGCATGTCCGACTCGCTCTGTGTATCGGTACATACACTTGTTCCACTGAGTTTGTTTACTTTGGATGTGTCAATAAACTCGTTGGAGTGGGTGTGTCCATCTGACAGAGATGCAGTAGTATGTGTGTTGAACGGCGATCGAGGTTTACTAGTTGGTATAGAACTAGCCAACCCGCTTGTACTGGCGGCTTGCGCGGTAACTTCAGAATATGTGCTACGGGTTAAAGTACCTGATCGGTCGGTCGGTTGTGTTTGGTAGCTGGCAGATTGAAATACGTGTATTTGTGGTATTGCATCATTTTCGATCTGCAAATCGAATCCGTCGATCCGACTTTCTCTCAAAGCCTCGTACCACGATGGAAATTTATCACAATATAAACAATGAACATATAAGGTTTTGTTTTAATCATGAACTCCACTATTTCACTGGAAAGTATGTAATAAATATGGTTATTAACGTCCTCAGAGGATAGCCTTTTTGGCCACTGACCGTTCCAAGGTGGAAGCCCTATTGTCAACTCTTTTGTGTGTGTGATGTCGTATGCAGTTTTTATTACTTTTGCCTTCTCGTTTGTCTGTCTGCGTGTTTGTTTTTGTGTTTTGTGATTGGCTATCGTCATTGAATGTTTCTTTCCCTGTCCGATTTTATATCTTTCTTTTTGATACACGGAACCTCCCGGTTTACGAAAATATACAATGAAAGGACTATTATTACTGTGACTGACTTTAGGGACTTATAACGTGCGATGACTAATGAGTGTACATAGATACCTATTTAGATAGATACTTGATATTCTGTTGAAAAACTAGCGTCTAATTTCGAATAAACGTCACTTTTCAAGCAGGCGTACGTATCTTATGTATTTGAATATAAAATGGTTATTGCAATGTCTGGAAACAAACTGACAGTAGTTGTCACTCTTGTACGTTATTTCTTATCATAATCATGTGTACTATAGCGATGGAAAAGATCCACGGGTTTTCAGCGTTTATGCAGTTTAAGACGCTGGCAGTAAATGTCAATGTCACCATGAAGCGCGTTACGTTTAAAACCGTATGAAAAAACGTAAAAAATGAGAATCAATTCTTAAATATACGGTCTCACCGGAGGGACAAAAAGATTATGCGAAATTGACAGGTTAAAACTCGAATCTACCAGACATACAGTTCTTATTTGGTAAATAATAACCTAGTCATATGGAGTATTACAACGTGCTTCGTAAATCTAATGTCATATGGAGTATTAAAACGTGCTTCGTAAATCTAATGTCATATGGAGTATTAAAACGTGCTTCGTAAATCTAATGTCATATGGAGTATTAAAACGTGCTTCGTAAATCTAATGTCATATGGAGTATTAAAACGTGCTTCGTAAATCTAATGTCATATGGAGTATTAAAACGTGCTTCGTAAATCTAATGCACGAAAATGAACAGTAGTAATCTCTAAACAATGCTAGAATAAACGTTCCACGTATAGAGTGATAACACGTGGTTCGCATCTTGAACAGTTTTAATCTATAAAAGTAAAATTAACACGTGGTTCGCACATTTGGTGCACACTCTTGAACAGTTGTTATCTATAAAACAATGATAGAATACACATCAGGTTCCTCATATAGATTATTAACACGTGGTTCGCACATTTGGTGCACGCACCTGTTCCACATATAGAGAAGGGACCAGCACCTACACGACAGCACCCACAGAACCAGCATTAGTTGCATGAAGCTTACGGAGCCATGATATTTGCCAAATACAGAACTGATTATAAATTGGAAAGTTACTTAGAAAGGCATTTACAGCTAAAACAACCATCGTCTACTGCTCCAAAATGGAAAGTTTCCAGTTGTCAATTCAAATGTGGAGTTAGCGTTGTATACCAATAACTCGGAATCAAATAAGACTGAAAGTCTCCGGTATCTAAAAGAATCAAACGAGCAAAACTTTACTATAGCGATTCCGTGTATTTTCCGATAAATGATTTACTAATAGCTTATTTCGTTAACTTCATACTTTAATTGAACCACAATTTGTTTATTTAAAATCGATATATGTGTTATATACATTTTATTTCATTCACTTGATACGTAAAACCCTGAATGTGCCAAATGACCCAGTGGGTAAAATCCCGGATGTGAAGATCCCGGAAATATTGCCGCATTCTACACTTTAGTAGACTGCTCTACGAAAACGTCATTTGAAGCAATAAAACGGCAAGCTTTGAACATAGAAAAATATGTGTTTATACCATTCAAGTTTTTAGACGGATTCCCTAAGAATTGAAGTTGTAATGCATGCTTATTGTGGGCTACATGATTCACAGTCTGTTAACATAGACATATTCTAAAGCCATATAAGAGTCAGCTGCCTTCGGCAGCTGAATAATGTTGCTCAGTGACATTCCTCGACAATCGAACTTTGCTTTCCGTATTATCGTACTCCTCTGGTAATTACGGTGGAGTAGCGCAAGTTTAAGCTAAGAACTTTGCGTTTTGTTCCATATTCGTAAAACATCTGAGAAAACTCTTAATTAACTACGTTCTACTTCGTTCACAGTGACTGTATTTCCCGTCAATGTATCCTAACAGAATGTAGCATTATACATAGGCATACAACCATGTGCATTGTCAGATAACGACGAAACCTGGAAATGGCCTAAGTTGCCCAGAAAAGTCTGTTTTTTGCAATTCGTATTGGACTAAACAAAACACATTTTAAGGCAAATTCTTATATTTTCTTGAAGATGCTTTACTGGCCTTGATGCGTTATTTACATGAATAAAAATGTGCAGATGTAAACTTATAATTAAGCATTTCTTATCAATACGAAATCATAAGGTTTATGTATATAAAGTAGTATGTGAATTATTAAGTGTAGAAATCACAGTTAATAATGATCTTAAATAACAATCTTAACATTAATAACTTACATTAACACAAGTAAATTGATGTACAACCAAACTTGTATCTATTATGTATTGTGGAAGCCATGTGTCACAGTTTATGGATATGTAACAGGTAGATTGATGTTGCATTGTTCGGCCGGTTAGCTCAGTCGGTCGAGCATCGGAACGGTAGTCGAAGGTTCCGAGTTCGAGCCCCGGTCTGGCTGCACATTTTTCTAGCCCTGTTACATTTGGCGCCCAACGGGGGACCGTGACTGAGTAAATTCCGAGAAACATGCAAATGATTCTCTGTACCCATGGGAATTCGAGGACGAATATCAGTCTGTAGTGGGAAGTGTGTCACAGTTTATGGATATCTAACAGGTAGATTGAGTTGCATTGTCCGGCCGGTTAGCTCAGTCGGTATAGGCATCGGAACGTTATCCGAAGGTCCCGTGTTCGAATTCCGGTCTGGCTGCACATTTTTCTAGCCCTGTTACATTTGGCGCCCAACGTGGGGCTGGGTAGTTAGGGGGTGTAGGTGGGGTTGGGTAGTTAGGGGATGGCGGTGCTGAGGGGTTTGAGGTGGGTACTGAGGGGTTGGAGGTGGGGTAAACTGTTGGCCTGGTATCTGATTTGCATGATAACTAGGGACATACTGACTTGACTGGGGTGTGGCCTAGTCAGGAACTCTGTATTGTGGACTAGGTTTTTGATATTAATTCTTCTGACCTTCACCTGTATCAAAGTCAGCCTGTTGACGAAACGTTTGACTAGATGTATTTTCTGACTTTTTTAAACTGTCTACATCAGCTTTAAGATGTAATAGAATCTTTTCTATGTTTTCATATTTTTCATCTTTCACAGTTGTAGATTTACAAGTTAGTGTGGGATCTTTTCTGCTGTTGTTCAAGTTTCCTAATTTCTACCCTCAATGTGTCAAAATCATGTATACCGTCATATTTATGTCCACATATCTTTAAGTGTCTTCTTCAGACCTAAAGAAAATTGATATCTCAACATCTCATTAGACTTGGCTGGGTCTGCCTGACCTAATTCAATTGCTTGTGACATAATTTGTTCTAGCCTTAATGACCAAGTTGCAACATCTTCCTTTTGTTCCTGTTCAGCTGAATAAAAACGAGATGATATCTTGGATTCATCTTCAACGCAACCATATACTGACTGACCTTTCTCAATTATTTCACTAACTGATAGATTACACCCTAATCTCATGGTAATGTTCTTTGCTTTCCCTTTAAGTGACCGTCTTATGGCTTCATTTATTGTTGTCTCATTGTATTTGCCTTCTGACATGAAACATCTCACTTCATATCTCCACTGTCAATATGTGGCCTCGCATTTATTGGTATTGTCACCATAGAATATTGAAAATCTTGGGGTCTAAAACTGGGCTTGGAATAAACAAAGATGGTCACCATTATATAGACAATTCTGAAAGATGTATTTTATTCAAACACTCACAATTAGACAAAGCCCGTCTTGTCAACATTACCACAACTCATCCTTTTGAACTTGTGTGTATTGACAAATGTAAAGTTGGTATTGGAAAACGTGTTAGTGATCACAGATCACTTTACGAGGTTTGCACATGCAATAACAACAAAAAAACACTTCAAGAACAACAGCAGAAGCACTTATTACACATTTTAATCATTTTGGTTACCCGGAAAGATTACACTCAGATCAAGGAGCAAATTTCGAAGTAAACTCATTAAAGAGATCTGTAAAATCAACGGCACCGTTCCATCCTATGGGAAATGGTATATGTGAACGATTCAATAGAACATTGATAAATATGATAGGCACGTTGCAACCAGAGCAGAAACAAGACTGGAAGAAACATATAAGCCACGTAGTCGATGCATATAACTGCACCAAACACAAGTCAACTGGATTCTCTCCCTTTGAGCTAATGTTTGGTGGCAGAATTGGAATACTCCCTGGGGACCTACATTTGGTCTAACAACAAAGGCTAAAGACACCAAATGTATAGCGGACCTGAAAGGAAGAGTACAGAACTCGAAAGAAACAGCGTAGAAATTTATAGAAAGAGCCCAAATAGTACAGAAAAAGAATTATGACACGAAGATTAGAGGAAACGTACTACAAGCAGGAGACCGAGTATTGGTCAGGATCCTAGCATTTGAAAGAAAACATAAACTTGTAGTTCCCATATGTGTACATAGTACAGAAACAGACAAATCCAGAAAAAACAGTTTATGACCTAGTTAAGGAAAACGGTGAAGGAAAACAAAGACATTTACAAAGAAATTTACTTCTACCGATTGGATCGAAACTTAAGATAGAACCATCACCTCCAGGAACAAAAAAAAAACAGAACACATGAGAAGACCCAGAGTAAAGGTAACTTGTCCCAAAGACAACACTTCCATTATATACTCAGAGGCTTCTGAAGAAAAGAAGAAATGTAGTGATGAAACAGATGAAGAAAAGAAGAAATGTAGAGATGCAATAGATGAGGAAAAGAAGAACAATGAAGAATATGAGGAAAAGGAGAGTTCTGATGATGCTACTGATATGATATATATAGTAGTCGATCAACCTCAGAGTGACGACTCTACAGAGGTAAATGTGGATGAATCTGACTACAGGAGAGATAGAACAGAGCGAAGAAGTGAATGTAGATGTTATGTCAGAACTGGATAGTATGACAGACACTAGCATTTCTGATAGTAACACTCCTACAAATACAGAGGTAAAACAAGTAATCATAGCAGAAGACGCAGGAATGAATATATCAGATATTAGTCAATCTGGTATTTCTGAAATACGTGTTTCTGAAAGAGATTTTAGAGTACGTGAGACAGAACAAAATGATTTGGTTAAATTAAATACTAATATCATTAAGCAGGATCTTGCAGTAAAGCAAGACATGGCCAACTTGCTTAGAGATGACAGTATTGTAATGTTGACAGCAAATCAACATGGTGATGATATGTCTATAACACCTCCGTTTGCACATAGAACGGGTACTAACGATAAATCCATTTCAGATAAAACTGGCTATTATAGGACAACACCGATTATACAAGAAAGAGCAGAAGTTCCTATAAGACGATCCACGCGGAATAAAAGACCACCTAAATGGATAACAATGGGTGATTTCATCATGAAGTTACAGAAGAAAAATAAATGAAATGTTCATAAATAATTATTATTATTATTATATAAGTGCATTTTAATTGTATATATATGTACATGTGAAGTTATCATGAAATTACAGAGAAAGAAGAAAGAAGAAATAAAATATTGAATTATGTGTGTGTTCTTTTTTGCTGTAAAAAACATGACTATAGTTGATATCAGCAGTTAACGTTTTGATAATAAGGAAATAAATAAATATGCGGACTGAAAGTTATCTACGTGTTGTTCTATTTCATCATTGTCATTTGTAAATAAATATTTTACTGCTGTCATGTACCTGATAAATAACGAGGACGTTATTTCAGGGACAGGAGAAGTATGTAGTATGTGAATTATTAGCTGTAGAAATCACACTTACTAATGATCTTAAATAACAATCTCAAAATTATATAACTTACATTAAGACAAGTAAATTGATGTACAACTATACCAATAACTCGCAATCAAATAAGGCTGAAACTGTCAGGTATCTAAAAGTATCAATACGAACGAAACATTACTGTAGCAAGTCCGTGTATTTTCCGATAAATGTTTTACTAATAGCTTATTTCGTTAACTTCAGACTTTAATTGACCACAATTTCTTTAATTAAAATCGATATAAATGTTACATATTTTTTTATTTCATTCACTTGATACGTTATACCCTGAAAGTGCCCAGTGACCCAGTGGTTAGTTAGCACGTTCGACTCTAAATCAGTAGAACACGGATTCAAGCCTCACGAGCGCCTCTGAGATTATTAAGTCCGTACGATATTACGTTAAGGGTGCGTTCCCGTGTATATGAGACTATTAAGTCCTCACGATGGTACGTTAACGGGGCATTCTGATGTATATGAGACTATAAGGTCCGTACGATGGTATGTTAACGGGGCATTCTGGTGTATATGAGACTATTAAGTCAGTACGATGGTACGTTAACGGGGCGTTTTGCATTAGGTCCGTACGATGGGGACGTTAACGGAGCGTTGCCGTGTATCTGAGGCTATAACGTCCGTACGATGGGGACGTTAACGGGGCGTTCCCATGTATTTGAGATTATTAAATCCGTACGATGGTATATGTTAACGGGGCGTTCCCGTGTATCTGAGACTATTAAGTTCGTACGATGGGGACGTTAACGGGGCGTTCCCGTGTATCTGAGACTATTAAGTACGTACGATGGGGACGTTAACGGGGCGTTCCCGTGTATCTGAGACCATTAAGTACGTACGATGGGGACATTAACGGGTCGTTCCCGTATATCTGAGACCATTAAGTCCGTACGATGGGGAAGTTAACGGGTCGTTCCCGTATATCTGGAACTATTAAGTCCGTACGATGGGGACGTTAACGGGGCATTCCCGTGTATCTGAGAATATTAAGTGTGCACGATTGGTGCGTTCTGATGTATCTGAGTCTATTCTCCGAGCACGTTAAAGAACCCTATCAAATTATGTATTAGTACGAGTTGGATACGGTTCCCCTTTCCCACAAACCGTCTCTTTCTCTCTCTCTCTCTCTCTCGCTCTCTCTCTCTCCTAAACAACAGCTGAATTTATTTACACGCACGCACACACACACACACACACACACACACTCCAAATTTTAATTTTATTTGTAAAAAATCAAAACTGTAATATGTTATGATATATAATAAAAGAACTATTTAATGCCTTAGGATTCAATGGATTAGAACTATTTATCCTAGTGAGTGACTACTGACCCTTGAAGGATACTATTGCACTCGGTGTGCCGCCTCGTGCAATAGTACCCTTCTCGGGTCAGTAGTCACTCCCTCTGATAAATAGTTCTTACCATGTTCTAAGGAATTAAATAGTTGTATACTAGTAGTATTATGCTTCTAAACAGCCGTTATATTGTGTGTGTTAAACACAGGTAGAAACTCCGAACTTCGTTTCTAATAAATGAAAATAATGTTGCTCAGTGACTTTCCTTTGCTTTCCGTATTATCGTACTCCTCCGGTAATCACAGTGGAGTAGCGCAACTACTTTCTACTTCGTCTGTATTTTCCGTCATTATATCCCAACAGAATGTAACATTAGTTGCACAGAAAAGTCTGTTTTTGCAGTTCGTATTGGATAATAAGGAAAACATTATATTTTTAAGGCAAATTCTTATATTTTCTTGAAGATACTGTACGAGTATGGCCTCTAGTGCGTTATTTTAGATGTAAACTTATAATTAAGCATTTCTTATCAATACGAAAGTATCAGTTTTATATATATATATATATACATATTAAACAGTTGTATGTGATTTCACATCTGCCAACCAATAACTTCAATTAAACCGTATCTCAAACATGATTTTCCGGAAAAAAAACATTTAATTATTATAGATATATAGCACAATTATGGTATTTATACAGCCATATTAAAACAACAAACTGCAGACTCGAAAGCCATGGAATACAAACTCGGTAGCCATGACACACGAACCAAAACAAAGGATAACGCCACAAGGAGAAAACATGTCTAACCAAGGATTAATACCTAGCGGGTGTTATGGTCCCTAACATTGACGGCATGTCTCGGACAGGCACGATAAGACATACCACCTAGCTGATGTTATGGTCACTACCATTGACGGCATGTCGCGGACAGGCACGATAGCACATACCACCTAACGGGTGTTATGGTACCTACCATTGACGGCATGTCACGGATTTGCACGATGACACATACCACCTAACGTGTGTTATGGTCCCTACCATTAACGGCATGTCACGGACAGGCACGATAATACACACCACCTAGCGGGTGTTATGGTCCTTACCATTGACCGCATGTCACGGACAGGCACGATAACACACACGGACAGGCACGATAACACTTACCACCTATCGGGTGTTATGGTCCCTACCACTGACGGCATGTCACGGAAAGACAGATAACACATACCACCTAGCGGGTGTTATAGTCTCTACCATTGACGGCATGTCACGGACAGGTACGATAACACATACCACCTAGCCGGTGTTATGGTTCCTGCCATTGACGGCATGTCACGGACAGGCACGATAACAAATACCACCAAACGGATGTTATGATATCCTACCATTGACGGAATGTCACGGACTTGCACGATAACACATACCAACCTAGCGGGTGTTATGGCCCCCTATCATTGACGGCCTGTCACGGACAGGAAAGATAACACAGCATTTTAAGCACATATTGCCGAGTAGACTTCATTATAATTCACACTTGACGAGTTGATTTAATTAAATGAAATACAAATATTAACATGTTTCACAGAGATAGATACAAAATATTAGAAAATCAAACACACACAACTGACTATTAATATTCCATCATTTTTAATTGTTACGATCATCTTACAGAAGTATTTATTGTTTTGTTTAAATGATTTGTGAAATACGCAATTTGACAACTTGATTACCAATGTATTACCTACGCCAATCTCAGTATATTTAATTCTTAACATTTTAATTTTTATGTTGTAAAATCATATACAATTGACGAGTTGTTTTTTTAAACATTATTTTTATATTGTATACACATAACCCAAAGGCTAAATGAGTCTTAATCAATGCATCTCACTTACAACCTTTTTAGAAAAATCATGAAGTTTCTAGATATATGTTATTTTATTTTGTTTAATCATGTTGTATAAACTGGAAATATATTTTGTCTGAGGACCATATGTTAGACTGGCTTATGGCCAAATAGGTTATCCTCTTGAAATAAATATATTTTTATTTACTATTATTATTATTACTATTATTATTATTATTATTACTAGTTAAGTGTTTCAAAGAATTGATTTTTTTTACTACAAAATTGACTTTGTTGTATCCAATTTAATTCCTTATATGTGAACGTAACTATTCCAAGGTAGAGCATTAAAAGACTCGCTACTCTGAAATAAGGTGCCATGTTTTCGTAAAGTTTTTCGCTTTACTCTGAAAAAAACATGCATTCCTCGTTTTCAATATTTCGAAATAAACGCTGTACTTTTATTATAACACAAACACACACTACTTTGAATAGATAGTTAAAACACATTTCCATAAACTGAACTCGATTTGAACTATTATGGATTTCTTAATTGCAAGCGTTTCAATTCAGTTTCAACATAGTTAAGCTTTTCATTAAAATCATCGAAGGATTCAGAAAATCGAATTCTTATTTTTTTTAAAATTACTCCCGACTTTTCTAACAATGCCACTTGTTAATGTATTTTATTAAAAAATGACGCAATCACTGAAAAGCACTTACCTTAAATATTGAGTAGTAATATCAATAGTATTAACTAATCCGTATGTTATATACAATAAATCAGTTTTGTAAATACGTAAGGCCTTCGTATATGTTCTGTGTTCTCTCCGTATATTGTCTCTGTTCTCTCCGTATATTGTCTCTGTTCTCTCCGTATATTTGCTATTTTCTCTCCGTATATTATTGTCTATGTTCCAAATGCAAATGTAAGTCGCTCTCTGCGAAACCTGTACAGATCTCCAAGCTATTGAACCTGAAATGAATTCACAATCGTCCTTCGAACAGTTGTTAATAGTATGCAATCTGTATATATCCAGAGGTCGTTATAGCTTGGCAATTGAAACGTACAGTGAATAATGTTACCGGGGCTTCATCGAGAACATGCCCAGACATTGCACTATGGCTTGTTTCTGCTTTCGTGTATACTTACACGTACAGATAATAGCTGGCAGATATATCGGTGTACTTAACTGAAAGAAGCTAATTGCTTGTTACTAAAATATATTTTGATCTGTACCAATAAGTTTGACTAAGACTACAAAAATAAAGCTTGGGAGATAATACACCCCAGTATTATCAATCTGACTGATTGTATTTTAGCTGTATATAAAACACTACTGTATTATCTCAGTATCAAAAAGATTGGGGATGTATCGATCGCAAACCTTTTATATGGCCGTCCGTCCGTTCTAGTCTTTCCGTCTCTAAATGCGATCTCTTGAAACAAAGTAAAACAGTTTAATTAAACTTTATACACTTATGTATCTCAAGAAGTCGATGAGTCGTGTACAAAAGGTAGGTCCGTACCTGACATGTTGGGGTCATAATTTGGGTTCAGAGGTCATACAATACGACGTATCTCAAACATCATTAGCTGTGTAATGCAGATGTTTCTCAAATACCATAGGTTGTGTACAAAGTGTAATGCAGACGTCTCTCAAATACCATAGATAGTGTACAAAGTGTAATGCAGACGTCGCTAAGATACCATAAGTTGTGTGAAAGTGTAATGCAGACGTCGCTAAGATACCATAGGTTGTGTGCAAAGTGTAATGCAGACGTTTCTCAAATACCATAGGTTGTGTACAAAGTGTCATGCAGACGTTTATCAAATACCATAGTTGTGCACAAAGTGTCATGCAGACGTCTCTCAAATACCATAGATTGTGTACAACGTGTAATGCAGACGTTTCTCAAATACCATAGGTTGTGTACAAAGTGTAATGCAGACGTTTCTCAAATACCATAGGTTGTGTACAAAGTGTAATTCAGACGTCTCTCAAATACCATAGAGATTGTGTACAAAGTGTAATGCAGACGTCTTTCAAATACTATAGGATGTGTACAACGTGTAATGCACACGTCTCTCAAATACCATTATTTGTGTACAAAGTATAAACAGACCTTTTCGCAAGTGCCATTAGTTGTGTACAAAGTGTAATGCAGACGTCTCTCAAATACCATTAGTTGTGTACAAAGTGTAAAACAGACGTCTCTAAAATACCATTAGTTGTCTACACTGTGTAATGTAATTCAGACGTCTCTCAAATACATTAGTTATGTACAAAAGAAGTCTCTCAAATACCATTAGTGTACAAAGTGTAATCCAGACGTCTCTCAAATACCATTAGTTGTGTACAAAGTGTAAAACAGACGTCTCTCAAATACCATTAGTTGTGTACAACGTGTAATCCAGACGTCTCTCAAATATCATTAGTTGTGTACAACGTGTAATGTAGAGGTCTCTCAAATATCATTAGTTGTGTACAACGTGTAATGCAGACGTCTCTCAAATACATTAGTTATGTACACAAGAAGTCTCTCAAATACCATAAGTTGTGTACAACGTGTAATGGAGACGACTTTCAAATACCATTAGTTGTGTACAAAGTGTAATGCAAACGTCTCTCATTTACTATTATTTGTGTACAAAGCGTAAAACAGACGTCTCTCAAATACCATAAGTTGTGTATGACGTGTAATGCAAACGTCTCTCAAAATACTATTAGTTGTGTACAAAGTGTAATGCAGACGTCTCTCAAATAATATTAGTTGTGTAAAAAGTGTAATGCAGACGTCTCTCAAATAGCATATTTTGTGTACAAAGTGTAATGCAGACGTCTCTCAAATACTATTAGTTGTGTACAAACTGTAATGTAGTCGTCTGTCAAATAGCATTAATTGTGTACACAGTGTAATGCAGACGTCCCTCAAATTCTATTAGTTGTGTACAACGTGTAATGAAGATGTCCCTCAAATACCATTATGTGTGTACAAGTGTAATGCTGACGTCCATCAATTACCAGTAGTTGTATACAAAATGTACAGTCTTCTCTCAAATACTTTTAGTTGACTACAAAGTGTAATGCAGACGTCTCTCAAATACTATTTGTTTTGTACAAAATGTAATGCAGGCATCTCTCAAATACCACAGGTTGTGTACACAGTGTAATGCTGACGTCTCTCAAATAATATTAGATGTGTACAAAGTGTAATGCAGACGTCTCTCAAATACTATTAGTTGTGTACACAGTGTAATGCAGACGTCTCCCAAATACCACTGATTGTGTACAAAGTGTAAAACAGACGTCTCTCAAATACCGTAAGTTGTGTACAAAGTGTAAAACAGATGTCTCTCAAATACCATAAGTTGTGTACAAAGTGTTAAACAGACGTCTCTTAAATATCATCAATTGTTTACAAAGTGTAAAACAGACGTCTCTCAAATACCATAAGTTGTGTACAAAGTGTAAAACAGACGTCTCTCAAATACCATACGTTGTGTACAAAGTTTAAAACAGACGTCTCTCAAATACCATAAGTTGTGTACAAAGTGTAAAACAGACGTCTCTCAAATACCATACTTTGTGTACAAAGTGTAATGATGTGGCTTTAATAACACAATAAGCAAATATAAACGATAAGAAAGTCGATGCAACATTGATTATCAAGTTGGTTTCTTGTTTGGATATACTCTGAATTTAGATGTGGGGGAAATATCATTATATCATATAAAGCAAAACACACATACGACATGCTCATTGTCTTGATTAATTGCGGTATCTGCCTTAATTAGGATAGTGTATTTCACTACAATTATATACTTAAATGGCGTAGGCAGATTTATCATTGTTGCTTCAATGGATAGAATGTCTAATTTGAATATTGTTTTCGCACGATGTCCTCAACATTATTTACTTAATAAAGGTGTACTGTCGTATTATATTGGAATATTCTTGTATATGACGGCATTACAATGCATTTTTAAAAAGAGAACAGTACGCAGTATAAACATACAACCTTAAGAAAGTTCATCTAATTAAAATGTTACATTAAAACACGGGCAATCATTTGCATGCAATGGGCAACACTGGTAACGACACTGGCACAGTTGATGACTGTTGTTTCAAGACCTGTAAGGTCATCGAAAAAGACATGGCCATAGAGCGAAAGGCATCGCAATAGTCAGCGACAAAGACGTGGCTATAGAGGGAAAGGCATCGCAATAGTCAGCGACAAAGACGAGGCTATAGAGGGAAAGGCATCGCAATAGTCAGCGACAAAGACGTGGCTATAGAGGGAAAGGCATCGCAATAGTCAGCGACAAAGACGTGGCTATAGAGGGAAAGGCATCGCAATAGTCAGCGACAAAGACGTGGCTATAGAGGGAAAGGCATCGCAATAGTCAGCGACAAAGACGTGGCTATAGAGGGAAAGGCATCGCAATAGTCAGCGATAAAGACGTGGCTATAGAGGGAAAAGCATAGCAATGGTCATCGACAAACAAAGACGTGACTATAGAGGGAAAGGCATTGCAATGGTAATCGATAAAGACGTGGCTATAGATGGAAAGGCATTGCAATAGTAATCGACAATGACGTGACTACAGAGGGATAGGCATTGCAATAGTCATCGACAAAGACGTGACTATATAGGGAAAGGCATTGCAATAGTCATCGACAAAGACGTGACTATAATGGGAAAGGCATTGCAATAGTCATCGATAAAGACGTGACTATAGAGGGAAAGGCATTGCAATGGTCACCGAAAAAGACGTGGTTATAGAGGGAAAGGCATTGCAACGGTCATCGAAAACAACGTGGCTATAGAGCGAAATGTATTGCAATGGTCATCAAACACGACGTGGCTATAAAGGGAAAGGCATTGTAATGGTCATTTAAAACGACGTGGCAATAGAGGTAAGGACATTGCAATGGTCATCGAAAACAAAGTGGCTATAGAGGGAAAGGCATTGCAATGGTCATCGAAGAAGACGTGGCTATAGAGGGTAAGGCATTTCCTTGGCCATCGTCTATAGATGTAAAGACATTGCAACGGTCATCGTCAAAGACTTGGCTATAGAGGGAAAGGCATTGCAATGGTATTAGTGAAAGACGTCGCTATAGAGAGAATAGTATTGCCATGGTCATCGACAAAGACGTGGCTATAGAGTAATAATATTACCATGGTCACCGACAAAGACGTGGCTGTAGAGTAATAGCAAAAAAGAAGCAAAAATGGGGTTGGCTGGGGTATGAAATAAAACCTTAATTTCGGCTTAAATGTTTTTGCATAATGTAAAATTAAAACATTTAATAGGTAATTTTAAACAGGTGATCGCATTTTTCAGTAAAACATGTTTTTAAATGTGTTTTATTGACGAAATATCCGTTATAAAATCCTACTAATATAAGCTTTCCCATCACTTAATGGAATTAAGGCGGGACTACGTAATGGCAAAGACGTGGATATAGAGGGAATAGTATTGCCATGGTCCTGGATAAAGACGTGGCTACCTAGGTACATGTTAAACAATAGCACATGTATCTTGTCTGAGACAGCGATAGTTCTAAGCTGGTTGGATGATGCATTTACCTATATATTGTAAAATTGTCTTAATCGTCTTCGACTCTTGCTTTTAAATACAAGCAAGGTCGCAGGTGATTTAGACTAATTGTAGAATGTTTTTCCAAGGAGCAAACTTCTTTGCGGGAACAGAACTGGACATCGTTTTCGATAGTTTTTAATCAAAGTTAATGTCATCTCTATTAGTTATGTTGTAACAGTGTGTAATTCTCACACGTATTTAAAGTACTTATTATATGTTTTTCTATCAAAAGTATATTGCAGAAAATACCACTGAAAAGTATATTGAATCATTTTGCGCAAGTCGCTGATTCCAATTTCCGGCAACCGAGTAAAAGCAATCTAGAACATGGGATACAACGTACCGTATCAGGTCTACTGCAGAGTGTGTAACAAACGAAAACAACCGATCTTTTCCAACCGCATCTTTTTATACACAACCAGGACTGAGATAGCGTAGCACTTATAATAAATAGTAATTAAGTTCAAAAGTCATGATGCCATTTGAATCCTTGCTCACTTTTAATTCGACTTATCTATAAGTTATTGTCCAGTTTCTATTGTTATATGAGGTAGGTTGGGTGATTTATCGCTTCTGATTGATTCTTTTGCATCCCTTTTTAATTAGCATGCATCTGGGACGAAAATAGAGCCCTGCATGCATCTACATTAGAACAAACACAATACAAATGCACTTTCTATCGGCAATTGAATTATACAATGCACACACTCTAATAAAGAAGGCAATCGAATTATTAGCGCATTACGTTTAATTGCAAAGTTGGAATATTCAAATTAGTTATTGACATGCATCTGGTTAACATCTAATCAAACATACGGCAGATGGGAGAACAAGCAATTGTAGGATGTGCTTCACACAGCTAACGATCCTAACGCCTTCAGTGCTATGTCAATACCAGTGCAAACAACAAGGCACACATGAAACATGATATCTATGTAACTGGGTACAGGTATATGGTGAAATATCGATTCCTAACCGTGTGTCCTCGATAGCTCAGTGGTTAGGGCCCTGGTGCGGTAAACCAGAGACCCTGAGTTCGAGTCCCGGTTGAGGAACGATTTTTCACCGTCTGTTATATTTGGGGGCTCGTCCGGGATCCAGGACCGTGTCTGTTAGCATGAAACAGTATGAAAATAAGTCTGACAGTCGGCCTGGAGTTAGGGACCAGGCAATATTTATTGTGGGGTTTGGACCGGTGCAAAATGGCATGGGACAGGTACTTTTTTTGTCGCAACAAACCATGGGACGATACTTTTATTTTTCGCTAGCTTGCCATGGGACACACAGTTTTTTTAAAGTCAAATTCTTTTCCCCCAAAAAAACTTTAAACAATTACAAATATTGAAGCAGTGATAGTAGACCATAAAAGGCCCCCTTTCCAAAAACTTAGGCTTCTGGCGACTGTTTGCTGCAACTCTGCGGCAAACATTGCTGAAAAGCTGCGGCAGACAAGTTTGCGGCGAAGTTACAGTACACTTTTACCATGCAAATGAAGTATGCAGCAAAGTTGCAGCAAACACATATGCAAATGTGGTTCTGGTGATGTTCACCGCAACTTTGCCGCAGACTTCATTTGCATAGTAAAAGTGTGCGGCAACTTCTCAGCACACTTCATTTGCATAACACTTTTAGCTGTAATCTTCTGGCGATGTTTTGGCGATGTTTGCTGCTACTTTGCCGCAGACCTCATTTACATTGCAAACATTTTGCAGCAAACTTCATTTGCATAAAAATTTTCTCTGCAATGTTCTGGTGAAAAAAATAAATAATGGACTGATATTATGAAATAGAACAATGGTGCGCTGTTCGTAAAAAAAATAAAATATTTAGATTGAAACCTTTTTTCTTTTTTTTTTGACTATTTAACGTGGACTGCACCATATTTAGATAAATTGATACGATTTAAATAAATCGACACTATTTAAATAAATGCTCTCGATTTAAAGTATATCATTACGATTTAGATTATATCCTCACGATTTAACTAAATGGTTTTGATTTAAATAATTGTTTGTGAATTCTAAATAAATGGACCTTTGTTTTACTAAATTTGCAACAATTTAATTAAATTCACTATATTTAAATAAATCGACACGATTTAAAAAACTGACACTATTAAAATAAATCCTCTCAAATTAAAATCTGTCATTTTTGCATTACTCCCATTTTCATGGAGCTGTCGAGCCCTGTCATTTCTGCATTACTCTCATTTTCATGGAGATATCGAGTACTGTCATTTCTGCATTACTCCCATTTTCATGGAGATGTCGAGCACTGTCATTTCTGCATTACTCCAATTTTATGAAGATGTCGAATGCTGTCATTTTTGCACTACTCCCATTTTCATGGAAATGTCGAGTGCAGTCATTTCTGCATTACTTCCATTTTTATGAAGATGTCGAACGCTGTCATTTTTACATTACTCCTATTTTCATGGAGATGTCGAGCGCTGTCATTTCTGCATTACTCCCATTTTCATGGAGATGTCGTGTGCTGTCATTTCTGCATTACTCCCATTTTCATGGAGATGTCGTGTGCTGTCATTTCTGCATTACTCCCATTTTCATGGAGATGTCGAGCGCTGTCATTTCTGCATTACTCCCATTTTCATGGTGATGTCGTGTGCTGTCATTTCTGCATTACTCCCATTTTCATGGAGATGTCGTGTGCTGTCATTTCTGCATTACTCCCATTTTCATGGAGATGTCGTGTGCTGTCATTTCTGCATTACTCCCATTTTCATGGAGATGTCGTGTGCTGTCATTTCTGCATTACTCCCATTTTCATGGAGATGTCGTGTGCTGTCATTTCTGCATTACTCCCATTTTCATGGACATGTCACTAACTGTAGCAGTCCAGCACCGGACCCTAGACAAACCAACAAACGTATATATACACACATCTACCCATTGAGGTCATACTGATCATATTATTTTGCACTTGGGATACAATTTAAATTTTTCTGGTTTTAAATGTTGGAGTTATCATGGTGTTTGGTATTTAAAAATGTTCTTGCAATTAACACAATTGAATAAATGTTTAAAAATAAGGTTCCACGAAACAAATTACACTTGGCTAAATTACTTGTTCAATTAGTGGTACGTCCTTTGACATAAAATACAAATTTCACTTTTAATAGTAAGTAACTGGAAATAATAAAGTTCTGTATAAAGTCTAAGTTTTGCGATGCTGTTTTGGCTAACAGAGTCTTTAGATACAGCAGATCAGAATGGAAAAGTTTGTCGTGATGTTCTGTGAATAAAGAAACGGCAAATCTGAATTTAAAAGATTGTGGTGATGTTACGGCGTGCAATAAAAAAATAATCGGACTGGTAAAATTTGTCGCAATGTTGTGGCGAACAAAAAACATACAAGTAAGTTTGTGGTGATGTTATGGTGTACTTTGCAAATAAATAAATGTTTCTGGCAAATGTATAGCTTTTTGGCGAGTTTGCAGCAAATTCGACAAAGATTACCATAATGTTTGCGGCAACATCACCGCTAGTGGCGAACAATTAAGAATTGTTCTGGTGAACAAAATTGTTCGCTGCAAGCTTGCAGCAAACCTCATTTGGTAAGGAGGGTGCTTATGGACCAGGTAATATTTATCTGGGCATTAGGAATGGTGCAAAATGGCATGGGACTTTTTTTGTCGCGACAAACCATGGGACGATATCTTTTTTTTCGTTTGCTTGCCATGGGACGTACATTTTTTTTATATAATACTTTTATTTACACCGGTCCCAATATGGTGAAATATAGATTCCTAACCGTGTGTCCTCGATAGCTCAGTGGTTAGAGCCCTGGTACGGTAATCCAGAGACCCTGGGTTCGAGTCCCGGTCGAGTACCTGTACCCAGTTACATCTATTTAAAACAACTCAAAAGATGTTAGAATAGAAACCGTTATGTACTGTTTGCTGTAAAACAAACAACAAGAAACAACTAGAATGAATAACCAAAATCGTAATTGGAAAACGATATTGAATCATCTTCAAACTCGTATTGAATGCAATGGTATGGCAACATATTGCTATACTATTGTATTATCGCTTTTAAATGCTAGCATATGGGAATAGTATCGTATTATCGCTGTAAACGTTATACATGTCCATACTAGTGTATTATCGCTATGTTACTGTAATAAATAACCATCCTAGTCTATTACCTCTGTAACAAGTAACCATTGAACATAAGAGTGTATTATCGCCATGTTAATGGTGACAGATGACCATATTATTGTATTCTCGCTATGTTAGTGGTGACAGATGACCATATCGCTATATTAGTGGTGACAGATGACCATTCTATTGTATTATTGCGGTAACCATTAACAAATGTATCGCTATGACCATACCATATATATATGTATAGCCATACCATGTGATTTAACGGAACCAGTATCATATGACCATACTTGTATTATGCATTATGCAGTATCGCTATGTCACCGATTACCACCCTATTGTATTAAGCTTTAACCGGTAACAAATGACTTGTTTGTTTTTTCTTTCTCTTTCTATACCTATGTTTGTAATGTACTATTTATTGAAAATGCAATCAAATTAAAACAAAAATACAATCTTTAAAGCAGTCTGTTCCGAAAAAACTAGCTCAACCACTTATTTTTTAAGGCAACAATTCATTTGGACCTAATACAGAATATATGTTCTATAATGAGCTGTCTCAAATAGCATTGACAAACAGAAGGACTTAAGTCACTCTTCACAATTAATGTGTTGAAAACACTTCGAAATACATATGTTTAACCAGATGTCCATACTATTTGTATTACCGGTATCTAAACAGTAACATATGGCAATAATATTGTATTAACACCCGGATAATAAGTCTATTCCATTGGCTTAGTTTTGTTTGAGGTGGAGAGAATATAATTATTGTGTATTTTATTTGTTTTCCATCACTTATATGGAATAAATTATTGGATTTACATAGTTATGAAACCTGAGTTAAACCATTAAATTAACCTGAAACAGTAATAAATGCTACGGCACGATTCTAATTTTGGCTTCGTTCACTTCTATCACAACAGCGATGCTATCTTTATTTAATCAAGTACTAATTACCAGGCTCGAGGTAAGAACAACAGCCAATTACTATTAATAATCAACTTATCAAAACCAGCGTACAGCGTGAATTGAGAGAGATTAGTAATGGTAAACATCGATTATGTGAATCAATCCTGTGGGATATACCGTCGTTGTACTACGCTCAGCTTCATAATATATTGGCGTATACAGAGATTGTGCGTCTCTGGTATGCGTGCTGTATTGTGTATCGTATCCAACAGCGGTTGTGATGGCTATTGTAGCAGAAAAACGAAAATTGAAGACTGCATGTAGTTTGCTTATAGGGTATCACAGGGTTTGCTGTTATCGTTCCCACTATTAACCCCATGTGGATCCCGGGCAAGAAAAGGGCTACCGTTTATCCAGGCAGTTCTTCATCATCAGCATTCCTGTATTGGTTCAGGTGCTATTTGAGTGGTTGCAGAAAACAATTATCATGGCTATTCATCTCTATGTAAATATAGGATGGACCTGGAATGTGCATGTCTGTTGGCGATATAGAAACATTTTGTGTTGGTGCGCCGTAAAACCCAATTCAAATGTCCCGCTATATTCGCCGCTGATGGACCAGAGATCTACGTCTCTGATGGGTCGTAGATTAACAAAAATGTGAGTGTTTCAAATGAAATATTCTTCAATCATAAACATGTCGGCATTGTCTGTCCGTGAACCATAAGGTCCGTGTCTACTAAATAAAAACAGACTGTGATTGATCAAAGAAAAGGCTAAGTCATGGATTGGATAAAAATAATGACTGAAATAAAACAACTTGAGAATTCAAACATAAATATGTTTTCTTCAAAATGGAACTTTTAATACATGTACATACACATTGACATTTTGGCGGGAAAAAAACCTGCAAACTGGTGGTGAGTCACTTCGAAGCCAGAAACGACTAACTTTTCATTGAATTCGCAATGAGAAAAAGTTCTTCATCAAATGTCACTTGTATGTAAGATGCCATATATAGCTACGAGATATAGGGAAATTAGGGTAGCCATAAAGGCTATAATGGAGGCCTATGGGAAAATAAATGGTTGTCTGTGACAATAATGCTCTTTTTCTTGTAACGAACATGCTACAACGAGTGTGTCGCTTGTTTTGAAATTTCAGCTGCTTGTATTTTGTAGAATGCAATTACAACTGCAGTACAATATTGTGAATACATAATATATACATAGCTACACACACACACTTTAAAACATCTTCTTTTTTATCATTCCTGTTTTCGCAGGAAAATACAAAGTAGCTAAAAGTCGAAGAAATAGTTCTACTATGCTTTTTGTTGATGTTGACTAAAACTATGTCCCGAACGCCGATACAGAGTACTTTTCGATTTTTCATCATAATGCCGAAAAACATTTGGCAATGTGTGTGTGTATATACTCTATGTATTTAATGTGTCTACAGCGTGTTGTAATGCATATTAGTGGGTTTACTGGCATTTGATTGGATTCTATGACCTTAATCGAACTAGAGAATTAATTAACTTTTGGACTACATGTATCTGTTCTTTATGGCCCGTGTGTATATACGTGTAGATGTCACGGTTGTTAAAGGTAGTTTCGTGGAATAAATTGATTTTAAATGTATTTGCCAGAGCATTGTTATAAAACACCGTAGTAAATGCTGTATAAAATAAAAGCTTTTAATTTCCAATAAGGTTCTCTTTTCAAATACGCGGGACAACTACACTCGACTGCGCTCGCATCCAATGTGTCCGACGGTACTATTCTCTGTCGCATTTTATCATTCACGGACTGATACACATATTTATCATTCACGGACTTATACACATATTTATAATTACCAATTTCCAAGGCGGGGTATTGTTTGTATTATAACAACGGGAAAATAATGTTAACATACGAATTGATTCGCATAATTTCGGCGGACAGGCTTCATTGAATATGCCATTCACTACAAGCGTTCACAACTGCATAAACGCCAAACATGTGCGAATCAATTCTATGTTAAAATGCGTCTGGACTATTTACGTTTAGTACAGAGCTGGCATTATCTGAAATAAAACGTAACGAGAAAATAATTACCGTTTGCTAATCGACAGATCCATACGGAGCCCCGCTGGTGACATGCAAAAAAAAATAATTAAAGCGTTCGCACGCACTACTACAGTGTTCGCACGCTCTAGTAGAGCGTGAGAACGTTGTAGTACAGTGTGCGAACGCTCTATTAGAGCGTTCGCACGACTTAGCTAGAGCGTTCGCACGCTGTATTAGAGCGTCCGCACGCCTTAGCTACAGGTTGCGTACAGCTAAATATAGCCTGGCTGAAGCCCCGCCTTTTGTTGTGTACGATTCAGTACAGAAGTGAAAGTTCACAGAGTTCACAGAGGTCAGCAGATATAACTTTGAAATATTCAATATGCATTTTCAGGAAGGATAAACTATAGGTAAAATAATCCCCATCAGCTAGGATCATTAAATTAAATAAAAAAATATTTTTTAATGTTTTTGAAAATTTAACATCCATTGAAATTGCATGTCAATATTCAGTGCGGATTCAATAGTGTTTGTAAACACAGACATGTGCATAGAGGTTAAGCTGGAAAAAAAAAATTGTCTTTTTCACACTTTCAAAGGCTTTGTGATGGAAATATCTATTAAATAAGGTAATTTAACGAAAATCTGGTGTATAATTCTTGAGATATTAGCTGACAGGTGCAACAGGAGGTCTGTGGGAAAGTATTTAGTTTTCTGCAACCTATAGGCTAGATTCTGCATATGGTAAAAGTGAAAGTAGACATACTTTTTTTCTAACACAATGATTTGAAAGTGTGAGAAATGTTAAATTATGGTGTATTTTGAGTTTTCTTATAACTCTTTTCATGATTTTTAAATATTTCAAAGTTTTATGATGCAAAATAGGTATTTTAAATTATTTTATTAAAGGTTGTGGACACAAAATTAGCCATACCTGACACCTGATATACTCAATTGGCCTGTAATGCACATGTTTGACACGGTTAAAGGTATATCTAGTAAGTTTTATTGATTCTGAGTTCTTTGCATACGTTGCTTGGCAAAAATGTCAGTAAGCGACAATCTACATCTTTCCGAAAAGATGTCGAAAAGCCGCTTATGTCTGTTTTGAAAAATATGTTGAGGTAAACTCTGACTTTGAGTTCATCGCTTCTATACGGTTAGTGTCGATATGCAAATATTTTATGCGGTTTAATACATTTTACAAATTAAATTATTTAGATCTAGTTGGCAAAAAATATGACCTTTTCTATGCTTTTTAAACGTTTTTATTTACCCACCCCCCTTCATTTTAATGAATTTTCATGGCTCTGTACTTTAAAAAGTGCTTATTGGCTGCATGGTTGCACGAAAATGACCTGTAAAGATGCTACAAACAAAATCTAATAAAACAAATACAGTTAATAGTACATTTACAGTCAATCCTGTGTAATGAGCATATTGTAAAACATGGCATGGCCTTAAAAATGGAGTTGGGGAGGACAGTCTCAGAATTATTGTTTGTCATTTTCAAATGAAAAGTTGCATTTTCTTGATGGTAGTGGAGCGTTCGCACGCCTTAGCTAGAACATTCGCACGCTGTAGTAGAGCGTTCGCACGCTATAGTAGAGCGTGCTACTAGAGCGTTCACACGGTCTAACAAAGCATTCGCACACTATAGTAGTGCGTTCGATAGCTACAGCGAGCGAACACTGTAGTAGAGCGTGCGAACGCACTACAGTGTGCAAACGCTCTAGTAGATCGTGCAAACGCTATAGTACATCGTGCGACCAGCGTGCGAACTCTGTAGTAGAGCGTGCGAACGCTTTAAATTATTTGTTCTGCACGTCCCCTGCGGCGCTCCGTAGATCTTAACATCATTTAAGAAAATATAGCATTTATGATGAATTACTTGACTTATTCTTCAGAAACACTTTTTTATCATCAAATGAGCATTGAAGATAATTCAATTATAAAACCATAATTGAAAAGCGTTCGACCTACCCAATCAAGCTAAGTAGTGTGAAAACGTGTTAATATCAGCTGCTACTGATGTTGTAATTCAAATAATCTGTTAGTAGGTCAAACCCATCACGGCCTCATTATATATTATTGCAAGTAATCTATTTGAACCAAAAGTTGGATAGCAATGTATTCATTGCTTTTGTTACAGTTGAACCGAACTCGACGGCTTGAAACAATTCAACCATTATCGTAATAAGTTAATATTTTATAACATTTTATATTGAATATACTTTCAAGAACAAAATGTGTTTTGGCTGTTACTTGTGATACGCAGGCTTCATAACCGCTGCTCCCAACTAAATTCCTTTTTGTTGATTTTGCTCTTCGGGGAATAGTATTTTGTTAGATACTGGGACCATACACCGCTGGACATGGGGGAGGAAAAGCTCTATGTCCACCGCCATATGCCGTTTCCAAAGGTCCATTATCATACTCTTTTTTTGTGAGGTGTGTAAACTGTAATATATTACTAGGGTCATCCGATAACTTCATTACGAGGGTTATCCAATAACTACATTGTGGGGTCTTCCAATATCGACATTACGAGAGTCATCCAATAACTATATTACTAGGGTCATCCAATAATTACATAACGAGGGACATCCAATAATTACATGACGAGGGTTATCCAATAACTACATTACGAGGGTCATTCAATAACTACATTAGGAGAGTCATCCAATAATTACATTACGAGGGTCGTCCAATGACTACATTACGAGGGTCATCCAATAACTACATTACGAGGATCATCCAATTATTACATTACGAGAGTCGTTCATTAATTACATTACGAGGGTTATCCAATAATTACATTACTAGGGTCATCCAATAATTACATGACGAGGGTTATCCAATAACTACATTACGAGGGTCATTCAATAACTACATTAGGAGAGTCATCCAATAATTACATAACGATGATCGTCCAATAATTACATTACGAGGGTCATCCAATAACTACATAACGAGGGTCATCCAATAATTACATTACTAGGGTCATCCAATAACAACATTACGAAGGTCATCCAATAACTACATTACGAGAGTCATTCAATAACTACATTAAGAGAGTCATCCAATAACTTTAGTATGAGGGTCAACCAATAACAACATTACGAAGGTCATCCAATAACTACATTACGAGGGTCATTCAATAACTACATTAAGAGAGTCATCCAATAACAACATTACGAAGGTTATACAATAACTACATTACGAGGGTCATTCAATAACTACATTAAGAGAGTCATCCAATAACAACATTACGAAGGTTATACAATAACCTCATTACGAAACTCATCCAATAACAACATTACGACGGTCATCCAATAACTACATTACGAGGGTCATTCAATAATTACATTACGAGGGTCATCCAATAACTACATTACGAGGGTCATCGAATAACTTGGGAGAGTTTATTGACAATCGAAGCTTATGTGTTTTCATATAACAGGTTATAACTATATTTGTAACGAGAATTACTAGCTACACAGTAATAATGATTGGAATTGTGTAAAACGCATGTTTTACAAATGCATGTTTTACAAATGCATGTTTTACACGCAAATCTGCCATTGGAAGCATGGAAACTGCATCAGAAATTGTCGAATGTTTCTTCGGACTCGTCCGAGGCATATTGCAAACATGTTGAACTAATTGTAGAGTCATTGTATAATTTGACGATTCATTTTCATGAATGAAGATGCATATTATTGAAACAAGTTTATGCAAGTCTAATTTGGCATGGCACACTATCGATGTTTTTTGTTTTATGGAATTAGAACGGCGAAGATTACGTTTAAGATCAATAAATGAGTTATTCAAACACATCTGTTACATTGAACTTGATGAAGTGTGTCAGATCTAATAAGATTCTTGTACTTCATTACCCCCACATTCATTTATAAAATACAGCCTGGCAAATAGGCTCAAGCCGCCTTCTCACACATTGTTGGCGGCGATTTTTAGGCGATCTAGGTCTAATTACACTGAATCAACAGGATGTGCTCGCCTGGTGCAGTCGAAAGTAGTGCTGTATTAAAGAGTGCTAATCTTTTTTTCTTTAAAAGCTTTTTTTAGTGCAGTTTCCTGTTATTATTTGGCTGTAACTGTATTCTGGACATGTTGTTGATATTTGAAAATGCAGCTCATCATGATTTTGACAGTTTTTGATATAAATTTCAGAAGTGAAAGTAGACAGGGTATGAAATTGCAAGGGGTAAAAATAGTGTTGACCTTTGACCCGGTGTTAGTATACAACTGAAGAAATTTTCCTTAGAAGGTATTAACCCCCCTATTTCCTTGTTGTTGTTTAATAGCAGACATGTTTATTTGCATGATAACGTAAGTTTTGCAGAATTCTAACGAGGTTTGAGTTTTTAACATGTTGTCAACATTCTAACTTTACTATGGAAGGGCAATGGAGACTCATTTACGCTATTATAACCTCTAAATGTTGGTTTGTAAATGACTGTGTTTCATATAGCAGTTGATATCTGTTATTTTTATAGAAATAAATAGGGACCCAGCCAAAAATGACTGGACTGGTGTAAAATTATATTTTCAATGCAAAGCGACCATTTCACCTTCGATCGAGCTGGTGAATTTGGTAGAGCAGTCCACTTTAATCTAAGCCCGCCGATACTCGCCATCAGAAAAATACATGTATGTGATTCCCAGTTTTATGGATCAAAAAGATAATATATTACGGAACCACTCTGTGTGCTAGAAAACAGTTGACTGGAATATATAATGATATATGTAAGAATAATGTTTTTAAGCACTAGGCCTTATTTAAAGTTATTTTATTATGTTGTTTTCTTCATGCTAATTATTAATGATCAATTACATTGAATAAAACTGATTAAATTTATTTCATAATTTAATTTTTCTTATAACACACCCACGAAAAAAAAGGTTTAGTAGTAATTTTTTTTTTCTTCAATTCTTAAATTCTATTTTAATTTTCAAACCAAAAACATGTTTTATGACATTGCATGGTTATTCCGCTGCATACAGAACATTACCACACACTTTATAATGTATAAGACAGTAACTCCGAGTAAGATCTGACATTGCCGCTTGATTGTTTGAATTTGAACTGAACAATATGACGTGTTCCCTTCAATTTTGAGACCCATTTAGCGTGTAGGGATGGGTGCGGGGGGGGGGGGGGGTAGGTGTGGGGGTAACGGGGAGGTCCACATTTGCCTCATATGACATATGGAAAAATATATATATACGGAAAAAATAAGTATTAAAAATAAAGATATGGTGCAAATTAATAAAAAACTCACATGGGATTTAGAATTTTTTTTTTTGGCTATTTGGTATATGGAAAAAAAAGGCTCCTAATTTGGCTTATGGAAAAATCTAACAGAGGCTCGGTTATTGTTTAATATTTATTTTTTTACTTCTGGCATATCACAAAATGTGTCTGGTTGACGCATTTCTGCTGAGTTATGTCCATTATTCACAAATTATGTTATATTTGTTATATTTGTTTTGTGTTTGTCCACACAGCTATATATTTTCTTTCAAATTGCCAGAAGTAATCTCCATAAATATGCAATGATGTGCAGAGTGCAATTTTATCTAAGCAATAAGTGCAATTGTATATTAATGTTTTTTTTGTAAAATAGCCAAACTGCAAAATTTCAAAATACAGTTTTACAACAAATGCATCATTTGGCACTATAATGCCTTTAACGGAGTGAGGCTATTAATATGTATTTCTGAACTTACAGATGTTTTTGATTTGGAGACACTGTCAAGATTTCTAGTTGCATAAATGTCATTAAACACAAATATATTGCATGTTGTGTTGCGTGGCAGCATGGCAGGCATATAGGGATCACTTTGTTCATCAACTTGTGTGTACATTTTCTGTATATAAACTAAAGGACAATCCCTTTTCTCCGGAATGGTACATAACATTTCCATTTTTACATATTTCTTAATACCGTGCTTCATACATAACACATTTGTTCCATTAAAATTGTTGTTCTAAACATTAAAATGTCTTGTTACTTCATTATTCCCAATTACTTTACATAGTCTATCATAGAGTTTTTTGAAATGAGGCAGTTTTGAAAAAAAATCTTATTTTACATGGCTCGGCATCAAGCAGATTCAAAATGACACGTGATAGATACATTCTTCTCTATTATAAGGATATTACATAGTAAATGGAATGGTGATTTACGGCGCGTCGACACACAAAAGGGTCTTATTGTGCGCCAAACTGACGGAAAATGAAATAAACGGATATGAGAGAGAGAGAGAGAGAGAGAGAGAGGCGTTTCGCGCAAAACTGACGAATAATGAAATAAACGGATATGAGAGAGAGAGAGAGAGAGAGAGAGAGGCGTTTCGCGCAAAACTGACGAATAATGAAATAAACGGATATGAGAGAGAGAGAGGGAGAGAGAGAAATAGTAGTAATTAATGACCAAAACACAGTTTTATTTTGTAAGTGTATTTTTGCTTTCTGGAAAATGGTGAACTAACGTTAATTAGGACTTAAATGCTTGTCACTTTCTCTGCATATAGTATGCGATGAAAACTATATTACAAAAGCATAATATAAATTATAAAAATAATGACATAAATTAAATACAATATTTTTTTCTGGAATTGCTATATTCTGTATGCTTTTACTGCGTTGCTATTGATATAGTACTTTTGTATTAAGTACACGTATCTTTTGCATGAACCTGCTGTCAAC
Source organism: Cyrtodaria siliqua (assembly GCA_037043455.1). Classification (NCBI taxonomy): domain Eukaryota; kingdom Metazoa; phylum Mollusca; class Bivalvia; order Adapedonta; family Hiatellidae; genus Cyrtodaria; species Cyrtodaria siliqua. The sequence goes on along the minus strand of JAWPHD010001445.1, from coordinate 27,549 downwards.
CTTGTATATGTTTTGTATACTCATGGGTCTTATGACCTTTTGGAATTTTGCTGAATAAAAGATATGTATCTTGGTTTATTGTAGTGAAATATACTAGTCAAAATTCCTAAGTATACACCTAAGAAAATGTCGACAATATTCTCTTTCACGCTTAATTGAAGAAACATGTTGAACTGCAAAATAATGAGTTTAAATCGTCTGATCTGATTGCACGAACATGTTTAAAGCTTTCGAGTCGATGTGTTTATTTTAGAAAAGAGTACTTATATAACTGGGTACTTAAGCATTTTGTTACGGTGTCCTGTTAGGGCCATCTTACCATCGCATCTTACCATCGACGGTCGGTGGTAAGATGCGATGGTCGATGGTAAGATGCGATGGTAAGATGCGATGGTCGATGGTAAGATGCAATGGTCGATGGTAAGATGCGATGGTAAGATGCGATGGTCGGTGGTAAGATGCGATGGTCGATGGTAAGATGCGACGGTAAGATGCGATGGTCGATGGTAAGATGCGATGGTCGATGATAAGATTCGATTGTAAGTTACTTTGGTCGATGGTAAGATGCGATGGACCATCGACCATTGCATCTTACATTAGAGGAATGAAACATAACTATATAAAGGAAAGCGGACATTTCACAATCAACTTTTTAAATGACACTAATTGATTATAACTATGCATAACACATGCACTGCCTCAGTTTTAAGGTCAAGCATGCTTATAGTTTACTAGTTGCCTGAAGGCCTAAAGAAACATTAAGAGCATGTTGGGGGCAGGGGCGGTCTGGAATGTATCTAGTCAATCCACATACAGAATATTGATCCAGGTTTTAACAAGGATGTCCGAAATTCGAGGTTGGTGAGTATTTTTTCGAGGATTTATAGAGGCGCGCGCACTGTCACCCTTCCTCTCTCCACTAAAGCCCAGACACAGACGGGTGACAATGCCAAGTTTGTTGTACTTATGAATTCTGAATTTCGAATTCCGAAGTTAGAAGTCTGATAGATTGCACGCGTCTATAGATGAGCTATAATTCCGTAATAGGGCCAAACAAAGAAATATGTGTGTTTAGGCAGGGCTCTATATTTCAATTTAGGGTAACATGCCAGAAAAAAGTAAATAGGGTAGGGACGGATTTTTTTTTCATATATATATATATATATAGGAACATAGCATTTTATACCCAAAACAGACTTGATTTTTATATTTTTCTGGTAAATTGGAAAAAAAAAGCTAGGTCTCACCAGAAACAATAGGTAAGGTCGGGTTACCTTAAACACACATATTTTGTGCAAGGCCTACGTTTAACGCTCATATAAAATTAATTAGAGTTGAAAAAACATTGTTGAATAGTTTTCATTACACTCGTCTTAACATCTTTATCAATTTAATATTTAATAAAATCGTGGGCGAGGGGTGAACAATTAAATTAACATTAGCATTAGTCTACAAATGATTAAATGTAGATACACCCCTCGTGTCAAGAGTTCCTGTATATGAGATTGTAATCAAGCCAGTTTTTCATATTTTTAGAGATAACCATACTTTTGCAAATGTTCAAGTGAAACTCGTTTTAATGTTAACGCTTAAAGGTAAGTAGTGTACCTTCATTTAACAAGTATCATCCAACATATAAGTATAAGTCATCGAGTTACCACTTAGACTTTCATCCTCACGTTAACGAAAATTAGTTTTTTTTAGGCCTCTACGTTTTCGGGCCACATTGGTTCCAAGACGAACCCAGTTAATACATTATAAATCGTAACGTTACAATGTTTGTAAATGCAGTTATTTGCATTCAAACGGTGATATCATAGTGACATTGACGTAAATGATATAAGGCTGTTAAGTTGTTTTCGTTGGAAAAAAACAAATGAACGCGTTTTATTCAAAATTAATGGTGCATTTTGATGTCGTGATTAATATATTAATATCAGATGAGCCCACCGTAAGTCATAAAAGCGAAGATTAAAGTAATGAATTACACAATGTTAAGTTGGAGTGTTTTATACAGTTCATAGTGATGTTCTATATAGTTCATAGTGATGTTCTATACAGTTCATAGTGATGTTCTATACAGTTCATAGTGATGTTTTATACAGTTCATAGTGATGTTTTATACAGTTCATAGTGATGTTCTATACAGTTCATACTGATGTTTTATACAGTTCATAGTAATGTTTTATACAGTTCATAGTGATGTTCTATACAGTTCATAGTAATGTTCTATACAGTTCATACTGATGTTTTATACAGTTCATAGTAATGTTCTATACAGTTCATAGTAATGTTCTATACAGTTCATAGTGATGTTCTATACAGTTCATACTGATGTTTTATACAGTTCATAGTGATGTTTTATACAGTTCATAGTAATGTTCTATACAGTTCATAGTGATGTTCTATACAGTTCATACTGATGTTTTATACGGTTCATACTGATGTTTTATACGGTTCATAGTAATGTTCTATACAGTTCATACTGATGTTTTATACAGTTCATAGTAATGTTCTATACAGTTCATAGTGATGTTCTATACAGTTCATACTGATGTTTTATACAGTTCATAGTAATGTTTTATACAGTTCATAGTGATGTTCTATATAGTTCATACTGATGTTTTATACAGTTCATACTGATGTTTTATACAGTTCACAGTAATGTTCTATACAGTTCATACTGATGTTCCATAATTTATAGTTATGTTTTACAAAGTTCGTACTGAAATTCTATACAGTTAATAATGATGTGCTATGCAGTTCATACTGATGTTCTATAGAGTTCTTACTGATGTTCCATACAGTTCATACTGATGTTTTATACAGTTCATAGTGATGTTCTATACAGTTCATACTGATGTTCCATAATTTATAATTATGTTTTACAAAGTTCGTACTGAAGTTCTATACAGTTAATAACGATGTTCTATACAGTTCATACTGATGTTCTATACAGTTCATACTGATGTTTTATACAGTTCGTACTGATATTCTATAAAGTTAATACTGATGTTCCATACAGTTCATACTGATGTTATATACAGTTCATACTGATGTTCCATACAGTTCATACTGATGTTTTATACAGTTCATACTGATGTTCCATAAAGTTAATAATGATGTTCTATACAGTTCATACTGATGTTTTATACAGTTCGTACTGATATTATATAAAGTTAATACTAATGTTTTATGCATTTAATGCTGACGTTCTATGCAATTTATAATTATGTTTTACAAAGTTCGTACTGAAGTTCTATACAGTTAATACTGATATTCTATAAAGTTAATACTGATGTTCTGTACAGTTCATACTGATGTGTTATACAGTTCGTACTGATATTATATAAAGTTAATACTGATGTTCTATTCAGTTCATACTGATGTTTTATACAGTTCGTACTGATATTATATAAAGTTAATACTGATGTTTTATGCATTTAATGCTAACGTTCTATGCAATTTATATTTATGTTTTACAAAGTTCGTACTGAAGTTCTATACAGTTAATAATGAAGTTCTATGCAGTTCATACTGATGTTCTATACAGTTAATAATGATGTTCTATACAGTTCATACTGATGTTTTATACAGTTCATACTGATGTTCTATACAGTTCATACTGATGTTTTATACAGTTCGTACTGATATTATATAAAGTTAATACTAATGTTTTATGCATTTAATGCTGACGTTCTATGCAATTTATAATTATGTTTTACAAAGTTCGTACTGAAGTTCTATACAGTTAATAATGATGTTCTATGCAGTTCATACTGGTGTTTTATACAGTTCATACTGATGTTCCATACAGTTCATACTGATGTTTTATACAGTTCATACTGATGTTTTATAAAGTTAATACTGTTGTTCTATACAGTTCATACTGAAGTTCCATACAGTTCATACTGATGTTTTATACAGTTCATACTGATGTTCTATACAGTTCATACTGATGTTTTATACAGTTCATACTGATGTTCCATACAGTTCATACTGATGTTTTATACAGTTAATACTGATATTCTATAAAGTTAATACTGATGTTCTATACAGTTCATACTGATGTTCCATACAGTTCATACTGATGTTTTATACAGTTCATACTGATATTCTATAAAGTTAATACTGATGTTCTATACAGTTCATACTGATGTTTTATACAGTTCGTACTGATATTATATAAAGTTAATACTGATGTTTTATGCATTTAATGCTGACGTTCTATGCAAGTTATAATTATGTTTTACAAAGTTCGTACTGAAGTTCTATACAGTTAATAATGATGTTCTATGCAGTTCATACTGATGTTCTATACAGTTCATACTGATGTTCTATACAGTTTATACTGATGTTCTATACAGTTCATACTGATGTTTTATACAGTTCATACTGATATTCTATAAAGTTAATACTGATGTTCTATACAGCTCATACTGATGTTTTATACAGTTCATACTGATGTTCTATACAGTTTATACTGATGTTCCATACAATTCATACTGATGTTTTATACAGTTCATACTGAAGTTCTATACAGTTCAAACTGATGTTTTATACAGTTCATACTGATGTTCCATACAGTTCATACTGATGTTCTATACAGTTCATACTGATGTTTTATACAGTTTGTACTGATATTATATAAAGTTAATACTGATGTTTTATGCATTTAATGCTGACGTTCTATGCAATTTATAATTATGTTTTACAAAGTTCGTACTGAAGTTCTATACAGTTAATAATTATGTTCTATGCAGTTCATACTGATGTTTTATACAGTTCATACTGATGTTCTATACTGTTCATACTGATGTTTTATACAGTTCATACTGATATTCTATAAAGTTAATACTGATGTTCTGTACAGTTCATACTGATGTGTTATACAGTTCGTACTGATATTATATAAAGTTAATACTGATGTTCTATTCAGTTCATACTGATGTTTTATACAGTTCGTACTGATATTATATAAAGTTAATACTGATGTTTTATGCATTTAATGCTAACGTTCTATGCAATTTATATTTATGTTTTACAAAGTTCGTACTGAAGTTCTATACAGTTAATAATGAAGTTCTATGCAGTTCATACTGATGTTCTATACAGTTAATAATGATGTTCTATACAGTTCATACTGATGTTTTATACAGTTCATACTGATGTTCTATACAGTTCATACTGATGTTTTATACAGTTCATACTGATATTCTATAAAGTTAATACTGATGTTTTATGCATTTAATGCTGACGTTCTATGCAATTTATAATTATGTTTTACAAAGTTCGTACTGAAGCTCTATACAGTTAATAATGATGTTCTATGCAGTTCATACTGCTGTTCCATACAGTTCATACTGGTGTTACATACAGTTCATACTGATGTTCTATACAGTTCATACTGATGTTCTATACAGTTTAAGATGATGTTCTATGCAGTTCATACTGATGTTCTATACATTTCATACTGATGTTTTATACAGTTCATACTGATGTCCTATACAGTTCATACTGATGTTACATACAGTTCATACTGATGTTCTATACAGTTTAAGATGATGTTCTATGCAGTTCATACTGATGTTCTATACAGTTCATACTGATGTTCTATACAGTTCATACTAATGGGCTATACAGTTCATACTGATGTTCTATACATTTTATGATTATACTTATGTTCTATACACTTTTTACTAACGTAAACAGGAAATACTAATGTTCTATATGATTCATATTGATGTTATATACTGTTCATACTGATTTAAACAGTTTATACGTATGATCTATACACTGAATACTGATGTAATTAGTTAATACTGGTGTTCTGTACTAATCATTCTAATATCAAATACTCTTCATACTGATATTCATATTTTTTATATTGATGTTCCACACAGTTCATACTGATGTTCTATACAGTTCATACTAATGTTACGTTCAGTTCTTGCCAAAAGACATTACAATTAAGATAATTCATAACAGCTTTATACATCTGATTTGGAACGGGAACTCGATATGTGTATGTTTATGGGCGGATATGGTTCCAGTGGGCGGACATTTATAATACTAAATGTGTCGTTTTTGGAGTTGCTTGTGCCAACTCCTTCGATACTAACACAGCTGTGATACATGTTGATACTGAAATAATTACCGCCATGTTGAAGTTGTGAAATTGTATGAAGATGTAACACGCCCATTGATGTTTACATTGAGTTGTGTATGCATTAAAATTTAAATGCCATGTTGTCCAATTTAAAAGGAATAACTTAATGCCAAAAATCCACAGAAAAGTGAGGGTCGTGTCTTTAAAAACATAACACTGAGATGCCAAAATATTGCACTTATTTCCATATAAACAACAATAACATCAAACTCACAATTTTAACATGACAGTGCCTGAACAATGTAAAAAATAGACAAACAATGTGAAATAAACCAAAAAAAAACACTTTGAATTAGTGAAAATGCCTCATTTTTTTACCAAAAGAAACGAGAATTATTTACTAGCGCCATTGTGCTATACGTGAATCACGATTATATTACTTATAACATCATTGGAAATTAGTTTCAATGGAATTATGGCAATTTACAGGAAGCAGTCCTCGTCCTTACCAACATAGTCCATGGTCAACTGATTTGCCATGTACACTGAGTTTATTTTGTATAAGTTTTGCTGCAAATGGAAATCACGCCGATATTGTCTTATTTAGTTTATTTTAAGTCATTCGATATTAAATAATATTAATATTAAAATAATAAGATACATGATTTGAGTCCGTTGAATAGTCTAAAGTCCGTTAAATAGTCTAAAATATCAATATTTTATAATTGTTTGAGTTTGCGAATTAAATTATAAACGCAACATTGTAACAGTCGACAAACGACATTAGGATTTCGTGTAAAGGATCAGCAACCCAATGTTTTACAAAGACAATGTTACAACTTTGTGATGTCATATCTTGACTTTTAGTCATCTTTATAATTATTTTGTGTTACTATGCTTTGTTGTGGTTGACTGTTACTATGCGTTGTTGTGGTTGACTGTTACTATGCGTTGTTGTGGTCGACTGTTACTATGCGTTGTTGTGGTTGACTGTTACTATGCGTTGTTGTGGTTGACTGTTACTATGCGTTGTTGTGGTTGACCGTTACTATGCGTTGTTGTGGTTGACTGTTACTATGCGTTGTTGTGGTTGACTGTTACTATGCGTTGTTGTGGTTGACTGTGGCCCTTAAATGCTGCATGTCCTGTACGACTTGTATGTCTACATTTTACTGCTCGTAGTCAAAATACCCAGAGAAAAACACTACGTTATGAAGTTTGTGAAGCGCATTTATCCTTATTAACAGTTTTGTAAAGTATCTACTGTTTATAGTCAACGTGTTGGTATTCCTATGGGTTAGAACTGTGCACTTCTTGTCCCAGATGTGTAAAGATATGAAAGAGGTTTCAGATTTAGTCGTTCACGAGATACTCAGGCAGATGTCATCGAAGGCTTTAATAACAAACCTCGGCATCTGGATGATATATTAAACATTGACAACCCTTTCTTTTCTACTATGGTTCATAGTATCTATCCTAAAGTACTTCAACTCAACACAGTTAATATGACTCTTACTTTTGCTTTTTTTCTCTCAATTTTAAATGGAGAAATTATAAGCCAAATCTCTGACAAGAGTAATGCTTACAATTTCGACATTGTTAATTATCCCGATAGATAGGGCTGTTCCGCAAGCAATATATTATGGAATCTCGTACTTATTCGTTTTACTTATTCGTATTGCTAGAGCTTGTAGTCTAGTTGAACATGAAACCTTCAATGAGGTATTGTAATACCATTTCATGGTCAGCGGCGTATGTTCCTAGTTTCTAATTAAATGCTTTGCCTTGAACGAGAAATAAATGGGTGAAACAAACACATTGGAATATAGTTGGGAGCAGAGGTTTTGAAGCATGCGTATCACAAATAACAGTCAAACGACTAAATTAAAAAGCAGATATACATATTGTCAGGATGATTAAACAATATTCAGGGCATTTAGAGGTTGCAGTGGAACTACTATTCGAAATTAAAGTAAGAAAACGAAGTATCTGAGAGTGTACCATCGATATATGTATCTAAAGATATCGGGATCAGCGATCTCTAAAGATCGGAATGAATAACAGTTCTGATTAAAAGCACTGGGAGACGTTTTTATCGCCGCTACACTCCATATGCAACGCTACTGTAATATATAAAACGAGTATAAAAGGTGAAACTTTGGAAATCACCGAACACGATAAATATAACAAATATTGCAGTCTTGGATTGACTGAGACTGTTCATGCACGGTAGTTAAATAATTCCTATCATTCACGCCCTCTAGACCCGGACTGAGCAGAACTCAATATTTAAAGTGCCAATATCCTATCATATTTCAACGCACGGTATGTTTAGTGGTTGGTCAATTTACAGTTCGACACTTTGCTTTTCTCTTTGGTTGTTCGATGACCCAACATAGCTTAGACCCCATGATAACGTATACATGTTTGCCATGCCCACGATGGTGTATGCTCTTGCTTGTATTCGTTCCTATTGTATTGGTTCCTGCCAGGTGATTGAGTACTTACGTTGCGGCTTACTAGTTTTAGTTATCATCTTTGGGTTTTACTTTTAACGCTTATTAATGATGGAGTTTGTTAGAGGATACATACTTGCGGAGATGTCCTTATTTATGTTTAATTTAAATAACAATAGGGTAAGAGTGAGATCAGCGGCCTTTTCCGCTGACCGTTCCAAGGCGGTATCCCTGCAATCAATACTTGTATATATGTGGTGTCGCGTACTTTACTTCTAATTATTACATTTTCATCGGTGAAATATTGGGATTTCTTAGCTAAAGACTATACATAGTCGCTGAATATTATTAACCAACTTCGAACACAAAAATAACTAACTATGACGTCAATAAAGTGGTGCTGACGTCGACATCATCCGCCGATAACGTTCAATAAAGTGAATAATTTCGGTTAAAATCATGCACAAAATGATTTAAAATGTAATAAACATATTATTTAACTTCTGTGTTCGATTTAGAGAAATCCTTCACTCGATGGTAGACGTGTTTTGTTTTTCACTCACTCGCATACGCTCGTTCGTGAAAATAACCACACGTCTACCATCTCGTGAAGGATTTGCCTATAATCGACCACAACAGTTAAATAATCTCTATATACTTATTTTATCTCTGTAATTGTTGCTTGCTTTGATCGCGTGCGTTTGTTGCTTTTCGTGAAAGCAACATTTCCTGTTCGTCTAAAATAGCATAACATGTCATAAAACAATTGAAATAATAGTACATGTTCTTAAAGATAAAACTACTGTTTCTGTCCTATATTTCTGTCTATAGATGCAAATCAAACTGTACTGCTTTTCATCGGAAAAAGGAACATTTACATAACATACAGTCGTTAAATGAGCTGCTCTTTCCTGAACTGAAAGGCCATTTGATTGGGAATGCTTAATAATCAAACTATATAAACGATGACATAGCTCGGTTATCCTTGATTATCCAGTTGAAGTTGAATGTAATAGTTTAACGGTCCTATACAATGTGATACTGTTAAATTAAGCTCAGGAAACGCTACATTGAAGCTTTTAAACTACATGTTTGAGCTGTCATCATTTAAGGTATCAGGAACGTACTCACGTCATACTTGTAATCATACATTTAACTAATATCTTTTCCATAGAAAAAACATATGTGAAAACGAACCATGTAATCTGTGTGTTTAACAGTGATTTATAGTGATTTCTCCGTGTGAAATACGCAATAACATGCTGAACCATGTAATCTGTGTGTTTAACAGTGATTTATAGTGATTTCTCCGTGTGAAATACGCAATACCATGCTGAAATATAAAGCGAACTAAGAGTTCATACAATGCCATAGCATCCGTGACTTTTAAATGACGTCACATGTTATGTCATATAGCGCCACGGTTATGGAATAGGATTTTGTTGACTTTGAACCAACAGACAGGGAACGGGCGTGACGGTTGTTTGTGGTACTTGGGAACAATGTTGACTTAATTAAGTATAAAAAAAAGAAGAAAAAGAAAAACAAAAGTCAAAAAAAAAAAAAAGATAACATAAAAAAAAACACGGCGCTTTATTTACTTTTCTGAATTCTGAATGCCATTTATTCTAGTACTACGTCAATACATTCTGAAAGGTGAACCCGTGGAAGCAAGAAACACGAACAAGAGAGTAAAGTAGCAGACTCGGTTTTATTGAATCTGTTCATGAGTGCAACACCTCTCACGCCCCCTAGCACCGGTTTAAGTGGTATTAAGCTGCAAGTTTATTTCACAAAACTTTATAATGCTGCCACACTCAATTAACACACCACAGACACATGACAAAATACCCCACCCGGTCACATTATACTGTCACAGGGCAGGAAAAGTCCTAGCACTACCCTTTATATGCTAAAGGTCAAGCAAGGAAGCTACTGACTAGTACCATTTTTATAAAATGTTTGCGTGACCTAGTCGGAGATCGGACACACGACCTCTCGCATGCGACGCGGTAGTACGCCATCGCCGCAGAATTGCATGGAACGAGTTGTTTTTGCAAAGCAGGACGAGCTCGCTAGTCATCCTAAAGTTACAAGTATTTTTCTTCATATAAATTCATTATTATTTTCACTGTACACTTTAAAGGGGATAACCTTCGGAATTGAACCTGACAATCTAGGACGCGAGCAATGTAAGTGTCCGTAATGTGAACCTCTTCAAACAGCGTCTTGACACTATCCTCAATCCTGGAAGGGACATTAGTAATCTCTGGTTTTATCGTAAGACCTTCAATTCTATCACTCTGGCAGGAATATATTGTCTGACCAAAGCAACATGACGCACGACTTAAACGTTGTTTTTTCTCATAAACCTGTATTAACCGTCTGGGATTTTAATCAATCTGCGCATAATGCCAGACTATTAATGCTCAATAATATAAATATCACAAACTATTTGAACGGTCATTGGTAAACGTCCGAGCGACGAGAATGTCTTAAATTATTCATTATCATAATATGGTTAATGTCTTATTAAGTATCATAATATGGTTAATTGATCCATATGTTAAAGTAATTCATATGTGCAACTATGATGGCAGAATACCAAAAATGAGATTATTGATTCAAAGTAACCATTAAACATACATTCTTGAACGATTTAGTTTAATTAGACTATTAAAAAATGAATTTCATACTCGGTATATGCAATCAAAGTTTAGTTTATGCAAAATATTGTCTTATTGACTCCGCAATCGCTTCTTACCGAGCACTTATTGAACTGTAACACTTATTGAACTGTTAAAGATATAACATATATGACCTAATTCAAAATGCTTTAAGATATGTTGTATACAAAGAAAAAATATATATCTTTAAATACATAGATCTATGTACATTAATTATATTCATATGATAATATGTCATATATTGTGGTTTTAATGTTAGCATCTGACGTAGAAGAAATGGTATATAATATATGTGTTATCAATGGGCAATATTGTGGTTAGTTCTTTAACAAATATCTCAGTTGCTTTATTTCCATCGTCAACCAACCACAAATACACACAGAAATAAAGAACAACTATATATACAGATGAATAAAAGGCAAAACAAGACATCACAAACACAGAAGGATTGACAATAGGGCTACCGCCTTGTAACGGTCAGTGGCAAAAAATGGCCGCGTGGTGTTTAAACCAGGCCCTATGGTGCACCAAACCTCACTCTTACCCTTTTGTCATCTCAATAAACGGGACAGTGTAAATAAAGGATATTCCCGCCTAGTTATAATCTCTCTAAACAAGGCAGCGTTAATAGGCAATATAAGTAAAACGCATAAATGATCTTGTATATAAAATATAAAAAACAAAAGCCTAGAAAGCCACAAAGTAAGTACTCATTGACTTGGCAGAAGCCAGAGTACCAAGAGAACAAACCGTTAAGGGTAAGACAAGACAATATTATAGACAAGCAACAAACGCTACTGTCCTATAAGGATAGACGTCAGCATAGGGTCCACAATCTGTCCGGTCATCGCACAATCAAAGAGGAAAGCATAGTTGCGAACTGTAAATGGGTCTGTGTGTGTTTGTGGTTGACTGTCGTCCTTGAATGCTGCTTTTCCTGTTCGATTGTTATATCTATATTCTCTACACTATAGACAACCTTACCACATCACCTTATTAAAGACAAGCGTATTGCTCTTATTCAAAAAAACATTCGCTAGGGAAAATATAACATTTTTGGCCTGTAATAATATTAAAGCGTTTTTTACTAACGGTAGTCTAGACAATTAAACTATGTGGACTTGCCAAGAAGTTTGTGAAGCACTCATTTTCCTATTAGATACTATTTTCGTCAGGTATGGAACCATCGTTTATAGAAAAATTGTTGGTATCCCTATGGGTACGAACTTGCACCCCTTGTCGCAGATTTGTTTTTATATTGCTATCAAAGAGATTTCATGTTGAGTCTTTCACCAGATACCCTGGCAGATGTTATTGAAGCCTTTAATGACACCTTTCCGTATCTTGATGACACATTAAACATTTACAACCCTTTTGTTTCTACTATGGTTAATAATATATACCCTAAAGAAATTCAACTTAACAAAGCTAATATTTCTGATACTAAAAGAAGAGTATGATAATGGACCTTTGGAAACGGCCGAGCACGACACGTACGAAATATTGCAGTCTCGGTTTGATTGAGACTGTTCATGAGCCCTATGAATATTGAGTTCTGCTCAACCCGTGGCTAGAGGGCGTGAGCGGTAGCTAGCATAATTTTACTACCGCTCATGAACAGTCTCAATCAAACCGAGACTGCAATATTTCGTATGTGTCGTGCTCGGCCGTTTCCAAAGGTCCATTATCATACTTTTCGTTACTTTACCTAGAGGAACAGAAATGTTTTCGCGATCAGTCTTACCGCCATTTCTAAAACTTTGGAACGAACTTGATATTAACATTCGCGAAGCACCATCCCTTTCGAGTTTTAATACTAGACTTAAAAATTACTTTAAACCACCGATAGTACTTCAATGCAAAACATTGGGTGATATATACCTTTCAGTTATACATGCTCGTTTGCGAAACAATTGCAGCAATTTAAACGCTGATCTCTACCTTAATCATTTGAGGGATAATCCCAATTGCATATATGAGATGGTGTTAAAGATGAAAGACAGCAATTGTTTTTAGACACTCGTATATTCCATCCCTTAAGTCCTCAGGAGCGTAGCTTCCAATAGGCCGTGTAGGCCGCGGCCTACACCTTTTTCTGAGAAATCAAAAAAATAAAAATGCCAAAAAAATGCAATAAAAATCGGAGGCCTAGGTGGGGAATTGTATACTAGTACTTCGTATTAATATAAATAACATTAAATTACTTTAAATGTTTTCAGCTTCTTTTTAGTTATAAGATATATAATTTAAGGTAAAAATTAAGGATATTAATGCTCTTATAGACACATTCACCGGTACGAAATATACGACAAAACGCACCTCCGACAGCCTAGCTGAAAACAAATTTCCAGGGGAGCATGCCCGGGGACACACCCCACCCTCCCCCACCCCTAGAACTCAGCCTACACATTATATTCAGCCAAGCTACGCCCCTGGTCCTCGCAAACTTTTATACGGCATTGACCAACTAACGGATGAGGAAAATCATATTCTATTTACTCAAGTTCAAAACTATATTAAAAACACTAAACGATTCCAAGATCCTCAACTTGTATCGAAATACCGTTGTATTTTGTCTAAATCAACTGTCACTATGTTTCTATCAGCCTGAACGGGAAAATCGGGTGTTATTTTGGTGGAGATCGCGTGGGGGTAGAATGACAAGGCAGAGTTTTTCTTTTATTTTTATTTATTTCTTCGTTTTTCTTATCAAGTTCATATTTAAATGTTTTGTTACAATTCCAATTCGATAATCAAGTACACTTTTTCAGCCACAATGGAGAGAACTGTAACTAATATTGCAATAACTTGTAGTTCAATCCATTTGCATATGTTGCAATGAATATTGTGAGTTGAATTTATGTATCGTAACATATCTGCGATAAAATATTATTAATGCGTCTTGCATGTGAAACTAAGTTCACGTTCAAAGTCAAGGTCTAATTTCTTATACCCGATAACTCATCCATTATCCTGTTATTTACATAGGGGACAATTGGCCATATGATAACTATCTACACACACTGCGTCATTGTCACAGTGACATATCATTAACGGGCATGTGGCTTGTGTCAGACGTCAGCTACAATAACCGGCATATCTACGCGAGTAAATTGATCAATCTGTATGAAAGCAACCAGGGCGCTAGTCAAAATTAAATGTATCTTGTTTATTGTGATGTTATGCCTCCGTTTGAATTGTTAAGCGAAAAGTTAAATAACAAATAAAACCTATTGGATAGTAAGATTTAGGCACGTTTACTAGGTTTCCTTCTCTTCTCTCTGGAAGTGGAGTGCGTGGTTCAGTAGTAGAGCGCCGAACTCCAGATCGAGAGGTCATGGGTTCGATTCTCGCCGAGCAAGATAATTAATCCACATTGCTTAGTACTGGTTCTGCCCTGGAAGCCATCGAGAGTGATTAATCTAAGTTGCAAGAGCTTGTTTCGCAATCGATGTAAAATAAATATGTTTAAACTAAACTCTCTGGAACGGCTCGAAATAACCTACATTATATGGATGACGCTTTAAACAACAATTCATTCATTCGTTACAGTTTTAAATGCATTGTTAGTATCTATAATTGATTTTCGTTTTTACTTAGTCTAGTGCTTTAAGTAGGCCATTCAAAAGTTCTTCCAATAGTTATTTTAATGACAAAGTAGGTAATTCGAGCAGACTCTACATTGTTGCCTTTATTCACTAATTGTTTTGGAGGAAACGTCGGCGTTTTTTAAAAGTCATCTGATAAGTGGACGTCCCTACATGCATTTTTAAAGATGTGTTTTACTTTAGGTAGTCCTTGCGCATTTCCCGATTTACATCTAAGTAAGACATAATTAACACATCTAAGTCTGACGTTCTGATTGACAGTGTAACCTCGATAATAATCTCTGATTAAATGGTTTATATTAAAGATTATATACTAATAATTTCGAATACAGTGAATTATTTTGAACTGCATCTTTCGCACGTTTATTGGTGGAGATTCCCTTCAAAATATGTTTACTAAACTGAGAATAATGGTCATATAGAAATCACATCACCCAAACGCAACGTGTGTGACAATAGTTTTTTATCCGCACGGCGCTTATTGTCCGCATTTATTTATTTTGCAAAATGTTCGGGTCATAACCTTTTTTGATAAACCTTTTAACAAGTTTAACAAAAATAGTATAAAAGTGATCATGACCAAGGAGCTTACAAAGTTTGTAAATCACATCACCATAGACGTCAGGTTGTGATAGTCCTTGTCGCAGAAGAGCTTTTAAATTAATTTCATATTTGGAAAGAATATCAGTGTTACGATAATAAAATTTTGCAAAGGTTTTACGAAGTTTATGGTAACGGTAGCCCTAATGGAGTAGCTTTTTAGTTATACAAAGATTACGAATATTAAAGTCCTCAACTCGAGTACAAGAGTACAAGCTCTAGAAAAACGAATAAGTTGAGACACATAGACCCCATACGAAGTTGCTCGGGGAACATCCCCATCTAAATGGAGATAATTAACAATATCAAAATGAAAATCATCTCTCTTGTAAATAATATTATTAACCATAGTAGAAAAGAAAGGGTTGCCAATGTTCAATATGTCATCCAGATACCGAGAGGTATCATTAAAAGCTTCAATAACATCTGCCTGGGTATCTGGTGAAATCTCTTTCATGGCAATATAAAAACAGATTTGCGGTGAGGTGCACAGTTCGTACCCATAGGGATACCAACAATTTGTCTATAAATAGTAGTTCCATAACTCGTGAAAATATTATCTAATAGGACGATGAGTGCTTTACAATCTTCTTGGCAAGTCCACATAGTGTAACTGTCTAAACTGCCGTTAGTAAAAAACACTTCAATATTATTACAGGCAAAACATGTAATTATGTAGTTCTTTCTCTAGCGAATGTTTTTTGAGTAAGAGCAATAAGCGTGGTAAGGTTGTATATAGTGTAGAGAAGTCATAAGTGCTTAAAGAAGAAACGTGACGTTTATTGCAAATTTTATCAAGAACGTCTCCTGAATTTTTAATAGACCAAAACAAATTAATCACAAAGTTTTTAAGTTTTAGCACAATATTGTTTAACTTGATCTTTAACGGCAGTAAGACAAGAAGTTAAAAGTTTGGAGATGTTTGTGGTGGTACAGGCACTAGAATTCGAAATAAAGCGGGCCTTATACGCATGTTTATGTAGTACATAGTTGGCAGATTGTTCTGCTTTTCGTCTACCCCAGCCTTGAAAGTAGTGCTTCGAGTTATATGTGTGGAAACAACATAATCCTCAGTAGATTGAACTGGAGACGACAGAGAAAGGTCATGCACCTTTCTAAAAACACGATTTGCTTCAATAAAACGTTATAGCTTGCATTAGCAGAAGTATCCTTTGAGTATTAGAATTTCAGAGATGACGTCGTAAACGTCGAGATTTCTTGTTAGTCAGTGTGTTCAATTGATATTTAAAGTACCGAATAAAAGGCCAAACATATTTTTGTCAAAAGCACTAACATCAAGACACTTGCGCTTCAGACATTTACTAGGTGTAAATACATATAACATTCCATTGTTATGTCTATCCCCAAGAAAAATCCTATAGATCAACAGCGAATTTACATTATGCGTGTTTTATTCCATGTTTCACGATTATTTATAATTGTAAACATTACTTTATTTCATGTTTCACTATTGTTTAGCCTTGTAAATAGTTTTTTTGCATTCCATGTTTTATCAGTAGAACCATATATCTGTATGGAGATGTCAGTTGTGTTGAATTACACTAATTATGTATTATGAACTAATATAATAATGCCACAAAACGTCTGTGCCTAAATAATGTAACTTGTAAAGACACTGTTTAGCAAATAATTAAATATATACACACAATTGTGTAAGTTGGTACCCGCAAAGTTACGATTATTTTCGATTTCATTTTTTGAGAAAATATGCTCTGATTTCTTTTTAATTTAAAAAAAAGTAAGGATAAGAATTATTTTAATATGCGAGTGCTTCAGTGTTATGTCAGGTTTGTTTTGGTTTGGTTATCGTGTTGATAAGCTACCATCTTGTAACAGATTGTTTAGATTACATTTGCAGATTATTAACTATTAAAAAGGGAATCCATTGGAATCACGCTTGTGCGTTTGTCAGATTCTTGTCCAATCACAAAACATGTTTATTGTATCCATACCTATCATCTTGTACTATCTAAGAACAATGTCAGGGCTAATTTCATTTGCATTTTCGGGACAAATTGTGTTAATTTGCATGAACATTAATGATAATTATGAAATACTAGATATTTATATAACCGGTCTCTACATCAATACAAACTATTCATGTTATTTTCTGCAAAGGGTGTATTTACTTACAACATATTTATATAATAGATTAGTGTCCATATACTTCAGCAAACAATGCGAGTCTCGTCTCAATCAATTGAACTTAAAATATCGTCAACGCAATTATAAAGTGTGTATAGTCTGAGTGTTACCAGCACCAGACGATGTCCTAATCGTCTCATAGACACATATTTCAGTGTTACTAGCACCAGACGATGTCCTAATCGTTTAATATACACAGCAGCTCTGAGTGTTACTAGCACCAGCATATGTTTTAATCGTTTAAAAGACACATATCTGAGTGTTATCTAGCACCAGACGATGTCCTAATTCTGTAATAGACACAGATATGATTGTTACTAGCACCAGACGATGTCCTAATCGTCTAATAGACACAGATCTTAGTGTTACAAACACCAGGCGATGTCCTAATCATCTCATATACACAGAACTTAGTGTTACTAGCACCAGCATATGTTTTAATCGTCTAATAGACAAATATATGAGTGTTACTAGTACCAGAGGATGTCATAATCCTCAAATAGACACATACTTGATTGTTACTAGGATCAACCGATGTCCTAATCCCCACATAGACACATATCTGAGTGATACTAGCACCAGACGATGTCCTAATCTCTCATAGACACAGAACTGAGTGTTACAAGCATCATCATATGTTTTAATCCTCAAATAGACATAGCTCTGAGTGTTACTAGCAACAGACGATGTCCTAATCGTCTAATAGACACAGATATGAGTGCTACTAGCACCAGCCGATGTCCTTATTTTATAAACACTTATCTGAGTGTTATTAGCACCAAACGATGTCCTAATTCTCTAATAGACTGAAATGAGTGTTACTAGCACCAGCATGTTTTAATCGTCTAATAGACACATATATGATTGTTACTAGCACCAGATGATGTCCTAATCCTTAAATAGACGCAACATTTAGTGTCAATTGTCTTAAATCCTGGGACCATACGCCGTTGGATATAGGGGATGAAATTAAAATACAAATATTACTATATCAAGCGCCATATGCTTGCCATCTCCAGGATGGTTACAATTTTGTACTGTTGATTTTTATGAATACTGAGTTCTACTCAAACCGGGGCTTGAGGACTTGAGCGGTAGCTAGCATATTTCACTACCGCTCATGAACAGTCTCAATCAAACCGAGACTGCACTATTTCGTATGTGTCGTGCTCGGCAGTTTCCAAAGGTCCATTATCGTACTCTTTGTTATACTAGAGAAAACGTTATTTTAAAACAGCACTTGAAATAGCCAGGCATTAATACAAACATACATAAATTGGACAATAAATATGTCAAATTGATACAGAAATTCAACCTATCAAGTCATGCGGAATAATTTAATAGAATATGGTGAAATAAATATATGATTAGTTTACTACATATCAGTTGTTGTGGAGTTAGTTCCTGACTTACTTACGGAAGTATGTGTGTATATATAGAGAATATTATGTCAGTGCCTTTTACTATCAAGTTTATTAGGCGAGGCTTAAAAACCGAATAATGGCGAGGCTCTCTTCGTTTTCGTGCCGAGCCTAATAAACTTGGTAAAAGGCACTGACATAATATTCTATTTATCATGTAGATTATCCACATTGTTTACTATTATTACCTATTTCTCAGAATGTAACGCTTATCGAGGACGCCGCCATGTTGTTTTTTGTTTGTCTTATGACGTCAGGCAACGTTACGTGCATGACGTCAGATAACTTTACGTACAATAAACGCCGAAAGATTCCGCATTGATTTGCTCTATTGCAATCTCCAAAAGAGTTATCGTTCCTTGCACTCACATATATCCTCAAATGAGGAATGAGTGTACACTGGTAGAGATTGGCTCTATTGGTCAACTTGCCTAATAAAGCAAAATGTATTAGGTTACCCCTTTATTAGGCAGAAAAGTGCATATCTGCATGATACATATGTTTAACGATTGCAGTTAAACGACAGAGAGCATTTATTTCCAGTATAACAGAACATGTATCAGATAACGTTCTCCCGGTGAATGGATGTGGATGTTTGTGAAACCGTAATCCATAGTGGTTTTTGTTCACACTGCTCTGCTATAAAAGTAGCATTTTGCCCCACTAGGAGATATATTCCTCACATGTTGATGACATGGGACAATAAAAGCGTATTATTAAAAATTCAAACTGAAAGTTTATTATATATCAGACTATATAGGAATCAAGTTTGAGCTGTTAATTGTTTGTGAAGCAAAACTTTGTAATGTACAGATACATTCACATAAGAGATACAAACGTTTTCATAACCGCTAGTTGTCCACTAGTCTCGGCCAGCTAGACCGTATCATGCATATGTTTTATTACTTGCAGATATCGGTCTGGGCAGATAGGCCAATTAAAGCGCCAACTAGCGATCAGCACAATTTTTTCGCGCGTTTTATTCACGCGCATAAAGTCGATGTTTGCGTGACGTCATGTTGTAAATAAACGTACAACGTCAATTGTTGATGCATCAGTTAACTTTTTAACGTCACTTGCTACTTTTCATAAGTTAAAAATAAGAAATTATTATTAAATTAACTTAAAAATATGTATTTTGAAAGTCTCGTTGAATCTCTCAAAATCTCTCCAAAATCGCCCAAAACGGGAATGCGATTTTAAACGTCCTATTTTCCCCAGGCCCTAGTTCTGGATCCGTGAAGCATAGCTTAACGAAGAAATCAGAAGCGGGCCGGGTGAAGGAGGCTAGTTGTCCATACTTTGATTAAATAGAGCGTAAGAATGTTATTGTAAATATTTCACTCATATTATACGAGATGTTCTGTGATAGTGCATGCACTTCTATTGTATGCCGAAAGTCGTCCAGTTACCTCTGATTCTACTATATTCTAAGCTTATGTCCTCTAAATCTAGTTAATACATATTCTAAAATATCATACCGTGCATTAGGTCTAATTAGTCCAGATTTAGATATATACTACTGTGTATTAGGTCTCGTTAGTCCAGATTTAGATATATATTATTGTGCTTTAGGTCTAGTTAGTCCAGATTTAGTTATATACTACTGTGTATTAGGTCTAGTTAGTCCAGATTTAGATATATACTACAGTGCATTAGGTCTAGTTAGTCCAGATTTAGATATATACTACTGTACCTTAGGTCTAGTTAGTCCAGATTTAGATATATACTACTGTGCATTAGGTCTAGTTAGTCCCGATTTAGATATATACTACTGTGCATTAGGTCTAGTTAGTCCAGATTATGATATAAACTACTGTGCTTTATGTCTAGTTAGTCCAGATTTAGATATATACTACTGTGCATTAGGTCTAGTTAGTCCAGACTGAGATATACACTACTGTGCATTAGGTCTAGTTAGTCCAGACTGAGATATACACTACTGTGCATTAGGTCTAATTAGTCATATTCATTAGGTCTAATTAGTCATAAATATATACTACGGTGCATTCAGTCCTGATTCTTATATTATACTATGCATGACGTCTATTATTTGATATTGTTAGATATAGTACCGTACATTAAGTTTAGGGTATCCTGATTGGACCACAGCATTCAGTGAACAAAACAACAGATCATCAAGTTATATATTAATTTTGTCTCGAAAAGACTCATCAGGAATGTTGTAGACTTTACTGTAGTTAGTACTTTTATTAACTGTATGGTTGGGTTTGATTCATATCTAGAACAAATCATTAAAATATATAAAAAAAAATTGATAAGTTGTGTTTTTTTATTTGGTGTCTTCGACAATTTCTTTTAATAGGAAGCATGGAAACAATACTCGCTTTGCCGTGTCAGATCGCGAGTAGTATTGACCTTCTCAAATAAACACCAGCAGGTAGACTTAATGAAAACATTATGTGTTTGTTTTAGATATGGGAATAATAGAACAATAAAAGAGTCGTACAGCTGCTACCAGTTGCAAAACAAATTATGGATTGTACAGAGCCATCGAAGTCATATCATGATGTGTGCTGTATTTGTTTTCTCACTTATAGACAAATACGATATTCTGAAATGTTATGATAAAAATAAGAAAGAACGGATGTTATTAGATATAATCTTAATATATGCGGAAACCTGCCTGAGCGAAACAGTGCTGATATTGGCATACCCTAAAAATGCAATAAACAACTGGGTTTTAAGCCAATGCCAGCACAATAATGCCAAGTGTAAGATTACTTAAAACATTACAATAACACCAACACAGCTTTGTGAAAAATATGTTTGGGGTATAAAGTCGATTTTAACAATAACAATCTTTTAGTGATATCACGAATGTACGTAAGCTTTGTGAGCACTTTTCTCAATTTTATAGAGCTGCCATTTTGGAATACCTCGCCCTAGACTCGCGTCTATAGAACCTAGTCACGTAATACTGACACCGGGCAGTGAGCGTCAAGCAAGGGAGACACGAATACTATTTTTTATAAAGTATGTGGTATGATCCGATTGGATATTGAATCCACGACTTCCCACATGCGTGGCGGACGCTCTACCATTACATAAAAGTTGATATAAAAATCAAACAAGAAAAGCAGCATTCAAGGACGACAGTCAACCACAAACAATAGATATTTCTGTGAACAGAGTTAAATGCCTACCATTTCTATTTACACCTACATGAAGAACGCAAGCCTTTACTTCAGTAGAAGTAGGTATAAAAGTAGAACGGAAAACACATAGTATTACTATTAAACTGTTAAACTGTTTATGTATTGTAAAATTGGGTACTTGCCTGTCCAAAACTGTAGGAAATGGTTGACTGTTATGATCAAGCACATGCAATGGGAACCGTGGACATAGCTGAAACAAATAAAATACGTTTAAAATCTCTTTAATGTAAGTATGTGCATGTATACATGGAAATATATTTACACTGATTGTTATGGTGAACATGCCAGCATTTCCCTAAAGCACTGGCTTACGTGGATGTAAAACCTAAACCCACGATTATAATTAAGACCATCGCGACTAACATGTACTGCTTGACTTTGAACATTCAAAACAAAGAATTTAGGCAGAATAAATAAACACAGTTCAAAGAAAATACACATTTGACAAGTTGCGACATCAATGTTTTCGGTAATTCAATATCCCTGCCAACAACGAGCTCAAGCTGAAGTTTTCATTTGAGTGAAGTGATAAGCATGTGTTTTCATACTAAATAAACTGTACGATATAAAATCATTATGAAGTACCGTTACACTTGTATTGTCAATAATGGCATTGGGCAATACTTGTCGGTGTTGATGTTGGAAAAGTCTAATATATTATAATATTGTAACGATAACACTTCACCCAAAACATGCAGGGATGAGACTATGTTTTGTTTAGGTACCGACCATTTCGATTTCTGGAAAGCCTGGGATTTTTCCTGAAAAATATTCTGGCTCTTGAAATGTTGTAAATGTAATACATGTGGTATACACTGGCAATGGGGGTAGTAAATGTAATACATGTGGTATACACTGGCAATGGGGGTAGTAAATGTAATACATGTGGTATACACTGGCAATGGGGGTAGTAAATGTGCTGTATAAAGTGTTATAAAGAGGTCATGGTATTAATTTGGTATACGTTGGTCATGGTAGTAATGAATGTGATATTTATATAAAATCATGGTTATAATTAATGTGGTATACTTAAAAGAGTATAACAATGGACCTTTGGAAACGACCGAATACGACACATACAAACTATTGCAGTCTCGGTTCACGAACGGTAGTGAAATATGCTAACTACCGCTCACGCCCTCTAGCCCCGGGTTGAGCAGAACTCAATATTCATAAAACCAATAGTACATAATTTTAACAATCCCCAAGATGGCATGCATATGGTGGTGAACATAGAGAGATTTTCCTCCCCAATGTCCAGCGGCGTATGGTCCCAGTATCTAACAAAATACTATCCCCGAAGAGCGAAATAAACAAAATGGAATTTAGTTGGGAGCAGCGGTTATGAAGCCTGCATATCACAAGTAACAGCCAAAAGACTAAATTAAAAAGCAGCCAACATATCCTATGAATGGTTAAACAATACCCAGAGCCTTTTATCGGCCAGAGTAGTGGAACCACCGAATCGAAAATTAAGTAAGAAAACAAAAGCAATAGAAAATGTACCATCGATAACTACATATAAGTATCGGGCTCAGCGATCTCCAAAGATCGAATGAATAACAGTCCTGAAGTCATGGTTGTAATAAAACCATTATCTTTACGAACCCTTCTATAACAAAACGAAATTAGGTAAAAAAAAAATCCGTTGGGAATTTGAGAGTTTATTGTGTGTTTTTTACCTCCACCCAGATTTTTATAGAACTTTTCAACAATGGAGACATTTTAAGCAATATGAGCTAGAGAATAACAATCTATGGAAATTTAACATGGGTGTTTGACATAAATATGGTATCAGTGGTCATGGTAGTAATACATGTAGTATGCATAGCTCATGGTAGTAATACATGGGGTATTCAGTGGTCATGGTATTAATAAATGTGGTATTTAGTCTATTGATGCTGCCTTGTTGGTTAGAAATTAGATCTTGGCGGGGATTTCTTTATTTACACTGTCCTGTTTTAATGGGATGTGTGAGGTTTGGTGCACCCTAGAACCAGTTTAAACCCCCAGTGGCCTACTTTGCCACTGACCATTCAAAGGCGGTAGCCCTATTGTCAACCCTTTTGTGTTTGTGATGTCGTTTGCATTTATTTCTACTTTTGCCTTCTTGTTCGTCTGTTTGCGTGTTTGTTTCCGTGTTTTGTGGTTGACTGTCCACCTTGAATGCTACTTCCCTGTCCGATCTTTTTATATTTCTTTAGTAGTCATGGTAGTATTAAATTTGATATACAGTGGTTATGGTAGTAGAATGTGGTAAAGAGTAGCCACGATAGTTATACATGTGGTGTACTTTGGACAGTAAAATCAGTGTGGTATATAGTGGTATTAAGGGACCTTGTGGTAGACAATGGTCCTGGTACTTGTGCGATGGACTTTGCGAATATCATCAACAAGTAAGTAGACTTTAAGAATGGTATGGAACATGGTAGTCATTGCCCAGTACAAGACAATGCCCTACACCAACAAACAAAACATCCAATCAATACATAATTTAGAAGAGCAAAATGAGGCTCACATAGAAAGCAGACAAGGGCAAACATAACTTAAGATTAACACCATCACATTGAGTTCCATCCACCAAATATGGAAAGATCCATATTAAACAAGAGCTGTCGAAATGACAGCATGCTCCACTATTCAAAGTCAATTTTAAAAAAGGCCACTGACACTTATATCTCACCAACCATGGTGCCAGTTCGTTCACAAGTTGAAGTCTTGTATTAGAGCGTTTTTTACTAACGGCAGGTTAGACAATTATACTATGTGGACTTGCTATGAAGTTTGTGAAGCACTCATCTTCCTATTAGATAACATTTTCGTCAGGTATGACCACCGTTTATAGACAAAGTGTTGGTATCCCTATGGGTACAAACTGCGCACCACTTGTCGCGGATTTGTTTTTATTTTGTTGTAAAACCTTTGCAACATTTTATTATCGTAACCCTGATCTTTCCAAATATAAAAGTAATTTAAGGACTCCTCTGCGACAAGGAATATCACAACCTGACTTCTATGGTGATGTGATTTATAAACTTCGTAAGATTCTTGGTCATGATCGCTTTCATACTATCTTTGTTAAACTTGTTAAAAAGTTTACCAAAAGAGGTTATGACCCTATCATTTTGCAACGTACTGTGGACCGTTTTACAGTTCGCCACTATGCTTTCCTCTTTAATTGTACGACGACCGGACATGCTGTGGACCCTATGATGACGCCTACCTAAAGCCCATTGGGACGGTGGCGTTTGATGTTTGTCTATGATCTTTCTTGTCGTGCCCTTAATGGTTTATTCTCTTGATGATCTGGCTTCTGCCAAGTCATTGAGTACCTTCATTGTGGCTTTCTAGGCTTTTGGTTTTTATATTATATTTACACGAGCATATTTGTGTTTTACTAAATTGCCTATTGATGCTGCCTTGTTGGTTAGAGATTAGATCATGGCGGGGATTTCTTTATTTACACTGTCCTGTTTAAATGGGATGACAGTAGGGTTAGTGTGAGGTTTGATGCTCCCTAGAACCAGTTTAAACCCCCAGTGGCCTACTTTGCCACTGACCGTTCCAAGGCGGTAGCCCTATTGTCAACACTTTTGTGTTTGTGATGTCGTTTGTATTTATTATAACTTTTGCCTTCTTGTTTGTCTGTTTGCGTTTTTGGTTTCTGTGTTTTGTGGTTGACTGACCTCCTTGAATGCTACTTTCCCTGTCCGATCTTTTTATATTTCTTTAGGTTGTGGAGATTGTGGAAATGGAGTATGGGGAGGGGTTGGAAGAGGACATGATGCTGACATGTTAGCTGAAGAGAAACCAGAAATAATAGAACACATATTTATCTATTTATCTGGGGTGATGGTGGTGGTGGTATAGGAGCGGTGAATGTGTTGGTTTTATGGAGCTAATGAAATTTACAGGTTTGCTATTGTTATTCGATGTATGCGGTGAGTTTAATTGAAATATATGAAGCTGCTTAACAAACTTTAACTGAAACTCTAAATTGAAAAACAAAATCATTTGAAACATGTGTGGGTGTGTCCTTCATGACTCCGATGACACTTGTCAAGCTCCTTTGACAGGGACACCGGTATATGGCTAGTGGGTATAGGACTTGCGAACAAATAATAAAACAAATTTTAAGTCGAAAATACGATATACAAAAATATTTATCGTATGTCCTGTTCATTTACTATTTAAGTTGCCCTTTAGTTTGTGGTACATTGAGAACTTACGGTATCATTGCGTGTGTGTGCTGTGGGTTGTTGTACATTGAGAACCTACGGTGTCATTGCCTGTGTATGCTGTAGTTTGTGGTATATTGAGAGCCTACGGTGTCGTTGCATTTGGGTGCTGTGGTTAAGTGCGTTACATTTAAACATGTTACAATTTCTATACCTTTGTTTGTACTATTCATATAAACATGTTCATCTTTCAGTGAAACGTATTGCCTATTAATGCTGTATAGTGTGTTAGAGAACACATCCTGGTGGGGATTTCTTTATTGACATTGTCCCGTTTTATTGGGATGATAATATGGTAAGAGTGAGGTTTGGTGCACCTTTGAACCCGGTTAAAACCCACAGCGGCATTTTTGCAGCTGACCATTCTATTGTCAATCCAGTTATGTGGCTTGTACCTCATACTTCTCTCTTTCCTTGCAATTGTGCTTTGTTCCTTATACTTGTTTTTGGTTGACTGTGTTCTGTGACTATTTCATTTATAAATTTCTATTATAGGATAAGCCGTATGACAAGTACTCTTATTGAAACTAATGAAAACGTGTTCATTTTCACAAAACACATTAACAATTATTACTAGTTTGTGATGCTGTCGTGAAAAACGTGTCATGTTTCTGCTCAGAATTTCAATCTCAGTGTAACGGAGTATCACAACAGTGATAAACACTTGTTATTAATATCCTTCCGAATATAACCAAGTCCATTAAATATTTATCATTCGACTTAGGGATGCTGAAATAAATCATGCTGTTATTATGTCCTTGTCATTCGTTGCCTGATTTGTGTACGGCAGTTTATTATGGACTCCCTTGATTGCATTTGTGTTTTGGTTGAGTTCGATAATAAAATATTTTCAAATGTATAGTAGAAGTCTTTCATTAAATCGTTGTTGGGCTTGTTATCGGTGATGTAATTGCTTCATTTTATTTTTAGCTCTAATCTCATGATTGGTCATATTCAAAATGTCTCTGGTTTCAGTTCCAAAGAGGGAAGTTTTCTCTAGACAAATTGTTTATGGACATATCATATAATTCACTCAATTTTAATTGGAAATACATGCAATTTCCGAACATGAACGTTCTTACTAT